>RDPX01000119.1:1930587-1998590 GCA_003991215.1 Morbakka virulenta | reverse complement strand
TGATGATGATGATGATGATGATGATGGTGATGATGATGATGATTATGATAACGGTGATGATGATGATGATTATGATGACGGTGATGATGTTGTTGATGATGATGATGATGATGGTGATTATGGTGATGATGATGTTGCTGCTGCAGCTGATGATGTTAATGATGTTGATGATGATGATGATGATGTTGATTATGGTGATGATGATGATTATGATGATGATGTTGATGATAATGATGATGATGTTGATGATAATGATGATGATGTTGATGATAATGATGATGATGTTGATGATAGTGATGATTATGGTGATGATGATGATAGTGATGATTATGGTGATGATGATGATGACGGTGATGATGATCTTGATGATGGTGATGATAATGATGATCTCAACAATATCTTAGAAAATGGAACAAACGAGATTAAATGGGGTTTACCAAAACCACCTCTGCCTGCAGGTTTTGAGATGAGCAACGATTCTTGGGCCATGTCATGGGAGATGTAAAGCTTCACTGTAAGAGTTCAGATATAATTGGAGGCAGCATTTAATTTTACTAGTCATTTAAGGAGGTTTTTGTTGACATAGATAGTTTGCAAAGCTCGTCAGTCACAACTGGCAAAGGATATCGACCTGACTTTGCCATGGTTAAAGGTGACAGTTAGTGTTGCAACTTACTCTTGTCAATTTCTGTTACTCTTCAAATGCTCCACGTGGAGACATGATACCATTTTAAACTCTCTCTATAACTTTCTAATTCAAAACCTGTTTTCCCCTTTAGAGTATTAAGCAGCGATAGCAACCTCTCTAAATCTATCCGAAATATTCCGCCTTGCCATAACACAGTCGTTAAAGAAAGTTCGGAAATCGCTGCCGTCAAGCTGACATGTCCAGATACAGTCAATAACTGGTCAACGCGAGGGTACAAAGGGAAAGGATACGATCACTTAAATTGGGATCCTTGCAATTCACCATTACAATTTTTCCTTATTCTCCTTGAAATAAGTAAGCTGGAGTTTGTTACTCAAAATTTAAAAGATTGCGAAAATTCCCTTGAGCAAAACAAACAAATACAATGTACATTACTAAAAATCTTCAGGAAGTTTCAGTTAGTTCCCCCTTTTTCATTTACTATAGAAAAAAAAAGAAGAATGGATACTCCCGGAAATAATATCGAATGGATAGAGAAGAGGAATAGTTAAAATAGGTCTTTAAAATTTAAGGAACTTATATTAAAAGTTAAAATTGTATTTTTTTTGTTTTTTATTACCATTTGAATGAAATTAGACTTGTTGCTCTGGCTGGTAGAATTGCCGAAATTTTCCTGTCGAGTTGTAACAAACAGCCAGGGACCAACACGTTCCTTTAAAATTTAGTACCTTTAGGAGGATTCTAGCTTTTCTGGGAGGAGCCGTGGCTTAATGGTGGGTGTAGTTGCACAGTAACTAAGAGGTTCCAGATTCGATTCCCCGAGCTGGCGAGGAGAATTCGGAACTCTACAAAAGAAAAAGCCATTGTTTGGCGTCGGGAAGGGCATCCAACGAAGAAATTCCTCATAGCCAAATCAAAAGTTTCTCTGAAGGGCACCGTCTGAGCCCCAATTGCTGGGGGGAAATGACGTTAAAAACAAAAAAAAAATTTATAAAATGAAGGATTCTAGCTGTTCCCAACAAGGCAGATTTTTGAACTAGTGCGATATTTACATGGATTCCTAGTTTTTCTATCTAGTTTTCACATAATTTAGAAATACTACCTAGTGAAGGAATAACTTGAGCCATTTTCATACCCCAAATTCTTCCAAACTCTAACGTAATATCCCTTTATCTTGTACTTTTCTTTCTCAAAGACCCGACTATCGAAGGGACATGCAATATTAATGAGAGTGCAGTGGTGTTTGTTTTCTTTCTTGTTTACAACAACAATATCTGGCCGCCATGCCTTTATTTTGTTATCACATTGTTATGGTGTTTTTTATTCTCTCTGGGCTAGTATGGTTCAATCACAAATGATATGTTCTACTGTTTCCCCCATTTTACCACACATCCTGCTTGAAGAAGTATCAGGATTCTTTCCGATGTTGTGTTTGACAGTTCGCCCTGAATGCTTTTGTTCTTTTGTTCTTTTGTAGAGCACAACGGTGCTTCATTTTGAATCTTCAAATTCCCATGTGCTAGCCATTTCCATTTATTCTCGACAATTACGTCTGACAATTGCTTAACAAACTGACGATACATCACTTCTTCAGTCCATTTAGTTTTTAACTGGCGTCTTTTAAACCCACTCTTTAATTTAATGTCTCCCGTCATTATTGCCCCCAGCTCTTTAACACCTACCACTTTTTAGTAGAATTCGTTACATATAGCGCAAGGCAATTTTCCCCCGGTAACAGACATTTCCACACCCATTAATCCCCGACCTCCTTCTCTTCTCTTAAGATACAACCAGTCTTTTCCACTTTTAGGGTAAAAGGCGCCATACATAGCCATGGTTTTCCTTGTTTTTCTGTTTTACGTTCTTCATTTCACTACTTTTCCAATCAATACCTGCTCCATATCTCACTATCGCAACTGCCCAGGTATTGATTGCATTAAAATTTTACCCCCTACATTCAGTTTTGATTTAAGGATCAGCCCAAGTCTTCTCTTGTATTCCTTGGTAATTTTATTTTTCAGTTGTTATTGACTCGAAATCATGAACATGTCTGTGTGTATCGACCCTGCTAGAAAGTAACTCCCTGAAGACGCCCAATGCCATATTGAAGGATTTAGGCACTGTTTGATAGTTACGGGTGATCGAAAAGAATCTTGGGAATTCCTGTGTTTGGAGCCTGTGTTCATCTGACATTCTGGAACACAGATTTTTATGGTTCTTGTTGATTTGAATTTTACAATGTGTTTTCAAAATTATTTAAAGATTAACGTATTTCAAAATATACAAACATAAATAGCAACTATTCACTGATTGCCATAATGCTGTAAATTGTAAATCTATATTGTAAATAAACGATTTTAACAAGGGTATAAAAAGGTATGTGTAGTAGATATTGAGGTTTGTTTATTGTAGTAGTGACGCATTTCCGTTCTTAGTATCACTTTTGAAATGGTAAATAATTTTTAGTCATTGTTTGTTATTATTATAGAGGTAATGGTGTTGGGATTCAGGGAGCACTTTCCAGTGTACGAAGTAAATGAAACTTCTCAATTTGAAACTGATATGGTGAACAGACAGAAGCTAGAATTTGAAACATGTTGGGCCAAAAATTGTTCTTCCTGTTGATTAGGAAATAAGCATGATAACTTCCCAAAATTGAAGCACAATGAAGAAATTTGGTTGAAAAGTAAAACGTCTGAAGGGCGACAAACTCGCGCTTGAAATGACAAGAATTTTTTTTTTTCGGAAAAACCTCTTCCATTACCTTTCGATCCATGTTGCAAAGTGCAACGAAATACTGTACATACTTATACATCTTTGTTGGTTGGGTATTTGGTTATCTTCTTAGGTCCATGGATTTATTGATGGATTGATTGATGGATGGATGGATGGATGGATGGATGGATAAATACATACGTACATACATACCTACCTTCATACATGCATACATACATATATACATACATACATACATATATACATACATAAATACATATATACATACATACATACATATATAGACATATTTATAGAAAGACCTCCTTTCTTTGTAGGGGCTTTATAATATCCTGGTTAAGTACAGGTGGCGTTCCTGCAAATTACCTTCAGTCCAGATCATTTAAGAAATAGAAAGAAAAAGACTAAAATTAGTGGTGGTGACGTAGTTGAAGTAGTAGTAGTAGTAGTAGTAGTAGTAGTAGTAGTAGTAGTAGTAGTAGTAGCAGTAGCAGCAGCAGCAGCAGCAGTTGTTTTAGTAGTAGTGGGACTGGTGGCTTTAATGGTAACAGCGATCTATTGGTGCAGTTGTTAATAATGCTGTTTTGTTTTTTAGAGCGGCATTAATGAAAGCATACTACAGCAACATACCGTGCAACACGACAAGTTGTATTAGCAACAAGTCAAAAACCATTACTGCTACCGCTACGCCATTACCAATAAGGAAAGCGACAGAAATTAATATAAAGACAACATTTAACCATGGCAAGTAGTAAACTTGATTTGCTTTTCTGTTGTTTTACTGTATTATGGTTCCTGAATACAATTATATACTTAATTATTATAATTTTGCAATTTAACGTTTGACAAATTTTCTGTTACTTGACCTACGACATAGATTCTCACTGTGGGTTTCCACCATTTGGACTTTTTTCAGTACTATTTAATTTTTTTTGTGCATAGAAATGCTTTTCACAAAATGTGCACCGTTGAAAAAATAGCTTTTTAACCAAAGAACACCGTTTTTGGAGCTCAATAAGAAAAAGTCATTTTGTTTAACTTTTACACAATGCTTTGGAGAGAAAAGGATCATATTACTAATTCCTAATACAGATTACTTGCGTCACCAAGACAGCATTAATGATCTTATTTAAATTTTGCTGCAATTAGGGAAGTATTTGTTTAGAAGAATTTATTTCAAATCATTTGAAATGACAGATATTTAATTTATCGTCAAAACATCATATGTTTAACTGTAACTTTTGGCTTTCTCTCGTCAGGCTTAATGGTCGAATCCAATGTAACTAGACAGCAGCAGAAATAGAGTACAAAATTATTTCGGCCGAAGGAAATATGAAATAGTTCTCAAGTAACCATAGTGCGAGTGTACTATGGAGTAGTTGTTGGCTTATGTTAGAAATGTTAGAAATGTGTCAATGGTTTTACTTCTCAGCTGATTGAGTTTAGTAATTGGGGGTGGTGGAGGCAGTGGTGGTGAGGGCAGTGGTGGCGGTGATGTGACAAATAGAAGTATTTAAAAAACAAAAATATCGCCGATGGAATACATTTCCAGTGAATATCAGGGCTTATTTAAGTGTACTTGATACGATGTTGGTAAAGTAAAATTGCAAGACGAGCTATTTCACGGTTTGGTAGGGACCGATTTTTTTCGAATGGTCAAGAACCATACAAGTGATAAAAGCACTGAGTGAATGGGAAAGTGAAAAGAAAGGGGAAAAATTAGATTAAGAGATGAATTCGTCTTTGACTTTTGATCGTATAATGAAGGAAAGCACTCGCATGGTTAATAAGGAAAAAATTGCATTCGTGAAAAGGTTTATTACAAGGAGTAGCACGATCTCATAAGAATGAAAATATTAAGAAAAGCGCCTCATGAGATTCAATAAACTGAGCCTGTACTAGCAAGGAAAGCTCTTTAGAACACTTTCCATGATAATACCTATAAAAAAGAGTAACACAAGCCATCTACCGCAGATGAGACAAAGATTGAAGAGTAGCAGCAAAGTTTTGACCTATGAAGTTAAAAACCCCTCAACTTGATCAGGAAGATCAGGTTAGGTGAGGGAGCACGTGTCCAGTGTGACAACAGTAGTTCATGCAAGGACGGATGGTAGATTTATAGAGATGCAAAATGGCCGCAGGTTTAAAGCACTTTACTGCTCAATTCAAAGAACCAACTTTTTTAGAAGCATCCGTACCAGTTAAATGAATTTAAGAATCCAAGAAAGATCTGGATAAAATAAGAAACCAACCAGTTTCATTAAACAACGTTCTTCCAGAAGAAAGGGTTTCTCACTAGAGCTAACATTAGAATGATTGTCCATACATTTTTGAGGAAGCTAAGGACTTAACTTTTTATTGGACATCAGTTGCGTTTTTGCTGTGTTGAAAGAAACATAACACTTCCTTTCCAATCCGCTGACAGCCTGAAGGTTAGATGCATAATCTTCCTCTTGTTAGACTTATTCCTGCTGAGTTGACTTGTATGCAGTGCTAGAGTACAAGGTAGTGCCATCAGCATGGATGTTGATGAACTGAAGTAGGTTACCAGAAAGATCATTGGTGTAAAGAGGAAAGAAAGTTGAACCAAGAATAGAACCTTAAGGAAAAATACAAAAATTAATAGAATCTAATAGAATCAGATGTAATTTCATCCAGTATAACAAGTATTTTTTTATTTGAGGGGAAGAAAGGAATACTACTGGAAACCCATGCACAAATCCCATAACCAGAAAGCGTATGAAGCAGGCTAGCATGCCACACCTTAACAAACCCCTTGAAAATTTTAATTGCTGTAGAACGACCATGAACAGACCTACTCATTAACCTAGAGAAATGTTTCGTAATTACAGTCCGAGGGTCACCAATGGAGCGAGACCATCGAAAGCCGTACTGAACAAAATGTTTTCAAGCCACACTACCAGTTTTGAAATTGGTTGTTTATTTAGAATCCAGGCTTCCCACTAACGAAAAACTGAATCTTTAGGCCCGACTGGACCACCTGGATGGATTTGGTTAATATCTGACTGATATTTTCCGTACACTCAAGTTCAGCGGACGACGCAATCCATTACAGCTTTGCAGCGCATGTGTAAAATTTCGCTACGATCTCCTCGACCAAATAAAAACCGTTTGCCGACAGTAGTCGTAGGTATGATCTCAAATGGCAAAAAGTGGTTGCAGGTGATTTTGAGAAAACTTGTTGTAAAATTTTCCACGTTACCATTTGTCCAAGACTGATATCACAAATGCTACTTATTGTTAACGGACTACACTTGCACGTTGCTGTAGATATGACTGTCCATGGTGTAACGCTGTTTCCACTTGAACCAGATTGCGCACTAATATGTGAATGTATTTTCAATTGATTACTGTTCTTTGTCACAGTATTAAGTTGTTCTAAAGCCAACCGTGACCAAACGTAAACGTCACACCATAGTCTGCACGGCCGTCCTCGTTTTCTCTTTCCTTCTACCATCCCTTCTGGACATATCTTAGAAAATCCAGTTTCAGACCTTTTGATGTGCCAAAAGACTTTTAGTACCTTGCTCTTGATTACTGGAGTGATTGGTGTCAGTGTTGCGATCTTGAAATGTTAATTAATTGGAATTTGATCCGAGTCTGCTGCCAGTCATGAATCTCATTATATGAATTTGAAATGTTTCTATTTCCAACAACAAGGAAGTTGCCCAGTCCAACTTCAGCTGAGTATTTTACTAAGGAGTCAAGAACTTTATGAAGTTCTTTCAAATTATTTGTTAAGTCCAATGTCGTCTGCATAAGAGAGATTTGAATTTAGTTTGCCGCCGATAGTCAACCATAAAATACACTCTGGCTCATCTTTCCATTGTGAATTAAATCGTTTAATCACGTTGGTAAGATGATTTTTTCACATGGCTATAAGAGTGCACTTGGAAAGATCAAGTTACATAAAGCCAAATGGACATGTCTGGTAAAGAAAATCGTACCCTCACATTAAAAACTATTATCATAGGCGATTTCAAGGTTAATATTATGTTTTCATCGTTGTTGATCAGGATTTACTTGCGTTACAAAAAGACTTGAAAGTTCATGAAAATTTCTATACTTTTTATCTCAGACTTAGGCGCCGTACTCGCATCAAGAGGCTGTCCGGTTTTTTAATGAAAGACCAGTTAATGCTCTGCCTTTTTATCGAGGATTCAGAAAATTTAATGATTTTTATTTCTTGCAACCACGTGGAAATTACGAGCGTCAGTTACGTACTGCTGTCACCCCCTTACGTTTTAAAGATCTGAATAATTTATTTATGTGGAGATTGACCCCTGTTTTTTTCCCAGTTTGGCTATTTGTAATGAGGTTGCCGTTGCCGTTTTGTTTTTTAATTTGTCCAGAAAGTTTATTGTTTTTGTTATTTCGTGCTCACCGTAAGGAAGTCCAGGTAAGGTCATCAAAGAAAGTTGATACTCGATGAAAAAACGTACTTCAATTTCTTTGAAGACTACTTTTTCACACCTAAAGAAAATATCTGAAGAAGAAAATGTACACAAGTTCCACCCACCTCGCTTACTTTCAAAGCAGGTCTTCCAGCAGTGCTGCCACTTAGCTGTTTTGAATTAACAAGGCTTAAATAGTTGCCTTTGTATATTAGATGAAAGCTTACTCGCCGCTTTTAGGTATCGACTTGCTTAGAAGCAAGTAGATACCTGAAATATTGATTACATGTGCAAAGTTATGAATTGCTTACGAAATACGTGGTGTCAGACGTATGTAGTGTGGCAGGCATGACCAGCGTGGCAGAAATGACAACTACGTCACAGCCTCGAGATCGTAATATTTCTGTTGAAAAAACGGGGGCAGCATCGTTTGAACTGAGTTACTTTTGAACTCGTAAGGCTGACATCAAAATCTTGCAAGAAAACGAGCTTACAAGGTAAGAATTTACTCGAAACGAGAAAATGTTATCCACCATTTCTATGATTGTTTGTTTTTATTGTTTTGATTACAGTTTTTATCTGCAGCTTAGTTTTTTGTTTTGACCTATTCAAACATCAATGGCGATCACTAGAAATACTACCCCCGGTTATGAAAACAATAGGATTTCAAAATGGATATACGTCACTAATCAATTCAACAGAAAGAATACATCATTAGGCTGCAATTTGTCGAATAAATATTGTGATATATACTTTCATTTCTGCCACGCTAGTCATTTTTGCCACGGCACAGACGTACACATACTCTTGCTGCCTCAAACATCCAAATTCTATATTTTAGGCCCAATTAATATTATATCTCGGTTATATAGAATAATCTTCGCCGTGGAACGCTTTTGAGTTTCAGGCATCTTTTTTCATTTGTGTTGTATCAGTTGTAAATGGGAATAAATGACCCGTTTCCCAAGAAGTAGGTTTGTTAGATATGATAAATATTAGACTTTATTGAAAGTCTATTTTGAAATTGCTTTTAAAGGAACTGTACAGCACAGGGATGAGACCACAGGGAAACCTGTGACAAACAGCCAACCCAAAACACTCGCAGAAGAAGAAAAATCCAAATGATGCCAAGATAAAGGGAAGAAGATGCTTTGATGTACATCAAAGCAGAAGAGCTGATGTCGGGCAAATTCTACCTGATGCCTTAGCAAATGACGGAGATGCTTCTCTATTTAAGTAGCGTAAGTGCACTTTGGGGGATACTTTTAACACCTCAGCAGTTAATACATTGACTTCTGGCATAATCCTTGCTTCCAGTGAAAAAGAGGAGAATAAAATGGGAGTAAAAAGGATAAATTGTTTGATATAGGGTTATGATGATTGGATCGACTGGGTTGACTTGCCTTTTGTTTTTTGAAAAAGAATGTTGAAGCAAAATGCACGAGACCCATAAATATCCAAGGCTTTATTGAAAAGAGTACTTTGCCTGATTCAAACCATTGTTTTCAGTAATGGTATGATTATAGTTAACAATTTAAATTTTAATTATATAAAAAATAAAGACAGTACCGAACTAATGTGTGTGTTTTCCGTTACTGCAAATGCTAAATAAGTTTAGCACATTTAAGTGATTTGAGCTTTACTTTTGACTGAAACCTATTTGAGTATTCTTCTAAGTTCCCAAAAGTCATTGTGTTAACTGTACTGTATTTTTCCCAACGAGTAATTTTAGCCGTGCGTATTTCATGGCATTATGATGATGCACAGTTAAAGCTGTAATACAGAGCCTGCTGCATTTGAAATCCTTTGCTCGTAAGTGCATCGACATCGTTTTTGCTTTCATGATAATGATAGTTTTCATCTATATTTTGTAGACCATTACTTTTACTATTTACATATTAAGGTCAAAGTGAAAACATTTTATAGCACTCAAGCTAAGAAGGCTCTTATGAGATATGTTTATATTCAATTTTTTTCAGAAAACGGTATTGTTACCAAGTTTTAATGTTTTGATCTCACTGTTAATACATTTACCAAGTCTGGTTTATTTGCGGTGAGATTTATTTGCCTTTGTTTCAAAGGGGAGTGAATGTGTTTAGCCGTAAGTCCCTTGGATCCTCCAGCTCATTGCATATAGCCCGTTTCTATTTTGTCATTTTTCTACACGAAAAGTGAATGCCTATTTTTATACAAAATGACACCCGCGAGTTGCTTTTAGTTGCCCGAGATTTTGCCCGAGATATTTGAAAATAGGTTAGTCTAAATTACCTGTAACAAAAGTCAAAACAAAAGTCACTTGTTTACACGTTATTGACTTTGAAATTGTACCCTAAAAGTTTAGATTAATATGTTGTATGGAAAGAAGGTTTTTGTTTCGGCTTTGTTTGTGTTTATGGGTTCCTTCCAGATTAAACCTTCAAGACATGGCCTCCAGCATTTTTAACACGAAATCCGTTTTGGCGTTTTGCAAAAAGTCAAAGACCATTGGCTTTGTGTGAACCTGTTTGTGACTGTCCGGTTAATATTGAACCTGATAGCCTAAATCGGATCAATTTTTTATCGTGGAAAGTTGTGATTGCAGTAAATAAATGCGGGTCATCTTTGTACGCCCAGCAAGCTTTATTGTGCCATTTCCTTTGTCGTTGTGGAGCGTAAGAATCAGTTACTTGTGCTTTGATGAGCAAGTACCTGACGGTTTCTATTGACGTTGGAAATATGTGCATATTTACTTTTGTATCTATTTTTTTAGGCTTACGCGTACTGCACTTTAATATCNGAACCTGTTTGTGACTGTCCGGTTAATATTGAACCTGATAGCCTAAATCGGATCAATTTTTTATCGTGGAAAGTTGTGATTGCAGTAAATAAATGCGGGTCATCTTTGTACGCCCAGCAAGCTTTATTGTGCCATTTCCTTTGTCGTTGTGGAGCGTAAGAATCAGTTACTTGTGCTTTGATGAGCAAGTACCTGACGGTTTCTATTGACGTTGGAAATATGTGCATATTTACTTTTGTATCTATTTTTTTAGGCTTACGCGTACTGCACTTTAATATCCGTGAGTTATATCAGCTGTAATGAAGAGTTTGGGTAACCTCCACGTGGAGAGCCTGTGACTTTGATAGCCTAGCTGATTTTCACCTATAAGATGTAGTATAACCATAAGATACATACAGACCTCTGTTACGTAAGGAGCTTGAAGACTTGTTTGTGAAATTGCGAAGATATGTAAATGCCATAAGTAAGCCTTTAAACTCAAATGTAACATGACTTTTAATGTAAGTTGGTTTTACATTAGTCAAAACATTACTTCATTGTTGATCGATTTATGATTAATGCTGTTGTGAAGAGCCCAGGATGTTACCTTTGAAGAACCTGTATCTGATTATTTCAGTTTATTATCCTATGATATTTTTTCCCAGCAACCGCGTATGATGTGCAGTCTGTTTTTGTGGGTCTTGCTTGCTGAGCGCTTAACGATTTTAGATAGGTACTTTCTTATTACTTAGTAATTGCAGCAACATTACCTTTTTGCATGTTGGCTGAGGAACTTGGAGACCTCCAGAAAAGTAAGAGACATTAAAAGGTTACACAGCCGTTTTGATGCCGTTAATCGAGGCAATGATGGTTCATGTCATTCTAGAGCTTTATTGTTTTTACCTACCCACATACCAAGTTTGTTGTATAGAGAATGCTCCAACGATAAGGTTGCTCACTATTTGGTCTATGATAGCCCAGTGGGCTTTGGTTTAAAAGGATGTTGGGCTTTAACCCTAGTTGACTGAGAAAATAGGTGAATGAATGAATGTAATTGGATACTTCCAAAGTCTTGACAGATTTGAAGAGTTTTAAGGCGATTCACTTCGACCTGGTAGAATACTGGTAGACTGCTTTGCTTTTGAATGCTGCTGGGCTGCCAGTGTTTTCGATCGTATGCCAAGTTTAAATTCACGAAGAGGGCATTCAACTTGCCTACTACGTATGCTATACAATTTACGATATACAGTCATTCTTTTGGTCATTAATCAAGTTTACGTCTAACCACCATCTACACTGGTAAAATAAAAGAAGTAGTCGAGCTAGGAAAATAAGAAGAAAGTGCTGTTAGGACCCCATCGGTAGAAAAAGTGAGTCCCGCTGGGTTGGGACACATTCTTTAACCATTTTTGGATCAAAATTGCAAGAACTGACGTCAGGTAGGTGGGTGGGTGGCAGTTTCTAACAAACAGCCGTAGCTGTTCCAGATGGATTGAAATAATAGCTCGAAGCTAGGTCTCTGAAAAGTTATTCAAATTCTTCAACATCACGGTTAGAATACTTAGACCTTCAAAATAGCAATTGGAAGACTTGGGGAAATTGGATAAAGTTTTCAAACAAGTTCCTACTCACGCAAGATCATGGATGAGTTGTAAACTATAGTTAAGAACGAAATGAATTTTTCTGTAATAAAATAATGACGCAGAGTATAGTGTACAAAATATCAAATAATTATGGAAATTTCCATAAAGATGACTAGAATTTATTTATCATTAAAAATAATATTCTGTGATTATTTCCAAGCTTTTGAGCATGTATGCAGCTTCGTTATTTTCATTTGAATTTTTTGACTCATCCTTTTAAGAACCAAGTTTCAAAGAATGAGCCACAATATTACGATCTATGTGAAGTCAAGAGACCAACAAATCAGTAAATATTTTTGTGTATTTCACACATTACCAGACCAATCTAAAACATATAAAGAATACAACTTCTCATCCTTCTAAATTTACGATCTTTCTAAATTTTTCTGTTGTTCTTTTGCAGTGGTGCATTGGAAATTCTTCCGAAAAACAATGTTTGTCCAAGGTACTTTCCTGCGTGGTTTTAATGTGTCCACAACACTTGTGTTCTGAAGTTGTTTGTATAGTACTGTTTGCAAGGTTTTCAGCTTGTGGAGTACTTTAAACAGTGCCATTACCAAAGAAGTGTTGTGGCATCGTCCGATAATCACGACGCTGTGTTATTTTTCGAATTTGTTGCAGAAATACGTGGCATATACAATATAGCTTGACCAAAAGCACTAAAGCAATTATATCTGTACTAGCTTAATATTTGTTATTTCCATGAAAGAAACCATCAATTTACCTTCAAGCTGCCGTAACTGGTTAAGTTCATTATTCAATATTTATTAATCCATAAAAAAACCCCAAATCACTCGTCACGTCAAATTAATGTACGAGCTTTGGGCTTTCAATTTACTGATCGGTTTTACTTAGGAAAATTTGGAAACACAAGAGAATTGACAGATACGGTAGTCAATGCATTACGCACTCGAGACAAAAATATTTCGTTAAATGAAGACAGACTACTTTTATTTCCGCCAAAAAACAAACTTTAAGAGTGTCTTTATTTAAAAAAATTAATTTTTTGAAAAAAATAACAAAATTAAGCTTGTGAATACAAAAATATCTGTTTGAAACACCGTTAAAACTACATATTTATAGTGTACATATTGGGGTGAAGAAGGAGTACCTCTGTTGAATTTCAGACGGTCGTGGGATAACTTTAATTACACTGAGCGAAAACAAAAGAACAAATAATGCCAATATCCTCGGAGCAATACTTCACACCGTTTGGTGGAGTCAATCTGGTAGGTGGACTGAAAATAACTTCAGCAGACGAAGTATTTTCTAGGCAAGTTCTAAACCACGCTCAGAAACCTAACCACTGGCATGGGTACCTTTTTACTTTGTTTTACGCTCCGGTTCTTGACCTGCTATGTTTGAACTTTGTTGCATTTTTGGTATGCTGTTAAAGTAAGTTATTTTGTTGAAGAGGTATGGAATGCTGTTTTTGAATTGCTTACCGAAGGGAACCCAGTCAGACGTTATTTTAAAGCCCATTACATTTCATTCTCCCATATTTTTTTTTCATTTTAAAGATATTAACCCTTAAGTAAATTATAAACTATTAACAATTTGATATACTAAGGTAATTAACTAACTGTTTTCCCTTTGTACCAGCAACAGCAAATAATGCTAAAAACCCTAAAGTTATGTGGCTGTAGCCGATTTACCTAAAAAAAATATTTTTTAATGGTGAAACAGATAAGAATTCCGTGAATATTAGTTAAGAGCTTTTAGTTTCATTTAAGATGGATGTACCTAATTTCAATGAGTCCAGTTTATTCCATATGTCAGCGCCAGGAAACTTGTATGGATTTTGGGTTTTACCTGTTCCTATTTGTGGTTGAGAAAGATTGGGTTTAGTATTGCGTAAAACCAGGCCACAAACCTAATAATCTGGAGAAAATGTGACCCAGGTGATCAGGTGCCAGGGAACGTAAAGATTTATAAACCAATGTACATGTTTCTCGATTGACTAGACTCGCAATAGAAGACCTACCAAGCAGCTGCTATACAGGAGCACCTCGGTGTCAAATGGGCTACCTGTAACCATAATTCTAGAAGCTATGCCCTGTAATTTCTGCAAGCCTCCACACTGCATCTTTAATTACTGTTCGGAAAAATAATGTGCTACAATACAGAAATAGAATTCATTTGTCCTGTGGCCATTCACTTGTTGATTCATGCCTATGTTTAGAAAGAAAGCAGATAATTACAACATTGAAAAGCAAAGCTGCTTTAATAATTCTTACCAGTCTTTAAAAACTAGCTGCCTTCCCGAAACTCCGGACGTCGTTCGTTACACCAGGAGAGCAAATAAGTATATAATAATATAATATAATAAAATATATAATATACATAAGGTAAAACAAAAAATAAGAACTATTACTTGCAATCATAGTTCTTATTTTTCGTGTTTTACCTTTATTTATATTGCTCTGCTATATGCATTGAGCACTTTTTGATACGAATACACAAATATTATATAAAATATATAATGTAATATAATAATAAGCAAAAAAGATGTTTTTGTTGATTTTCTTTCCTTTTTTTAAAAATGTAACGTAATTAATATTTTAATAGATTTAGAAAATGAAATAATAGATGTAGAGTATAAAAAATTATAAAAAATCTACTAAAAATNAGGAGCACCTCGGTGTCAAATGGGCTACCTGTAACCATAATTCTAGAAGCTATGCCCTGTAATTTCTGCAAGCCTCCACACTGCATCTTTAATTACTGTTCGGAAAAATAATGTGCTACAATACAGAAATAGAATTCATTTGTCCTGTGGCCATTCACTTGTTGATTCATGCCTATGTTTAGAAAGAAAGCAGATAATTACAACATTGAAAAGCAAAGCTGCTTTAATAATTCTTACCAGTCTTTAAAAACTAGCTGCCTTCCCGAAACTCCGGACGTCGTTCGTTACACCAGGAGAGCAAATAAGTATATAATAATATAATATAATAAAATATATAATATACATAAGGTAAAACAAAAAATAAGAACTATTACTTGCAATCATAGTTCTTATTTTTCGTGTTTTACCTTTATTTATATTGCTCTGCTATATGCATTGAGCACTTTTTGATACGAATACACAAAATTACACAAATATTATATAAAATATATAATGTAATATAATAATAAGCAAAAAAGATGTTTTTGTTGATTTTCTTTCCTTTTTTTAAAAATGTAACGTAATTAATATTTTAATAGATTTAGAAAATGAAATAATAGATGTAGAGTATAAAAAATTATAAAAAATCTACTAAAAATTAGACATATTTCTTAGCCTCGGGTTAAAGCAAAGGCAAGATTGAAATTGCAAGATTGCAATTAAAATTGTTGAAAAACAAGAAATTTAACTACAAAGGACAGAGGACAGCACTTGGTTGAAGCGGTACACTAAACCACATGATATTTAAATAATACTTTTTAAATTATAGGCAGAATATTTGTTGAAAAAACTATTTTTATATGACTCTTCTAAACTAGCTCAACTTTTGCATATCTTTTGATAGAAATTTTTAGGGTGCTTAAAAAAAGCTACGACAGTAGTTTTATATCTATATTTATAAATACATTTATTAAGGAAGAGATTGGATGAAGATAGAAACGAAAGGTAGTCGAGCCTGAATTGGTTTCAAAAGGATTTTGAGCGAAAGAGGTAGAGGCAGTTCTTTGAGAAAAGCTGTTTTTGTGAAGACACCTTTCACATTTAAGAGAAAGGAAGAATGCGTAACTATTGTTGACTCAGCTAGTCTTGTCATCACTGAAAAAACGTTTTAATGGAGGAATCGGCGCACCAAGTTCTTCAAAGTGTCTGTTAAAATAATGGTATAATAGAGATAAGCTGTTAATGTTCTCTCTTGAGAATAAGGGTGGAAAGTGCTAAACAGTTCATCCTCAAATGGTTCGCTTACGTAACTTTCCGCTTCGTCAAGGCTGGAGAATGCACTCTTTGCACCAGCTCACATATGGCAACAGTATTTCATTTGAGATACGATCTTGTCTTTGTAGATGTACAAAAAAGCGTCATGGGTGATAAACCTGGATGGAAAATGACGACACAATTGTTGCAGACTGTACATTGAATCTTAGTAGTAGGGAAACGGACAGAACCAGGACAATAGCAAACCGGACCAAGCGTGACTAATTTCTATTGTTTAGGAACAATGGGCGATCGAGGGGGGCATCCCCCTGGTCTAGGAGGAGAAGGCACACGACGCATGCGCTAGACGTAGGACGTGATCAATAGACAGGGTACCAGTAGAATAAAGAGAGAGGAAATGAGGTGATATACTTCAATATCTTGAAAAAAAAAATATGGAAAATGGGAAGATACATAGGAATAAAAGGATACAAATTACAAGAATTAAGTTAAAGCGATTGGTTGCTCTTCTTTCTATCAGGTGAGATGACTCTATATTTTCTTAATTACTGTTTAATCTGTTTTTTAATATGCTAGGTTTATCTTGATAATATTTTTTTTTAGGGTTGTGTAGCATGTAAGGCTTCATTACTACATAAAAGTAGCTTTAGGTTCTTGATTGTGATAGAATCATTTTACAAATGAAAATGCGTTGCAAATGGTATAAAAGGGCTTGAATTTTTCCCTCCTCTCACTTGCTTTAGCAGTTAGTGTATAGGTTTACCATCTTTTATTTTTAATTGAGCACCTTAAAATGGAGGTTAATCTTTCCCTCCGTCATCCTTTCTCATGTGTTTTAGCTGGAAGTCGATTTACGGGGAAAAGTAGACTCATTTATGAGATTTTAAAACATCGGCAGTATATGATCGACACCAGCATAGAAAAAGTGTTGTTCTTTTATGGAACGTATCAGGAAGAATTTTTTGAAGAACTTAAATCGGTGGTGCAGAATATAGAGTTTATTAAAGGAGTGCCATCTCAAGTTGAAGACTTGTTTGATTCTGTTTCAACATTGGCTATTCTCGACGATGTCATGGAAAGTGCAGAACACCAAGGAGTGGCTAATTTATTTGTGAAAGGACGCCATCTCAACATGAGCATAATTTTTGTTACGCAGAATCTTTTTGACAAGTCTAGATATATGCGCACCATATCTTTAAATACAAATTATCTTTTTTTGTTTAAAAACATGCGAGATCAAACCTCCATTGGAGTATTAGCCCGGCAAATTTATCCAAATAACCCCAAATTTCTAGCCGAGGCCTACCGCGATGCAGTTAGAGAAAAATTTGGTTATGTATTAATCGATTTACATCCATTATCAGAGGATACAGTGAGAGTAAGAACTAAAATACTTCCTGGGGAGCAAATGATTGTGTATCTTCCCAAATGATTTTCCAATAAAGTGAAAAAAGTATAAATAGGGGGTTTCACGATAAAGAAAAACAGTTTTATTTATGTAATGGGTGTGTACATAGTCTCACCATGTCGAGAACAGTGAAGAAGAAATTGGGGTATTTGCAAACACTAGCTGCGTGCACACCTAAACAGCGAAAAGCGCTTTTATCACGTGCAGATAGAGATACTGTAAGGGTGATTGGTGACTGCTGTCTGAACTTCTTAAAAAACCCTCGTGTAAGGATTGGGAAAGAGAAAATTAAAAAGTTGAAACCATATAAAAAAGTCATACGATCTCTAGCATCGCCTAAAGTAAGCCACACGCAAAAGAAGAAATTGATTGTGCAGAGAGGAGGATTTTTATCCACGCTGATACCTGCCGTTGTTGGACTATTGTCCAATTTGCTTTTAAAACCCTAAATTAATCGTCATGGCTCTATCCACGCTGAACCCACTCAGTCACACGCAACGGATGGTACTAGTTCCTGAAGCGATATACAAGGCAAAAATTAAACCTTTGTCCTCTAAAGTTCAAGACATACTTCATCCTGAAAAGAAACAATTGTTGGTAGCACGAGATGATATGAATGTTATATTAGATCAACCATGTATGGATGAGGAGACAAAATCAACATTACACCAGGAGCAATTGGGAAATTTTTTACAGCTGAAACAGGACATGGTGACTGAAGGAATTCGCCGTCCAAAGAAGCAAGTAGATGCTAGTGCTGCATCACATGATGAGAAAGAAAAGGAGAAAGGAGACGCCAAAATTGAAGAAGAAGTAATGACCGCCACGCCTCCCACCTTTAAAAATAGAGTCAAGTTATTACTACAACGGATAAAGCAACACCCAGATGTAATTTCATGGAATGGAAAAGGACAGTTCATTTATCAAGGAACTCCAGTCAAGGGCTCGAACGTGGTTGATCTTATTTTATCTCAAGTGCGTGACATCAAGGATTTTCAGCCAGAGCACTCAGAGCTGTTTTCCCAAGCATTAACGGAAATTAATATTCCCAAATCATACCTTCATCAGAAAGCAAGAGGGCGTGCAACGAAGCAGGGCGCAGCAAGAAAACAACCGGACTTTTTTTCCATGGAAGTTAAACGAACCCCTACTAAATATAAGAGACTTACCCCTTCCCCTAAGCCACTTGTAAGTAAATCCCCGGCCAGGCAGATGCGAAAAGGGTCGAGCTGGCTAACGTTACCAGCTACGTAATGTAAACAATAAAAGGAAAGCAGGGTTAACTAAACCTGCTAGTTGATGTAAACAAATAAGAACACAATAGATTGAGAAAAGAAAGAATAAATAATATCTTGATCTCTTTTTGTACTTTTACTCTATATTTATTACTCCATTTCACACTTTTACAGGTTGGAAATTAAAGGGAATTTAACAACTGTAGAGATTGGCATAACTGATTAATCGAAAATTCCGCCACGCTCTTTAAGGAGGGGGTAAACAAGCGATAAAATCTACGTACAAAGTGTAATATCATATCGTCATTCTTTAACAACTGAGTGGGGGAAAACTTTGATAATATCCTGTAAAGAGAGTGTCCTCGGCAGATGAAGTGTAAGAAAAAGATTGCATACTGTCCACATAAATTAGAAATGGGACTCTGAACTGGATGGGGGACAAACTCGACGCGAGCACAATTCCTGTTTAAGAAGGGTAAGAACTTCTGTCCATAAAATGATGGGGGCTTTCCAGCAGAGTCTAAGAAAAGTCCAAGTCGCTTTGATGGGAAATAAATTGCAATCCAGTGTTCCCCATCAGCATGGTGGGAGTCGGTGTTTACCACAAAGGCAGCAGGATAATGTATCAATTTAAACGGTAATAAATCGTAAGCAAAGACTCCGTAAAATCGTGGTCGAATGATGGGGTCACTTGTTAATGCTGCCTCTAACTGCTGTGTGTTCATGATTAGTTGGTAAAATCAGTCAGCACGTTACGATGCTGGTCCACTTCTACAATGGATTCGTACTCGGCGTAGGTAATTACTGTAATAGTTTCAGGTAGCGGCTGTGCGAAATGAAGCTCTAGTCTTAAGCTGCCCTGTTTCTTTAAAGACATGTAATCCCCGTCGGACAAATCAGGTGTTAGGTCAATTGCAAATAGCGCATATCCTTTTGGGTAATCCTGGCGTGTGATTCCATTTCCTGTGTCATAGAATGATTTTCCAGTCCCTGAAAATAGACTCTGATACCCTGTCACGTATTGGTTCCTGCTAAAATCGAAGCGTAAACTTTTCTCTTGAATGGAACTTCCGTTGACATGAACTCCTAAAGATGATAAGTTATAATGAGAAAAGTTGAAAGGGTTCTTTTTATAGGAACCAGTAAAAGCTGTGTGATCCACCATGCCTACTACTAGACGATTGGGGAGTGTTCCATAGAAGGCATTGTCGAGATTGGCAACTAAATTTCCTGCTTGAACAGTAAAGAACTTGGGGCTGATTCTTGAAATAGGATATTTGACTGTATGTTCCTGAAGCACACTGTTGATGCCATTGTAAACAGCGCTAGAAAGTTTAACACTGCGTAGGTACAAGATAGCATCCATCACATTCAACTTGTAATTGGCGTCAGCGTCACTACTCATCAAACAGAAAGCATCCTTTTGGCGATGTAGCTTAATTTTAAGATCTAACCCATTGAGAATCAAACGCGGCTGGTGAAATAGATCTTCATGTAAGCGTCCCAGCAGTTCAACAGGTTGGCTTTTCTGTGTCCATGCATTTCTTGCTTTCAAACCTACATTGTCTTTGGTGGGGTTAGCTTCATCTAAGTGGCCGGCTGTATCTTTGTAAAATAAAGCACTCTGTAATTGGGTGCTCTTTGCATCTTCTCCAAAGCTCAATAACGTTTCTAGCATGGCGCGATACCCATAAGAATTTGATGACGTAGAAATGAGTCGGTCACCTAAAGTGACATCCGCTTGACTGAAAATAGTGGCAAGAGGGTAATTGATTAAAGAGACGTTGGTTGTATCATCAAGGTCACTTCCATCTGCTTTTGTGATTTTAACTTTGAGATAGAGAAAGGTATTAGCCAAGTCCAAAAATTCCTCAGAAGATCCAGGCATTGTAAACTCAATGGGAGCCGTGTGTGATAAACTAGCGATGGGGTGAACATCGATAATTTTATAATTCGTGAGGGCAGTTTGTAAGGGTGGTAGATGAAAGAGATCAATTTCACTTTTGCTGCATTCTCCTTGGTGATTTTTCCTAGTTTGTTCCATGATATACTCCCTTGTGTTTAGATACTACTAAAAATGTCAAGTGTTTCTTGCTCTGCTTTTCCCGCTCCTTTCTGTACCCGTCTTCGTTTAGAAGTGTTTTGCGATCGGCGTGAGCCTTCTTTTATACCTGCAACCAAGGTAGGGCGCTTTCCCAGCAATTGGTTAGCCGCCTTAGTCATTAGCTGTTCCCCTGCTTTCTTGGTACGTTGTTTAGCAGAAGCTTTAAGGCTTTTACCCCTGCTAACATCTGATAAGATGTCTACACCAGTCTGCAGCGCTGTTTTTCCCAAGGTAGCTAATCCACGTTTCATGAGCGGTGTCGCTGATCTGAGAACACTTTTAAATAAATTTCCTAACCCATATCCCTTCTGGAGGGGAGGGCCTTTAAACCCCCTAATGTTTCCTCCTATCTGCTGATAATATGGTTGGGCTTGTAAACGAAAATATTCTTCCCATGAGTGATGTGATGCCATGATAATTTAGTAAAGAGTTGCTTTCACCCGTCTAAAGTGGAGTGTCACAATCACCTTACCACTAGCAAATGAAATAGGTTGATTTGTATCGTCTTTTATAGCCAATTCTAGCGATTCTAGATGCCTGAGACGCATTGGTATGTAGAAGGGTTTATCATAGATGCGACAAGTCATGACTCCACGCTTTCCTCTAATAGGTACAACACGAAGGAGTGGAATGTCAAATTCACCCACAATTTGATTGCTTACAATATCTGTATACACATACATGCTTTGATGGTGAATATGCATAGAAGGGGTAAAGTCACTTTCCACCGCAGCATTGTCAATGACAGTGCCATCTTTAAATCCAAGGCAAGCTGCTATATCTCCCTTTAACAAGAGGCGTGATCCTTTAGAGCATATGATTTTCACACGTTTGAGGGCTAGCTGGTACTCGAAACTAATGTTGGGAATATTTTTGAAGCGGGTTATGAGTGTTTCGCATAACTCTTCCACTGTAGAATAGAATCCTTCAGGTACTTTCATAAGAAGCCAGAGGTCGAGGTTATTATCGTATTTGATGATATTGTGACCATGTCTCACATTGTGAAAATCGAAAGGGTATTGAATTTCAGCCAAGCCCACTTCCCACTGTCCATCCAGTATCAATGACCTTGGCAGTTTTACTCGATAATTGGCAAGTGTATTGCTTGGAAAGATTGACATGGAGCTATTGCTTGGTAGCGTTAAGTAGAATTGTTGTAGTTGTTCCATAGTGAAAGTGATGTCATAGACGTTGAATATCCTTCTGGTTTACCCAGCTATTGAAGCTGTTTGGATATCCTTTCCATTTGACGAGAAGATACATCTGACGCTTCCCCACTTTTTTCCTTTTTATAACCTTTTCTATCCTATATGCATCCTCTGAAGTGACATTCACCTTTTGCAATTCTTGTTCGTAGAACATCCCATCAAGCTGTTGATTTTGCAAGTCGTGAAGACGATACGTCGTTGGTTTACTTTGAAAGACTTTATCAATCACAAAAAGTTCCTCACTCCAGTTTGGTAAGTAACCCTTTTGAAATGTTTTTCTCAATTTACTAATTCTCACATGATCTCCTTCATGCAGCTTGGGTTTTACACCCTCGATGGGCGGGTAGAGATGTTGACGTAAGGCTGTTTCATTTTCTCGGGAGACATCAGCAGGACTTTCTCCTAGTGCACGGTGTTTACTGTGGTTATAAGCATAAACGAGGCTGGGGAGTACATCTATGTAGCGTAGTGTGTTATTGGCAGTAAAATATTTCCACATTTTTGTTTTCAACGTACGATTAAATCGTTCCACCATGCTGGCTTTTAATTCACTAAACGTGTAAAAGAATGTTATTTTCTGATCTTGTAAATAATGCTGTACTGTGGCATTTAAAAATTCCTTCCCTTGATCTGTTTGAAGTCGTCTTGGTTTACGACCAGCATTAAACACACCCTCCAGGGCATGTTTTAGGTCCTTTCCCGTTTTAGACTGTAAAGGTACTACCCAGGCATAACGCGAAAACACGTCAATCATGGTTAGCAAATACTTGTACCCATCGTTATATCGTTTTAAAGACATCACATCCACCAAATCTGCCTGAAATTGATGATCTATCCCAAAGACCTTCACTTTTCGTCTGGGAAAGGTTTTACGTAGAGGTCGATGAAGGTTAAACGTCAATTGTTTTTGTAACCACGTCTGCACTTGCCGAAGAGTAATTGTTGGTAGTTCTTTTTTAGCTGCTTTGTATAATTTTTGTGTGCTACCAAAACTACTTGGTTCTTTAGCTGTATAAAATAGGCGGTGTAAAACTTCTTCCATGTTTCTCACTCCAATTGTCCTTTAGCGTTCTTCCACCCCCAGTACAGTATTCCACTTAGTTGACCTAAGATGGGGAGTGTTCGACAAAGATGTGACCCTAGCACATAATTATAACCAGGCCCCTTTTTATAGTGTGAGGCGATAAACCCAAAGGCATCATGATAGCAGGCGTGAATCCTCACTATTTTAAACCGTTTGAGCAGACGATGCATCACAGGGGAGTACCCAGGGCCAATCATACCCCCAGACGGGTTTTCCTTGATAGCTTGACCCCAATCGAGATCAATGATACCATAGATCCATGCTAAACAGTGTACGATAGTAGCATAACGTAACTGCTCCTCTGATCCCCAATGCTGTGACGTGAGTGGAACCCCTGGACCTGCAACATCAGGTACTGTTACTCCTAAAGTGCACATGCGATGTGCATAATGCACCATAACCGTGGGGAGAGCTTTCTCCACCGTGTCATATAAGTCTATTAAGGATGGATGATGGCTCATGATGACCTATCACCATCAACACTGTAAGCCAAATGAGGAGGCTGCCCTACTTTCCGACGCTATTTATAAGTGTTTTGCTAGTAAGAACATTGACAACAGCAATAATACCTGTTTATATTTCTTTTATTGTTAAATCAACAATCAATACAGTATTTCAAAAATACAATAGGCATGAATCTAATATATCCATCGTGTTTACGTAACAAGGTTAAAGGTCTCTTAATAGCTCCCAGCGTACAAGCGTTTGAAAGATAGGATCTATCAAATGTTCTCGGTTTTTCTGCTCTAACATCACAGTGGATATAGCAAAAGCTGTATCTTTGACTTGATCGAACCACTGTTGTACAATGGTGTAAGAATCCAACTGCTCCATGGCCGTTAACATAAAGCGATTTACTTGATCCTCCCATGGGCTCATTTGACATTCATGTCCTAGTTGATTTTCATAACCTACGGTACAGCCATCGCAGAAGGTACGAGCCAGCTTAGGAATCTCGATTTGCAGTTGTGCCACGTAAATAAATACCAGTGGTTTCCAATCAATGTTCATCTGGTTCGTGCAGTCAATTTCGTCGATGACCAATTCCTCTACTCTGCTTTTTTTCTCTTGCTTGACATGACGTGGGTAACTCCATTTTCGCTTGTGGATATCCGTACAAGTGTTTTCAATAGGGTCATTGTTTTCTTCCTTGTGTTCTCGTTTTGGTTTCATTGTCGATAGTTCTTCCTCCTTTTTCTTAATGGCCTCTTTTACCAGTGGTAGATGTGATTGTAAACGCTGACACTCGTCACAAGTGAGGGCAATCCCTGTTCGGGTGGGCTGTAAACATCCTTCACGTTCCATGTACTGGCGAACGTGGATGAGGATTTTATTCTTATACGGGGTGATGGTCACGTAGCGCTTGGTGGCTTCAGATAAAGGGAACTTGACTTCTTTTCCTTCATTCTGCTGAGCTACTTGCATCACCTTAGGCAACAACTCGACAAACATGTTGTACTCCTCCTTGGATAAAGCAATACCTTTTAAGGTAGGTTTTAACACCCCTTGATCCTCCTTGTAATCTCTTAGATGAATAAGGACTTTTCCTCTGTATACCTTGACAGAGACATGTCGTTGCTTCTCCTCATTGAGTATGAAAAAATCAATGTTTGCCATGATGTTACTCATTTCCAGTTTTGTTACAAATGATGTGCTCTCTCTCATAAGCTCTTCTTTTATAGGTTTCACGATGTTTAATTAGGTGAACAAAACGAACCAATCAGATGAGAGATAGCCTAAATATTGATCCTATTCTTAACCAGCAAGCATGCAAGTAATTTAAACAATGACGTCATATTGAACCAATCAGATAAAAGAATAGATGGGAACGGAGGTGACTTAACCAAACTTCCCCTGACTTGTCCAGGCTGGTTTAAGCTTACCCCTTCTTCTTGTGTGGAAGGGGGGAATTTTTAACAAAGACTAACATGGTGTTACCCCTCAGATTGCCCAAACCTGTCCGGGCAAAGCATTGTTTTTAAACACAATAGAGGTGTAGCTAGAAAAATATTGTGATGAGGTAAGGATTTTTTGTCAATAAGTGAGAAGCATTCTACATGATATCCCTCATTTCTGCTCTCGATAGGTTGCGATATGGCTTCATCCAGTTCAACGTTTCAATGCCGATTTTGTGGAAAGCAATTTATACGACTTGGACACTTACAAAGACATGAAGCAACCCATACTCATCCAGATAGTCATTTGTGCCAGATTTGTGGAAAAGAATTTCGAAGAGTTGCCAACCTTCGTCGTCATGAAGAGTTACATCGGAAAATAGCAGCCTCCTCTACCATTCGCGAAGAAGAATTGCTCAAGAGACCTCCAAACAACGAAGAGGAAGAGATCGAGGGATGCTGTTTGGCATTTCTTCGCGATGAAGAAGAGAGAGAAGATGCTGAGGACACCGTCATGGCTCTGCAATCTGATGATGTAGAGTTGCCCGTGGCCAATGCAATCATGGTGGGAGGACAAGGGGAGAATCTCGATGTAGAAGAGGCCTTGGAGCGTACTGCGATTGGGTATCGTTATACCTTCCCACAGGGTAGGGATGCTCTCAAAACGTTAACTGAAGTCATCGAACAACTCGCATCATTTTTAGCCAAAGAACTCGGGTCAAGAGAAGGAGTGAAATGGTTTCTCTCCGTTGAGGTTGTGTTCAAGCAAGGACGAGATCGTGCCATCACCACAGATCCTCCAGTTGTCTTTCGTACACCATCTTTTACAGCCTTTACAGAGGATACACTGAAAAACGATATGGAAACAGCCGAACAGTGTTTAATTGTCGCTATTGAGGACTTTCAAGCGAATGGCTCGGGTTGGGTATTGCAGAACATCAATTGTTTAGAACTTGGCATAGTTAAATTCAATCCCATAGCAGGCTCGAGCTACCTTCCACTTCCTAAGGAACTAAATGACAAGACCGCCATCATCAATGTGCAAAATCAAGATCAAAAGTGCTTTTTATGGAGTGTTCTTGCTGCTCTTCACCCAATACCTCATCATGCTGAGAGAGTTGCCAACTATCAACCATTCGAGAATGAACTAAACATGACTGGGATCAGCTTTCCAGTGAGGGTGAAGGATATTCCCCGCTTCAAAAGATTGAACTCCTCGATATCCGTCAATGTATTTGGATGGGGTGACAAGGAAATTTTCCCGCTATACGTCACTACCCAAAAAGAACGAGTTCATCATGTGAATCTATTGTTGTTTCATCATGGACAAAATCAACACTATTCTCTGATTAAGAACTTATCAAGGTTGCTGACGAAGCAACTGAGCGACCATGACGGGATGAAACATTTCTGTCCCTACTGCCTCCATGGATTTCAACAACGTTTTACGTTAGACAATCATCTTCCACTCTGCGCTAGAACTGGACTACAAAAAATAAAAATGCCTGAAGAAGACAAAGCTTCTCTCTCCTTCACAAAGGTACAGTACCAACTTAAACATCCCTTTGTTATCTATGCAGACTTTGAATGTTTACTTCATCCTATTTCTTCTTGTGCGAATGATGCGGTTAAGTCAAGTACAACATCACTACAGCAACACAAACCGTGCGGTTATTGCTATTATATTGTATCTGTTGACGACAATTTTCAGGAGCCACCCCATCTCTACCGCGGACCCAACGCTGCCACCCACTTTTTAGATACTCTGAAAAAGGAACATGAGCGAATCATCAAAATCCTCGAAACACCGAAACCTGTGGTGATGAGCGAAGAAGATCGAAGAGCGTACGGAGAGGTGTCGATCTGTCATATTTGTGAGGACCCTCTCGGTGCAGATAAAGTCCTGGATCATTGCCATGTGACTGGGAAATATCGCGGAGCTGCTCACAGCGATTGTAATCTCAATTACAAAATTGATGTTAAGAGATGGAAGATCCCCGTTTTTTTGCACAACCTACGAGGTTATGACAGCCATCTAATCATGCGAGGTTATCAACCTCAGCATGGGAAATTATCATGCTTAGCCAATAACATGGAAAAGTATATTTCTTTCGAAGTGGGTGGACTTAGATTTCTTGACTCTGCCCAGCTTTTATTAGCACCTTTAGACACTCTCGTTAAAAATCTATCGGAAGACGACTTTCATCAAACTAAACGCTGGCACGAGGAGAGGAATTTACCATTGCTCACACGTAAAGGGATTTATCCCTATGAATACATGGACAGTTGGAGCCGATTCGATGAGAGAGAACTGCCAGAGCGAAGCAAATTTTTTAGTAGTCTTACTCAAGAGGATACGTCGGAAGCAGATTATGCTCATGCCTTAACTGTTTGGAGAACATTTCTTATTCAAAATCTCGGTGAATACCACGATCTTTATCTGAAAACAGATGTATTGCTACTCTCTGACGTATTCGAAAACTTTCGTTCTACGTGTCTATCTTATTACCATCTCGATCCTGCGCATAACTTCACAAGCCCTGGACTCGCTTGGCAGGCTGCCCTAAGAAAAACGAATATAGAACTAGATCTTCTCACCGATATTGATATGTACACTTTTTTGGAACGTGGAATCCGAGGAGGCCTCTCTCAAATCTCCCATCGTTATGCAAAAGCAAACAATCCGTTTCTCCCTAACTTTGACCCCGCCAAGCCCACCAATTACCTCATGTATTGGGACGCCAACAACCTCTACGGATGGGCCATGTCTCAACCTCTCCCTACTGGTGGGTTCGATTGGTTAGGGGAAGATCAAGTTAGGGAGTTTGATATCAATGGAGTCGATCCAGATGACGATGTCGGTTACATTCTGGAAGTGGATCTTGAGTATCCTCAAGAACTACATGACGCACACAGCGACTATCCGTTGGCGCCGGAGCATTTCCTTATCAAAGATGACCTTCTCTCTCCTTACGCCAGAGATATAAAAGAAAAATTAAATATCAAGCATCCACCACCAACCAAGTTGATCACAAATCTTTTCCATAAAAAAAATTACATCATCCACTATCGCACCCTTCAATGTTACCTCAATCATGGTTTAAAATTAACAAACATACATCGGATCTTATCCTTTGAGCAGAGTCCTTGGTTGAAACCATACATCGACTTTAATACCAGAATGCGGGCCCAAGCAAGAAATGCCTATGAGAAAGATTTTTTTAAGTTGTTAAACAATGCTGTCTTTGGGAAATTTCTGGAATCGCAACGGAAGCATAAGAAGATTGAACTCGTCAATAACCCACGTCGATTGAAATTCCTCGCTGCCAAGCCCTCCTTCAAATCGTTTAAAATGTTCACACCATCACTCGTTGCTGTCAATGAAGCTAAAACCTCGGTGCTTTTAAATCGACCCATCTATGTTGGTTTCACCATTTTAGAATTGAGTAAAGTGTTGATGTATAATTTTCATTACAATTACGTGAAGTCACTCTATCCAGGAAAGACAAGCCAACTGCTATTCACAGACACGGATAGCTTATGTTACACCATCACGACCCTTGATCTATATGGAGATATGGGAATGTCCCCTCATTATTTCGACTTTTCTGAGTATCCACTGACTCATCCCCTTCACTCAGACGAAAACAAAAAGGTTATCGGAAAAATGAAGGATGAGCTCCATGGCATTCCAATGGAAGAGTTCGTGGGATTACGTCCCAAGATGTATTCCCTCAAATTTCAAGAGAAGGAAAAGAAGACGGCAAAGGGAGTTAAGAAATCGGTCGTCAAAAAAGATTTATCCCATGAGGATTATAAAGAGACGTTGTTCTGTGGCACTCGTATGTACCACCAGATGAACCTGATTCGCTCCAGCAACCACCGGCTCGCCACTCTTGTGATCAACAAGACCTCGCTGAGCGCCTATGATGACAAGCGTTACCTCCTCGACGATGGCATCACCTCTCTTCCTTACAGACACCATCAACTTTAAATTGAACATTGTATATAGTTATAAATATTACTTTTTTCTATTCCCTTGATTCTTGTAATTTGTATCCTTTTATTCCTATGTATCTTCCCATTTTCCTTTTTTTTTTTTTCAAGATATTGAAGTATATCACCTCATTTCCTCTCTCTTTATTCTACTGGTACCCTGTCTATTGATCACGTCCTACGTCTAGCGCATGCATCCCTTCTTTAACAAGCTGAGTCGCCTATTATCTGTGTAGAAAATGAATTTTGTGATTAATATAGACATACTACAAAGATGTAGTAATAGACGCTCTGAAATACTAAAGGGGATATTCTGTAAAGAAAAGGACGATGTCATTCGAGAATTAGTTGCATAATTAAATTGAATTGCTTATGATAATTGACTTAGCTATTTAACCAAAAAGTGGTAATCCCTCTATTCAAATGAAGACATACGTCCCTTCTTTAGCAACAAAAGCTATCATTGCGGATGATTTAACTGAGAGAATGGCAAAAATTGAAGTATATCACCTCATTTCCTCTCTCTTTATTCTACTGGTACCCTGTCTATTGATCACGTCCTACGTCTAGCGCATGCGTCGTGTGCCTTCTCCTCCTAGACCACGGGGATGCCCCCCTCGATCGCCCATTGTTCCTAAACAATAGAAATTAGTCACGCTTGGTCCGGTTTGCTATTGTCCTGGTTCTGTCCGTTTCCCTACTACTAATCTTATATATGGATCCCGTATTAGGTCTGTAATGATTTTATAACCATTGCAACTAATGATACATTGAGATTCATATAGGGTGAAGCTACATATCAAGCTAA
This sequence comes from Morbakka virulenta, assembly GCA_003991215.1. NCBI lineage: Eukaryota > Metazoa > Cnidaria > Cubozoa > Carybdeida > Carukiidae > Morbakka > Morbakka virulenta. Next base: position 1,968,771 of record RDPX01000119.1, on the reverse strand, counting down.
TTGATAAATTAAGGCAGGATCGGGAACAATGGACAGAAAGACGTTTAGTTTGGATGGATTGAATGCAACCAGTAATGATTTCCACCCAACTGATAGTAAATTTCAAGTCAGGAAGAAGATCTAGAAAAAGACTACTCTTAATATATGGTTTTTTAACTACGGCCATAGAAGGTAATATGGTCAGTACAGATGTCAATAACCTACTGTAAGGTAACACCTGGTAGATCGTTAATCAAGAAAATAAATTTGTGGGACCAAGAACAGATCTTTAAGGAACCCATAATTTACTGTTTGGGAACCAAAAATTGCCTATTTATAACTACTTTCAAGCTCCTGTTGTAAAGGAAAAATCTACTAATTGAAAGAATAGTTTCCGCGATGTCATAGCTGGGGAAATTGTGGAAGCTTCCTTTGTGCTAAACTTGGTGAAATGCCAGGGCAATAGCTGCAGTCAGGTCTCCATTTCAAAGAGCTTTACTTGTGCGTTGAGTAGTCACAGTTAATAGTAGTAGATCTAGATAACCTGAAACCACATTTCTGGTCAGGTAAGAGGTTATTTTACTCAGATGAGCAAGAATGTATTTCTTAAAAGATTTACTTAGTTTGATGATCATGCCAAGGATACTGATTGGGAGGATTAAAATGTTCACCATAATTTTTTAAAACAGGATCCACAGAAGAGATGTCTCTAATGTCTAATAAGCGTTTCTTTCACACAAGGGTTAAAAAGGCGATTATAAAAAGAGCGAGAGGAATGGTTTCAGACCTACAGCAGCAATCTTGTCTGGGAAAGCTTGCTTGAATGTATACCTTTGACTCTGAAGGTGTGCCATGGTTGGATACTTTGTCTATCTATTTAAATGTTTTGGTGAGGATAAAATTAAAGGAGGCAGTTTAGGTGATAACATGAGTCTGTCAAAATCTGATGGACTCAATCAAACCCAATTTGGTCCACACACCCTTTTCACCTATCTTTATTTTCAAGTTCAAAAATTTATTTTCCTTCCTGTTGATGATATCTGGTGGTCCTACGTTATGAATGAACATGGAAATGCGATATCGCTACCGAATTGATGAGATGACCGAAAATATAAGATTTTGAATTGACGTCTGGTACGATTAGATAGGAGAAGACTAGTGTAATGATCAAATGTCTTTCGTGGCACGAAAAATAGCCAAGCTTAAGATAAAAAAGCAGTTAACAAAAGAGAACTTGGGTATTATTGGGAATTTTGAAAATGTTGAAAAAATTAGGAATATTAAAGATATTAGAAAGAAATCAGAGTCCCTTATAGCAAGTTTAAGCATTAACGTAAATTGCTAAAGATATCTTACATGCACAAACCAAATGCATCAGGCAAAGGTGTTTATTAAAAATTCCTTATTTTTGAGCCCTATACTTAGCCCCTATTTTCACTATTCTCACTTTTCCTTTAAGTTTTTATTTCAGATATAGCTTTCAAATAAGTATCTTGATATTGCCCAGTCTTCAATATCGTGTTAAAAAGTTTTTACCCAGGCCACTGCCGGTCTCGTTAAGCTCTTTTGGATAAATGACAAACAGCCTTTTACCGCAGTCCAACAAGTTTTTATCTCCTTTATTTTAAAAGAAAACCCACTCATAACTGTTGCTACTCACTTCAAACAGTAAACGTATTACAAAAATTTTTGCTGCTTGGTTTAAACTAGTATTTGAAATCAGAAAAAAATGACATTTTAGTTCTCTTTCTCAACGTCTTCATGTCACTCACTAGTAATGGTTATAAAACATGACAGTTTTATAACCATTACTACAAGCTTTAAGATTTCGGTTGTTTTCGAATACAATTGAAAGCCTAACACTGTTTTCCTACATCATTTGTTCTCCCAGCTCTCGTCAAAGTTAGTATAATTAGTTAGTATAGCTCACTCTTACCCCGGCTTTTCATGCTCTTCTTTTCTGTAATAATTCTGAAAAATTATGGCGTCTCCTTCATACTCTTAAATTGTAAACTAATTGTCTTTAATGCTCTAAATGGTAATCAAGGCACTAACTGTCTTAATTTCAGGAGTCAGAAGAGATTTTTCTTTGTATATGAGGCAAATGTTCTTTTATCTGACTGATGTATCTGACATATTTGACAAAATTTCTGATTGATGTTTGAGATACAAGTCTACTTGTTGCATCGTGAATATGGCCTTATTTCAACAGGTCTGTTAGTTAGCCGGTTTATCGCAAAGTACAGAAAAGTTCTTAGTTTTTTATTGCAAACCACCAATTGAAGAAGATGATGGCAAAGGGAAAATGCGCTTCGTTGCTATTGGTCTGCCAGAACAAGGGAATTACAATGACATAAGAAAAGTGTTCTGTGGTGTTAAACCAATGATAGGAAAAGATTTCAAAGCAGCATAAAAAGTGATGCCATTGATAAAGCCTGTTCTTTTTTATTCTCAGATTGTTGTGTAAGTCCCCTGTTTATGCTAATCGTAGTCTTTAACTGAACACGCTACTGTGTAAGCAGCATTTTGTATCAAGCACCCAAGACTGTGATTTAGCACCCATACTTTACTCAATTTCTTAATACACCCTTTACTTCCCTAAGTTCTGGAAACCTTTAAATGTAGTGAATTACCAAATATCCGATCTAAAGCACAGTCTGTGGTAAAAGCCACTTTAACAACATTCTCTTTATGCCCTTCCCGTCTTCTAATTTTGGATGAGTAGCCCATATTTTCTGATGTCACCCTTTTTCTGGGTAAGGACTCTTAAGAAAATTTTATCCTTTTTAGCATTAGGTTGCCCAAGAGCATTTGTAAAAGCAGTAAGCAAATGTCCAGAAAACCAATCTCTGAGGAGTTTGTCATAGGATATCCCCTATTGTCCATTATTGAAGATCTACTACGGTTTCTTATAATTTTCGATGTACATACACAACTTGGTTTATGGTCTGTCTTATGTCAGCTAACTAAGAAATCCACTTAAACACTCGGCAAAATTTTTGATAACAGCAGTGCTGTTATTTTTAATAGGGCATAAGAAATATTGCAGAGACAAAAAGGCTTGGCTGTAATATTGACCAACTTAATAGTTAATATCCCCATCCACTTCGAATAGGAAAGAAAATAAAGAAAAGAAGGGCGTTTTTCCGTTTGCTCACTGGTCTTTCTTTTTTTCCCCATCTAACAATTTCCGTAACAATCATTCCTTAGATTCTCCAGTTCATAGTTTGTGCTGTGCAGTATGTAGATGTGCACTTTTGTCCAATTCTAAAGCAGATTGTGACTATTACACTAAGATCTCGTTTTTCAGCGTAACAATTTCGGTAACAATCACAGCATCCAAGGTCTTTTCTTTTATGTCTGTGGCAAATATAGAACGTCATTTTCTTTCAGTTGGGGGATTCCCCGGTACACACCATCAGATTTCCATTTTCAGGAACACACAAAATTCTCAGTATTTCATTCCTTAGATTCTCCAGTTCATAGCTTGTTCTGTGCAGTATGTAGATGTGCACGTTTGTCCAATTCTAAAGCAGATTGTGACTATTACACTAAGATCTCGTTTTTCAGCGTAACAATTTCGGTAACAATCACAGCATCCAAGGTCTTTTCTTTTATGTCTGTGGCAAATATAGAACGTCATTTTCTTTCAGTTGGGGGATTCCCCGGTACACACCATCAGATTTCCATTTTCAGGAACACACAAAATTCTCAGTATATCATTCCTTAGATTCTCCAGTTCATAGCTTGTTCTGTGCAGTATATAGATGTGCACGTTTGTCCAATTCTAAAGCAGATTGTGACTATTACACTAAGATCTCGTTTTTCACGGTAACAATCACAGCATCCAAGATCTTTTCTTTTTTGTCTGTGGCAAATATATAACGTTATTATCTTTCAGTAAACTTACCCTTTGCATCTGTTGACTAAAGGACAGACATTTTACTTATGATGCTGAGATTAAAACCGTCAGAAATATATTACACTCAGGATTCAATCAAGTCCTGTTTTCAGGATGGAAAATCATTAGACCAAACGTATGAAGAGCTACGTGATGGAAAAACCAGAGTAAATGAGATACCAATGATACGCGTTGCCATAAAGGAAAACAAGTATTTTACCATCGATAATCGAAGGCTCTGCGTATTTATCAAATTGGAGAGTGAGACAAAAGGTGGGATTTTAATAACAGTAAAGCAAATAAGAGAGATATTCAATGACAGATTCACCACAACAAATGGAGGAGAAAGTATAAATATCAGGGGACCGACAAAATACTACTATAATGTTTCCAGATCAAGCTTGGTGCAAAGAAGAAAAGCTGAGGAAAGTAACACACCCACAGTTGTTTATCAAGAAGTACGTAGAATGTTTTCAAGAAGCCACCAAAGATCGAGAGGGTTTTTTGACTCTTGTACCATACTTTAACAAAAAATGTAATTTTTAATAAAACCACCTTTGTTTTATTTCATTTTCATGCGATGAACTTAAGCTAAAGTTTTTCGGAATCTACATTGGTACTAATATCATCATCATCATATAATATCATATAATATAATATCATCATCAGTACTAATATCGAATTGAACAGTTATCAAAATTTATAACACATCAACAAGACTAGTTGTCAAGGAGATGCAAATTTGTAAAATTAAAAGTTAAGGACTAATTTTTTCTTAATCTTTTCATTTTTATATTATTATGGTTATAAATAAGAAAAAACACCACCAAGAAGATAACACAATTTTATGAATAGTTGTATTATCTTCTTCATGAACGTCATTAAGTTTTTCTTTTGTATTGATAATATTTCTAGTTACCATAGCTCATTTTGGTCATGATCAATTTTGTCTAACGAATTAACCATATCTCGATCATACCCCTGAAATTCAGATAGAAAAAGGAGTTGTTTTCCTCTTCAATTTTATAACACTGTTTTATTGGGTGTAGATGTTATTATTTAGGAGACCATGGTTTTAGCCTATGATAAAGTATCTTAATATTAAAGATTAGTCAATAACTAAAATAATTACAAGTAAGTAGTAATAAGGCATACCTGTGCAAGCCTTGGATACATGTCACCTGGATAGTGAGTGTGTATGTAGTTGTAAATTGTTGCATAATATGTAATTTGTGTACATTACAGGACACTTCAGACAGTGACCTGTACCCACTCTTTGCTCCACTGTCACTTTTCCACACAATATTGCCTGGGGCAAACGTTATTTATCTTATCTCTGAAGGCAATGAAGTCTTGTTGTTGCATTTGTACTGGGAACTTTACGTTGTTTTGTTTAGAGTGTAGCTGGTGTTTTAGCTCCCTGTGTTGTTGTTTTTTATTCTTATGTTGTAGTTGTAAGGTGCCCCTCACCTTCTGAAATCATGGCTGCCTGAGCTGCATGCCTTGTAACTGAAATTTGTAATCTGATTGAATCTGCTAGTCAGTGAACATTTATAACGTTACGTTTAGTTTTAATAGTTCTATATAAGTTACTTAACCAATTAATTATTTCATTTTGAGTTTGAACATCTTCGCACTTGATCAATATTGGTTAAAGTTAATTTGTGCCTTCATTAAGTTTAACAACTTGCGAGAAAGATTCTAACAATCTCAACTTGAGACAAACTATTTAATTTAATGACATTATATGATACCAAAGTATAAACTGGAGGTGATGCTTTTGAGTAAAGTGGAAGAGTGGACACTAATGTCAGCTGAGATGAGGATGCTAACATGGATGATAGGTGAGTCTCTGCGAGAACATCAAACAAAAAGAAGATATTTGAAGGCTAGGAAAAGCCTCTAACATATGTGAGAAGGCAAGAAAAGCTAGGTTGAAATGGTATGGCCATGTCATGAGAATGGGGAAGGGATGGCTGTAAAGAAGGCATTCTACAGCAAGGTAAATGGCAGGAGGAGTAGAGGAAGGCAAAAGCTGTGGAGGAGGTATGTAATCAAGAGGGATATGGAGGACGTTCAAGCAGCAACAGAAAACACCAAAGATCATATTCATTTTTTGACTCTTTACTAACATAACAAACATAAAGTTTAGCACTGATTTTATCTACCTTGTTATACGGTTTAGGAATTGACCTTTTTACCATTTACCTGCTCCTTTGAAAATCATTTGACCTAAATTTTACCATTCACTAATACCTTTGATATAAATGTTACCATTTACCAGTAGTTTTTTTACTATTCTCTAATACAACGCAATATGTATCCCAATTCAATTTTATTTTGTCAAACGCAAACAACTTACTGTTACCCCAAACTGCGGCTGTAGTATAGTGTTTTTTAGCATTTCTAGTAAAAAAATGCTAAAAAACACAAACAACCTCAAAATAAACTTCCCTAGCGGGGAATCTAACCCGGGTCTTTTGCGTGATATGCCGATATAATAACCACTGTAGTACCGAGGACTTGTACGATGAAGGAGATTACATTTTTTGTCAATAGACTTTCTTAATTTCAACATAACAATAATAATTTTTTGAAATTTTTTTTCTCCTGTCAACCTTTTGCTTGCTTCCTTTGTTACTTCAGTAACCCCCCGAAGTTACACATTCTAAACAAATTTTTAGAAAAATATGTTTGATATCTCTTACCGTTTGAAAAATATCCCAGATTTGGCGCTCTTATCTGAATCTAAAACTGCGGCTGTAGTATAGTGTTCTCACTCCCGTCGGTCGCTCAAACTATAAAAATAGTTAATGATTTAAATGTTTTAAGTCTTTATCATCAGTATCACTATGCTCGACAATAGTAAAAGCAGGTGCCGCCTCATCAATGTCAGAGTCTGTTGTTTGTTATTCAAATGGGTTGATATCTGGCTCAAACAGCATTTTCTGTGGTGATCTTAGTATTTCAAAAGCGTTTTCACATGGTTGGACTGATTTGAAGCAGTGAATCTCATCATCTTCACTACCATCAGACTTTACGTTTAGTCCACAGCATTTCATGGACTTCATAAGAAGTTCTTTGGACAAATCTTGCCATACATTTAAAATCCATTGAACGAGTGATCTATCTGGTGTTTTCAAATTTCCCAATTCTATGAGGCGATTGATCCCAGTTGATGCGAGTCATTCGTCATAATGGTCGTGAACTTTGGCCTTAAATGGCTTGTTCCAGCTAACGTCGGGAGCTTGTATGTACTTTGTACAGCCTCCAGCTACGAAACGAACATCAACGTTTTTTACTTCATGTCGTCTGCTACCGTTTCGTCCATATGGCTCGCGTAAGTGTCCCGCGCTAGCATTCTTTGGCGAAAGGAGAACGACCCCACAACTATGTTTACCCAATCGAGTGTTAGTTCGGTGTCCATCCATCCGTTTGCAGATGAAATTACGATGCAGCGCCTCTTGAAATCGTTCTGCAATGCGTTACATTCACGTACTGCTCCTTTAAATACTATAAAAGGCTTCAATTTTAACCCATCAGCCTTAGCAGTGAAGGATACAGTCGCACGTACTTTTTCGTAGCCTGCAGATTTCAAAGAAACATCTCTGCTACCTGTAGGGGCCACTTTTGTAGTAGCAAGCATGTCACTCCAAACAGGAGTTTCGTCCATTGCAATGATATCATTTGGCAAATAATTCTCTTTTATGTGAAGTCGACGCACCAGAACAATGAAGGAAACAAGCCTGTTAATAAGCTGATCTGGATCTATTTGGGCGATTGTCCTTCTTCTTCTTAAAGATAGTCCATTACGCTTCATGAATGTTTTCAACCACCCTCTGCTTGCTTGAATTTTATTCGGTTCTTGTGGACATGTTTCATCAAACATTAGTTTTGCTTTTTTCATTATTAAAAGGCGTGACACCCGAGACCTCTTGCTCTGCGTTCATCAATCCAGACAAGTAGATCTTCTTCCAATTTACCATTTATTACTTTTCTGCCGCATCCATCAAGCTTCTTTCTTTTGTTTCCGCCTTTCGTAGCACAAGTGGATATAATTGATTCTCTTTTGCTTCGCCACTCCCGAATCCTTTTCGTGTCAACTATGAAGTTTCGTGCTGCAGCACAATTCTTATTTGTTTCAGCATATCGTATAGCATCTGATTTCAATTTAAGATCGTAACTTTTTATGCGACCACCTTTGTGGGAAATTTTAGCATTCATTTTGTTACCACGTTCAATTTGTATACGAACCAAATGTTTGGAGCAACAAGGCGAGTACTTGATGTTGCTCGAGTGTGGTGTGACTACTACGTATGGTAACCAATAAAGCGTATTTGAGATATAATGGGAACACGTTGCAAGCTATTGTGCTTTAGTACTTCCATTCTAAGATAGGAGAGCAGGGGGAAGGAGACTAGAACCATTACAACATACCCAAGTAGCCCCCTGAGATAGTTGCACGTGTTCTTAATAGTAATTATTCTGAAAAGACCACAGGTAATATTAACTGACAAGTGACAGTTTCAAAATGCAATGAAGGTCTAAGGAAAGAAAAAAGAAGGCAAGAATTGTATCAACTTTGCCTGAGTTTGAGTTGGTATATAAAATCGAATTTCCGTGTGCAAGTAGGGACCATCATATTTACAAGAACAATTGGGTGCCAGTCATCGAAGAGAGGGATTAATTTGTCTCAAAGATTTTAGATCAGAGGGAGAGTTGTTTGATAAGCATGCTGTTGGTGTTTACAGAAAAAAAAGGTGATGACAAAAAGCATCTTGTTGGGCATGTACCAATTGAAATTTCAAAGTTATTGGACTATTTTTTAATAGCAAACAATGAAAACAAGCTGGTTGTAACCGCATCCGGAAAGCGAAAACGTCAAGTTGGACTAATTGCACCAGGGACATTTCAAGCAATGACGAAGGATTTTCGACAAGCAAAAATATTGAACGATCAACTTAAAAAGATATCGAATTACACACATTTTGATCTTAATTTCGACAAGAATATTTTAAACAAACAATCACATTTTATGTTATAAATCACGAGTCTTTTTTATCAAATGTCTGATTTGTAATTTTGAGGGGGCGATCATCAGAGGAAATACAGTATTTCATCAAAAAAATTTTTACANTTCGGTTCTTGTGGACATGTTTCATCAAACATTAGTTTTGCTTTTTTCATTATTAAAAGGCGTGACACCCGAGACCTCTTGCTCTGCGTTCATCAATCCAGACAAGTAGATTTTCTTCCAATTTACCATTTATTACTTTTCTGCCGCATCCATCAAGCTTCTTTCTTTTGTTTCCGCCTTTCGTAGCACAAGTGGATATAATTGATTCTCTTTTGCTTCGCCACTCCAGAATCCTTTTCGTGTCAACTATGAAGTTTCGTGCTGCAGCACAATTCTTATTTGTTTCAGCATATCGTATAGCATCTGATTTCAATTTAAGATCGTAACTTTTTATGCGACCACCTTTGTGGGAAATTTTAGCATTCATTTTGTTACCACGTTCAATTTGTATACGAACCAAATGTTTGGAGCAACAAGGCGAGTACTTGATGTTGCTCGAGTGTGGTGTGACTACTACGTATGGTAACCAATAAAGCGTATTTGAGATATAATGGGAACACGTTGCAAGCTATTGTGCTTTAGTACTTCCATTCTAAGATAGGAGAGCAGGGGGAAGGAGACTAGAACCATTACAACATACCCAAGTAGCCCCCTGAGATAGTTGCACGTGTTCTTAATAGTAATTATTCTGAAAAGACCACAGGTAATATTAACTGACAAGTGACAGTTTCAAAATGCAATGAAGGTCTAAGGAAAGAAAAAAGAAGGCAAGAATTGTATCAACTTTGCCTAAGTTTGAGTTGGTATATAAAATCGAATTTCCGTGTGCAAGTAGGGACCATCATATTTACAAGAACAATTGGGTGCCAGTCATCGAAGAGAGGGATTAATTTGTCTCAAAGATTTTAGATCAGAGGGAGAGTTGTTTGATAAGCATGCTGTTGGTGTTTACAGAAAAAAAAGGTGATGACAAAAAGCATCTTGTTGGACATGTACCAATTGAAATTTCAAAGTTATTGGACTATTTTTTAATAGCAAACAATGAAAACAAGCTGGTTGTAACCGCATCCGGAAAGCGAAAACGTCAAGTTGGACTAATTGCACCAGGGACATTTCAAGCAATGACGAAGGATTTTCGACAAGCAAAAATATTGAACGATCAACTTAAAAAGATATCGAATTACACACATTTTGATCTTAATTTCGACAAGAATATTTTAAACAAACAATCACATTTTATGTTATAAATCACGAGTCTTTTTTATCAAATGTCTGATTTGTAATTTTGAGGGGGCGATCATCAGAGGAAATACAGTATTTCATCAAAAAAATTTTTACAGAACTTACTTTGTTTATCGAGAAATAGAGGCTCATTTGCTCTTAATTCGTTGAATAATTTTAAATCAATCATACTCTCCTCAGCAATTAAATTATAATGTTTTTTTAGTAACTGGAGAATATAGACAAATATTTTATCATTTTTTGGTACATCATAATACCTTTCTGATAAATAGATTGTACTAATATGATGATGTCTTCTATCAGTGAAATGGTTAGCTATCAGATTTTGAATCTTTTCTGAGTCGTTGATCAGGTCATCAGATATTATAACTTGTCCATTACCATTAGGATATTCATCAGTTTTCATAATTTTATCAGAGCCTTTAATTTTGAAAACAGAATAACCAACTTTCTTTGAGATATCATGCATTAATATGAGTAAGTCTTTCACCGTTTCTTGATGACTATTTAGTGTGTACATATAAATCTTCTCATAGTGAGGAGCCGTGGCTTAATGGTTAGTGCAACTGCACAATAACCAAGAGTTCCGGGATCGATTCCCCGAGCTGTCGAGGAGAATTTGTTGGCGTCAGGAAGGGCATCCGGCCAAGAAATGCCTCATTGCCAAATCAAAGTCCCTCTGAAGGGCACCGTCTGAGCTCCAATTGCTGGGGAAAAATGACGTTAAAACTAAAAAAAAAAATAAAAAAAAAATATAAATCTTCTCATAGTAAACCAAAGGTTTTTTATACATATGTAGTAACATGTTTGTTATACCACAAGTACTTGATCTAGAGATAAAAGGTCTAAACTCCCCATTTAATAAGTTGTTTAATCTTCTTTTTGTGTTTATTATTATTATAATAATTATCTCCATGGTATTAAATAATAATATAGTAATAGATAAGTGCTTTCGGGGGATCCGGGATGGCCATGCCCCCCCTTATATTTTTCTAATTAATGAGTTTTTTTAAATCGTAATGGATGTTGGAAACCAGTTTTTAAAAGGATAACATGTAAACAAATATTTTCAATTTGATCTTCTATTGATTTCATTACTCTATTGACATTCTGTGAATTTTATTTTATGAGTTCATTCCATTGAATTCCTTTCATTTTGTATTTGCATTAACAGTATGGCGTTCCAAATAGAACGTTCTAAATGAAACGCCATGCATAATAGCTGTCGGAAAAAGTTTTTGTTTGCATTTCACTGTGGGTTCAGAGTTAGATGTTGAAGCACGCGGAATGACAGAAAATATTAACAGTAACAGAAAATGAGTACAAAGCGAGTGACAGATTTTTTTAAACGAAGTAATGAAAGACAAAAGGAAGAAAGTAATGTTCAAGATCAAAAGAAAGCTGATGTGGAAGATGAAATAACATCCACCCTACGTGAAGAGCCGTCAAAAAAAACAGGCCAGAGTAGAACAAGAAGAAAATAGCGTTGTGCAGCAAATAAGTTGGTCAGTTCGCTAGTCCGACAGGTCCACAGTCCGACAGAGTGCGAGGACATTGGTAAAATGATTGACAAAACTACCGTGCAGATAAAGATAGCTAAACGCAAATATTTGTTTGATGTCATGAAGTGTTTGAGACACTTGTCACATCAAAGAATTGCCCTTCAAGGCAATCAAGGAAATGATAATTTAACATAACTGTTACGCCTTCTTGGAAGAAAAGATGAAAACATCATAAAGCACCTGGATGTCAGTAAAGAATATAAGTACACCCATCATGACATTTACAACGAAATCCTGCATGTAATGGCATCTCATGTGTTGCATCGTAGGTTAAAGAACATANAAAAATGACGTTAAAACTAAAAAAAAAAATAAAAAAAAAATATAAATCTTCTCATAGTAAACCAAAGGTTCTTTATACATATGTAGTAACATGTTTGTTATACCACAAGTACTTGATCTAGAGATAAAAGGTCTAAACTCCCCATTTAATAAGTTGTTTAATCTTCTTTTTGTGTTTATTATTATTATAATAATTATCTCGATGGTATTAAATAATAATATAGTAATAGATAAGTGCTTTCGGGGGATCCGGGATGGCCATGCCCCCCCTTATATTTTTCTAATTAATGAGTTTTTTAAAATCGTAATGGATGTTGGAAACCAGTTTTTAAAAGGATAACATGTAAACAAATATTTTCAATTTGATCTTCTATTGATTTCATTACTCTATTGACATTCTGTGAATTTTATTTTATGAGTTCATTCCATTGAATTCCTTTCATTTTGTATTTGCATTAACAGTATGGCGTTCCAAATAGAACGTTCTAAATGAAACGCCATGCATAATAGCTGTCGGAAAAAGTTTTTGTTTGCATTTCACTGTGGGTTCAGAGTTAGATGTTGAAGCACGCGGAATGACAGAAAATATTAACAGTGACAGAAAATGAGTACAAAGCGAGTGACAGATTTTTTTAAACGAAGTAATGAAAGACAAAAGGAAGAAAGTAATGTTCAAGATCAAAAGAAAGCTGATGTGGAAGATGAAATAACATCCACCCTACGTGAAGAGCCGTCAAAAAAAACAGGCCAGAGTAGAACAAGAAGAAAATAGCGTTGTGCAGCAAATAAGTTGGTCAGTTCGCTAGTCCGACAGGTCCACAGTCCGACAGAGTGCGAGGACATTGGTAAAATGATTGACAAAACTACCGTGCAGATAAAGATAGCTAAACGCAAATATTTGTTTGATGTCATGAAGTGTTTGAGACACTTGTCACATCAAAGAATTGTCCTTCAAGGCAATCAAGGAAATGATAATTTAACATAACTGTTACGCCTTCTTGGAAGAAAAGATGAAAACATCATAAAGCACCTGGATGTCAGTAAAGAATATAAGTACACCCATCATGACATTTACAACGAAATCCTGCATGTAATGGCATCTCATGTGTTGCATCGTAGGTTAAAGAACATAAGGGAATGCCGATGTTTTGCTTTGATTCTAGACAACTATACTGATGTTACAAATCTGGAGCAGCTGTCAATCAATATAAGAACAGGTGATGAGAAGTTAAATGTCAACGAAGACTTTCTTGGATTTTATAAGATTGATGACATTCGAACCTCCACAATAGTGAATGCTGTCAAAGAGGTTTTGGTCAGATTTAATATAAGTTTATCAGATTGCCGCGGCAAACTTATGATGGTGCCAACAACATGCTAGGGAAACATTCAGAAGTTTCAACAAAACTGTCATGCGAACAACCAAAAGCGGCTGTAACGCATTGTCAAGTCCATTCATTGAGTCTCGCCGAAAAGTCTTTAACAAATGATTGTAGAATTCTCAGGGACACGATGGGTACAGTTGAAGAGATTTGTATCATCGTCAACTATTCTCCAAAACAGGAGAAAACTATTGGAAAATGTAGTCTAGAACATAGAATGCGAGTTGCCAGAAAATGATTTTGGTCCACGAAAATTAAATAAATTATCGACCACTCGCTGGACAGTTCGTACGACATGCTTTCAAAAAGTACTTGACAATTACAAACATTTGCTGAAGTTATGGAGTGAATGTCGAACAGAGATATTACACTTGGAGACAAAGTCAAGTATTATCGGATGCCAGAACCAGATGACATCAGAACCAGTATCAAATTAAAAATTCAGTGTTATGTGATTGCTATTGTCTCAGTTGGATTTATCAATTGTCTAAAGATAAGAGTTATTATGATTTGATTAATGTATTTGATATTAAAGACAATGATTATAATGAAATTATAATGAAAAATTATTTTTTAAATATGTAACCTAGTAATCTACTATTGGGAATTTTGACGGATTTCATACAAGAAATGTTACAACAGATGATGTTATTTCATTCACTTGAATTCCTTTATTATCAGCAATCCATTTAACCGATTCCATACAAGAATGTTACAACAGATGATGTTATTCCATTCACTTGAAATCCTTTATTATCAGCAATCCATTTAACCGATTCCGTACAAGAAATGTTACAACAGATGATGTTATTCCATTCACTTGAAATCCGTTATTATCAGCAATCCATTTAACGGATTCCATACAAAAAATGTTACAACAGATGATGTTATTTCATTCACTTGAAATCCTTTATTATCAGCAATCCATTTAACCGATTCCGTACAAGAAATGTTACAACAGATGATGTTATTCCATTCACTTGAAATCCGTTATTATCAGCAATCCATTTAACGGATTCCATACAAAAAATGTTACAACAGATGATGTTATTTCATTCACTTGAAATCCTTTATTATCAGCAATCCATTTAACCGATTCCGTACAAGAAATGTTACAACAGATGATGTTATTCCATTCACTTGAAATCCGTTATTATCAGCAATCCATTTAACGGATTCCATACAAAAAATGTTACAACAGATGATGTTATTTCATTCACTTGAAATCCTTTATTATCAGCAATCCATTTAACCGATTCCGTACAAGAAATGTTACAACAGATGATGTTATTCCATTCACTTGAAATCCGTTATTATCAGCAATCCATTTAACGGATTCCATACAAAAAATGTTACAACAGATGATGTTATTTCATTCACTTGAAATCCTTTATTATCAGCAATCCATTTAACCGATTCCGTACAAGAAATGTTACAACAGATGATGTTATTCCATTCACTTGAAATCCGTTATTATCAGCAATCCATTTAACGGATTCCATACAAAAAATGTTACAACAGATGATGTTATTTCATTCACTTGAAATCCTTTATTATCAGCAATCCATTTAACCGATTCCGTACAAGAAATGTTACAACAGATGATGTTATTCCATTCACTTGAAATCCGTTATTATCAGCAATCCATTTAACGGATTCCATACAAAAAATGTTACAACAGATGATGTTATTTCATTCACTTGAAATCCTTTATTATCAGCAATCCATTTAACCGATTCCGTACAAGAAATGTTACAACAGATGATGTTATTCCATTCACTTGAAATCCGTTATTATCAGCAATCCATTTAACGGATTCCATACAAAAAATGTTACAACAGATGATGTTATTTCATTCACTTGAAATCCTTTATTATCAGCAATCCATTTAACCGATTCCGTACAAGAAATGTTACAACAGATGATGTTATTCCATTCACTTGAAATCCGTTATTATCAGCAATCCATTTAACGGATTCCATACAAAAAATGTTACAACAGATGATGTTATTTCATTCACTTGAAATCCTTTATTATCAGCAATCCATTTAACCGATTCCGTACAAGAAATGTTACAACAGATGATGTTATTCCATTCACTTGAAATCCGTTATTATCAGCAATCCATTTAACGGATTCCATACAAGAAATGTTACAACAGATGATGTTATTTCATTCACTTGAAATCCGTTATTATCAGCAATCCATTTAACCGATTCCATACAAGAAATGTTACAACAGATGATGTTATTTCATTCACTTGAAATCCGTTATTATCAGCAATCCATTTAACCGATTCCATACAAGAAATGTTACAACAGATGATGTAATTTCATTCACTTGAAATCCTTTATTATCAGCAATCCATTTAACGGATTCCATACAAGAAATGTTACAACAGATGATGTAATTTCATTAAAATCCGTTAAATGGATTGCTGATAATATAGGGATGTCAAGTGTTAAGGACCCTATTCATTATTATGATCTTATGGCTCTAGGATGTGCAAATAGTAAATACTTAGATTTAGATACTGAAGGTAAATTGAAAAATAGCGGTTTTAATATGAATAATTTTGATCTTTTTGGTTTACAGCCAGAACTAAAATTTGATTGAACTGCTGTGAGTAAAATCCATTTAAAGATGTGTGTACGAAAAATTAGGAGAAACACATCTTTGGGAATATTACACAATATATGTTAATACTATGTATGAAATAGATAAACCTAATTCTTCTGAATCTATTTCTTCATTATCAACAACGAAGTGCTTTATTTGGTCATGATAATGAATGCTGGGATATATTAGCTGTTTTTTACACCATCAGATGATTTATTAATTGGTGGTGCAACAAATGATCATATCGTTATTAGATCGAATAGTTTCAAAAAGAGAACATCTATTGCTAATTACCAAAACAAAGCAAATTCAGGAGAATTTAAAAAAATGGTGTTGTTTATCTATCCGCTGGAATGTACCCGCAGGAACAAACAAATCAAGTGTTTGGTGTAGCGGAAAAAGCTATTTAATTTTACTGTTAGAACATCACCAAAATCTACTTTAATGACATTTGAATATGAAAACCCAAATGGATTGGATGGACTTAAAGGATCAATTTCTTTTTTTCAACTCTTTATAAAGAACTGCTACATACATTAATTTTTAGCATAGCCAGTTACGGCTCAAAATGTTGGGTATTGAAAAATATAGACAAGAAGAAGGTTGAAGCATTTGAATTATGGTGCTATCGTCGTCTAATGCGCATTAGTTGGACTGAAAAGAAAACTAATGAATGGATACTAGAAACGATGGATGTAAACAAGAGGCTACTAACAATCATAAATCGTAGAAAAATGGCTTTTATTGGACACATACTAATGGGAAAGGACATAACCAGTGATTTATTACTTGGAATCGTTTATGGCACGAGAGGGAGAGGGAGACCGAAAGTTAGATATAGCAACAACATTAAAGAGATTTCTGGTGAATAAGTATGGTTCAGTTGTACAGAATGGTACAAGATAGAAAGAAATGGGGAGACACGGCGGTTTATTTGAACCTTCCGTTAGATGACGATGATAAAGAAAAAGTTATCTGGATCAAAATATTAAATTACATCATTATCTTTTGTGTAATAATTGGTATAGAATTGACCACGATCAGATATCTTTCACTTAAAAATTATATACACTATTTAATATAATATAATGAATGCTAAAATTTGCTTGAAATATTTGAAAGATACATTTTCATTTGTCAAGGATTTATATTCTGATAGAAATGATCAAAATGCTAAAAGTTGCAATGAAATATCAATATTTAGTATACTATGTAAAAGGCTATATACTATATACTATACTATACTATACTATATATACTATACTATATATACTATATAAAAGGCTTCCATAAGGAAGCTGAAAAATAATAAAGCACCAGGAATTGATGACATAAATGGAGAGTTCCTAAAAATGGGTGGGCCAGCAGTACGGGAAGAGCTAGTAAAGTTATTCAATGAGATTTGGAGAGAAGAAACAGTTCCAGTAGAATGGATTAGGGGAATCATAGTGAAACTACCCAATACGGGGGACCTATCAGACTGTAAAAACTGGAGAGGCATTACATTGCTTTCAATTACAGGGAAAGTTTTCAGCAGAATTTTACTCAAACGCCTATTAACTTCTGCAGACAGTAGACTAAGAGAAGAATAGGCAGGGTTCAGGGAAGGGAGGTCCTGCAGCGAACAAATTTTCATTCTGAGAAATCTGATTGAACAGAGCTTGGAGTTCCAAGCACAGCTTGTTATAAATTTCATTGATTTCCGAAAAGCTTTCGATAGTTTGCACAGACAGACCATCTGGAAAGTGTGGAAAGTATATGGAATTCCAGAAAAAGCCATCAACATCATCAAGTCCATGTACGATCACCCAACATGTGCAGCCCGGATAGCATCAGGCACAACAGAAGAATTTGAGTTAATTTCTGGAGTGAGGCAAGGGTGTATACTCTCACCATTCTTGTTCATCCTATGTATTGACTTTGTGATGAAAAACGCCATATCAAATGACACCTTCGGAGTACCCTGGGTAGAGGGCGCCACCCTCACTGACCTTGACTTTGCAGATGACATTGTATTAATACCCAAGGATAATGAGAGGTGCCAAAAAATGCATTTGAAAACAAGGACAGTGAAAACTGAAAACACTTTGGAAAACTCTAGGAAAAGGGTATATATTAACACTTAATCGGTAATACTGAAGATCAAATTTAAAAGTTTAATTATCATCATATTCAACACAGATTTTGTCTCATTATTAAGTCACATTCGTAAGGTGTAAATGCAAATTTTCTGATCTTTGTTCAATTTTTTCACCCAATTTAAAAAAATTGAATGTCAATTAAAAACCACCAGACTTTGTACTGTAACTTTTAATGTTTTAGGTAGTACTTATGCATATGCATCTAAATTGATGATTGTATATACAGCTACTGCACATATTACATGTCTAGTTTTTTCCGCTTATGAATATCAGTGTTTTCACAAAAAAGGGTCTAGATAAAAAGAAACATCTGAGAAAAGGGGTATAAATTTTACATGGAAACCAGAGAAAAGGGGTCATATCCCAAAGATAAAGACACGTGTGCTTACACTGTGTAAGCTGAAGTGGCCCCGCCGGGAACAAGCTTTTCATTTATACGCAAAAGCAAGGTTAGACAAGCTTAATCTTGTCTGTGTAAGGTATACAAAATATTAAATCACTCTTTAATTTAACAAGCAACAGAAACTTATGTAGCATGACATCTTTCCTATTGTTTATTTTATGAGAAGATCATGTTATTAAAAATCAAAGGCTGCTACTATTGCCAGTCTTTATTTGCTGTTACCGTAATCATTCAAATAAGCTCCCGGGCGCTTATTTAATTTTTATACTTTTCAGGGGGTGCTTATTCGAGAGGGGTGCTTATTCAAACGATTACGGTAGTGGGAGGTGCATTGAAGACGTTTCCTGATAAGAAAAACAAAAAAGAATAAAAATTGTTAAAGAAAAAGTGTTATTCTTTCTTTTCCAAGTGTTCCCTTCCCTCCATGTAAGGTATTCCATTTTTTAAATCGATTTTCTCTGTGAATTCCGAAAATTCCTATAAGCGCCCCCTAGAAGAAATAGGGCGCTTATTCGAGAGGGGCGCTTATTCAAACTGTACTGGCTACTGAAGTCACTTTATTTTTTTTTTAATTAGTTTTATTTCAAGTGCATGTGTTATCTTATTCGAGTTTTGACTTTATATATCAAAAGGCCATTTTCATCATTCTTCCAGCTACTGTTCTCGGCACGAGTGTTTATTAATAATAATAATAATAATAATAATAATAATAATACTATTTTCTTGATTATCATCATCAGAGTCAAAATAATTCATTAACTCATTCTGAAACCATGATTCATTCCCTGTATAGCGACGTGGTGGAAGTCTTAGGAAAGATTGGACACGAATGACGTCATCTTTAAATTTTACGTCATAATGCAATTTCTTCGATAACTGTTCTCAGATTTTTATATGCAAATAACTAGCAGTTGAGACACGTTCGATCTACTTATTTTAATAGTTTTTGAAAATTTCGTTAAGATCATTTGCTAACGTTTACAAGAATTTTTTATCCCAGTAGTAAAGAGAATAGAATTGCTTCTTCCAATTCAAAAGTTCTTTTGGGATTGAAGTGTCTTAGAGATGGGAGAAATAAACAGACAAAGGAAGGGTGAGTACATAACTTATGGAGTGGTACATCCACTTTACTGTTTTCAATACAGCTTTTTTATCAAATTAATTATGTCTTTACTTTGAAGACTAGCTTTACGTGCCACAACTTCTTTTTGCTTTCAGGAAACCAAGTCCCGTAGTGGTAGCTTGCTTAAAATGCTAAAAGAGCTGGAGTTTAAATGTTAATGGCAATATGAAATTTGGTAGTTTTGTAATTGTCGTGCCTAATTTGTAATTTCCTTCCCCTAACTTGTACTAAACTTTGCTCTAATTTGTAATGGTAAAAAAATATTTATTAAAAGTACCAAATACAAAGAAAAAATAAATGCCATTCGCATTTCTGTGCAAGTAGGAAGAAATCAAGTACATTTTAAATCACTTTTGTTGTTAGTAGTAGTAGCGTATGGCTACATCTCAACATTATGTCTCCTCAGCCAGGTTCCGAATTCCTCATCACATTTGAGGACGGTGTCAAAACCTCCCTCCAGTCTGGCTGTTGGGCACTGGAGGACGTTTATCCCAACTTCAAAAGAAAATATGTACTTAACCATTGCTAAAGCAACTGGAAAGTATCGACATCAGATTTTGTTGGATTCATTTAATTTTGGTAAAAAACCCAACTCAACACAATTTAATTTCAATACGTTTAACAAAGAACAATCGAAGGAGCGAAGTATAGGGGTTGTGAAAGAGAAGTAAAGGAAAGAATAAAAGCTGGTTGGAATAAGTGGAGAGAAGTGAAGGGCATAGACTGCGATAAAAGAATCCCCCGGCGGGTGAAAGTAAAAGTATATAGAACGATGATCAGGCCAGTGCTGGTGTACGGACGGGAAACCTGGGCCCTTAGAAAGAAGGAGGAGCAAATGCTTATGCGGACGGAAATGAGGATGCTGAGATGGATTCTTGGAGTGTCGTTACGGGAGAGATGGACAAACGAGGAAGTAAGGAAACTGGCAGGAATAACATGCATTAGCATCAAGTTGAAGGAAGCAAGGTTGAGGTGGTTTGGGCATGCTGCAAGAAGAGATGAAAGGTGTGCAGTCCAGAGGGTACGGCGAGAACCAGTTAGAGGGAGGCGATCGGTCGGAAGGCAGAGGCTGAGGTGGAGGGACATCCTGAAGGGGGACATGGAGAGCAGAGGACTGACGGAAGGAGATGTAATGGGCAGAGCTCCTTGGTGCCAACAACTACGTGCTGCTGACCCCTGATGACAGGGATAACAGCAAATGGAAGAAGAATCAAAGGAGAGAATTGTATGAAAAAAAAAGATTATAAGAATAAACGAGCTTTTAGTGAAATATACTGAATGTAGTGTAAAAGGTCAGGAAAATATGTTGCATACCATAATTCTGTTATGAACTGCTGTTTTGGAGAACAAAATTAGATCCCCAACGTTTTAAGGATCATTTTCCCACTGGAGCAATAAAAAAAATTGCTCATTACGTCATAATTTTTGAAAATTGTATTGTCCGTTTGATAATTCTCTCATCCTTCTTTCAAAATAGGGTTTGGAAGCTGCCCATCATTTTTGCCAGTGCACACCACAGAGATTAAAACACCTTGTTCTAGCTCAATCTTTTGTAGCAATTCACCACAGTGCTATTCTTTAAAATATGGATCCCTCAAATACAGACTAAAAAGTTTAGCATACCTTCACTGTCACTATGGAAGATTTTATGTTGTTTTTCAATCAAGCTGTCTTTTTCAGAGTAACCTTGAAATCTAGAGCGTTTTATGTAATCCAGCTAACTCATAAATAATACAGAAATAAATTGCTCAGCTAATTTTATGTTTCCTGCTTTCCAGTTTTTGTATAGTCCAAAGTTTTGGGCATTAATTTTATTTTATTGATTTAATTTAAATCTTTGTCACAGGGGTGGGCAACCTTTCTAGAGAGTGGGGTAGATACTTCAAAAATTTTCTTCACGCGGGCCAAACATAATAAGAAAAGCGAAAAACAAATAGAGAGAGAAACAAAGAGAAAAAACAAAAGACAGATAACGTAAATTATTCTCGCTGTCAGTATTGCCGTCCTCGCTGCGAAAATGGAGTGAAACCAGGAGTGTGCCCGTTTACACCCAGTCAAAACTACACCGGTGTACCCAAGTGTGGCTCGCAGTTGTCGAAGTGAAAAAGTTTTTCCTGAATCTCAAGTTTGACAAAGTTGTTTTTTTCAATACATTCAATATCTGCAACCGCTAGACAATTATATTTGCTAACAATACTTTTTTGGCCTCGCGGGCCATGAAAATTCTTCTCGCGGGCCGAAGGTTGCCCACCCTGCTTTATCATATCAGCTTTATTTTCTTAAAATTATAAAAGAAAGAAGAATACTATTTTTAAAAGATATAAATTTGTGAATATTTTTTTACAGGTAATCCACGATTTGATTCCTTACCTTGGAAAATCAAAAGATTAATGAACCAAGAGCCAGATTTATCAAAGGAAATTCCTGAGTAAGTACTATTTTGTTACATATGCATGATTAAAGTACTGAGGTGTGATAAAAAGCAAAAGGGCAGAAAGTCACTTAGCAAAAGGGCTTTTTTGTGTCTGACACACATTTCTCTAATATTAAATTATATTTAATTAATATTTAATATTAATTTAATATGAAGGAAAACGTAAATTATGCTGTAAGCAACATACTTTCCAACAATTCTTGTTTAACATCTGTACTTAAGTTTGGCAAAGAACCAGCTTGAAAAGCTAAAATCTTTCTTATTTTAATAATAATTAATTTACTTGGCTTTAATTAATAATGCTTTGCTTTGGTTATTTGTTATATGATATTCTGAAAAAACATGTCCATGTCTACATATGAATTTAATTGAAGTAAAATTATAGTTAACAATATCACTGATGAGGCGGATTTGAAGTAAAACTTTTTTTGGTACTAAATGATGCTACTTAATTCCCAATGAGTTTCTTTTTTCAATTTTAGTCCCAGGAAAAAAGCACTTGAATTGTTTGGTTTGCCACCAAACTACGAAAATAAAAGGAATATTGGAGACAGGTTAGTTTTTTCTACCTCTGATCTTCACAGTTAAATAATTTAGCATTAATTAAATAATTAAGCAGAGTAATTTTTTTACTATCGAATAATTTTATCAGTTAAAAACTTGCATAGTTCGGCCTGCTTAATCTTTAAAACACTCAAGGTGTTCAAAGGCCTTTTGAAGCATGTCTAGCTTCCCTCCATGTATAATTTTTGCTATTAGCATTCCTTTTCCGATATTAGAGGCTTGCACGTTGCCTTTCAGAGAGTTTTTGTTGTGGCAGTAAAAAATTTCTTGTTGAAGACCATATTCTCAGGGATGAAGATTTATATCGACAAACGAATGAACAACCAATCTCATTAGTGATTCTCAAAAACAGATGGAAACTGTTCGGACATATCTTGAGACTCAGCAGCGAAATCCCAGTAAGAAAATCTATGACATATTATTTCTCTGAATCTTCCAAGTTAAAATTTCTAGGTCGACAAAGAATAACACTTCCTTTGATGATACATAATGACATATCTAAAGCATCCACTTTGAATACCCTATCCAACTCACACGGTGTAACCAAATTTAATTCACTGAACGATTTCCATGTTCTGACCAATCTGGCTCAGGATAGAAGAAAATGGAAAAGGGTTGTTGATGAAGTGTTTGTAGCTGCACAAACAGAAAAGTTAAAAAACTAATTTGGATTAGATGCGACAAGTGCGGTGAAGAAGAAGACCCTGCTTGGCATCAAACAATGCCTTTTTTTTCTTTTAAAGCTCCGGAGCTTTTTCCGGGCTGGGAAACTAAACCCGAGCCTCCTGGTTATACGTTATTTGCAGTAATTACAAAGCTATGGGTACCTAAATGCAATATCTAAATAAAAATGTTGTCGTTGGTAGCTTGAAATTTGAAATGCAGGAATTTTTACTAAAACTGACGAAGGAAAGGAATCTAAAAGATGGAATTCAGAGTATATTTTAGTGCTATGGTACTTAATGGAATATGTAAAACAAACTATTTTATGGAGGTAAGGAATGATAGAGGGGACACCCTTATCCTTGTAAAGATGCATACAAAAATTGGTTTAATTTTTTTGAGTGATAGAAAATCAACTCGAGTCACAATATGGAAATAAATGAAGGTTTTCAGCTGAAATCTCTTTTGTTTTCAGAACCAAAAATGATCTGTATAAATGAATAGTTTTGTCACTAGTCATCCCGGTAATTACTATTTATGCATTGTTTATCCATATATCCTTCTTTATATTCCATTTTTTCCCTTTAAGAGTTAAGGCAAAATAACAAAAGAAAGACAGATGTAATAATTTACAAACATTTTACGTCGTATTAATTTATCCTTTTTTTGTTTTGTTTTGTTTGTGACATCCTTATCACAATTTTCTTAGAGAGTGCTTTTTTTTCCGTAAAAAGAATTCAGCTTTTTCCCTTCTGTTCACTCATAAAAGAACAAACATAGATACACAGGAAAAAGGGATAAAGAAAGAAATGCAAAGCAGTGGCAAATTGAATATTTCTATTGTAAAATCTTACAACAATAATTTTATTGGAAGCTTCTGTACAAGAATAGTGCCTTTGATCGTTTTTGTATTAAGAACTGACAGAACAACCATTTTTATATAGTTTAGATATATTATATATATATATATTATATAGTCCAGACAGAAATATAAACTAAATGTACGTTTTACTTGTTTGGGGTCAATAATCAGGATTAACAATCTTTTCCTGTCCAGAAGTAGCTCAAAGATTTCAAAATACCGTTTACTTGCATCCATATAAAATATTGTTAGTTTGTTTGGATTAGGAAAACTATTGTTTTACTGAAATCGTTTACATTTTGATATTTTTATTAAATTGTATTCCTTTTAACATGATTTTTTCCATATTTCATTTTCTTTTCGGTTATGTATTTTTAAGAGCGAGCAAGTATTGGCGCGCATCTACATCTTTATATTTTCCTTGTTCTTGTTCTTGAACGATTTATCTTTTCATTATAGACAACTGACAAGTCCTTAATGTGTGGCCTATACGCATGCTCCATTGCGTAATAACATACTAAATTGGTCAATTGAATGAACACCTAATGGGCACCCATTAATATATTAAGTGAAGTTCAGAGGGTTTTTTTATAGACACTTCTTTGCTCAGCAATGCTCAGTTTTCGTATAAACACTTCTTTGGCTAGTAATGTTCAGTTATATTTATAAACACTTCTTTGTTCCGTAATGCTCAGTTATTTTTATAAACACTTCTTTGGCTAGTAATGTTCAGTTATTTCTATAGACAGTTCTTTGCTCAGTTATGTTCAGTTATTTTTATAGATATTTCTTTGTTCAGTTATAGTCAGTTTTTTTATAGACACTTCTTTGCTGAGTAATGTTCAGTTATTTTTATAGACACTTCTTTGCTCAGTAATGCTCAATTTTTATAGGCACGTCTTTGCTCAATAATGTTCAGTTATTTTTATAGACACTTCTTTGCTCAGTAATGTTCAGTTATTTTTATTTTTATATGATTTTTAAATAAAGTAAATAAAATACTAGGCTCGCGCTTATGGACTGAAGGTTTTTCAGACTTCTTTACTAGTTACAAATTGACGTCACATTTCCAAACTTTTTGAGTCTTTCTATAAATTCTGTTGTTGTTTACATTTTTAATAGTTCCTTAAAAATTGATCTACTACTAATCTTCTCTTTTTCTATCCAAGGTCATATTGTTCCTGTCGAATTTGTAAAAAGAAATATCCAAGAAGAGTGAAAACTGCTTCTTTTAACCAAAGTAACACTAACTTTGTCGTCCCAGGAATCAAGTTAAAGTCACCTGGTGTAAGCTGTGCATCAAACGCTTTGGCCTCAATATTATATGGGGTCACTAAGCCACCAAGTGCCTGGGAGAATGAAGATATGAATATTATCATGCTTCAGGGTGATTCCATTCATACAAAAATCCAGAAAGACCTTGGGTTAACTAAGAGTATGTTGTTTTTGGACAACCTACTCACCAGAGTAGAAGGTTTTGGTAAATCCTTTGATTTGACAACCAACTCTTGGCCGCTCGGCGGCAATTTATTTATAACCATAGACGGCCTTGAAGATTTGGATACGGTCATTGACAATCTGGAAAACAACGATGCCACAGGTATTATTATAAGATACCTGGCATACTGCAGCGCTATTTTGAAAGATGGTGATAAGATTTATCTGTTTGACTCTCATTCACGTGATAGTAATGGCATGCCACATGCAGACGGTCTTGCATCCTTGTATCAGTTTGATCAGGGAGCAGATATCATAACTTACTTACGAAGATATATAACCAATTCAAAGAACAAATGTGGTGGTAGAATGGAAGAAGGCGATGAAATGTTCGAATATCTCTACATTAACATCAAGTGAAAAAAGTAAAAGAATTTTATCAAAATATCCTACAACAAAAAGTTAGGACAAACAGACCAGATACATTCTGTTTCTTTAATGTTCTATTTTTTTCTTCAATTGATCATATCCTGTTTTTTCTTTTCTTTGTGATCCGTTATTAACATCTATTAATTTGGTGGTACTTTCTTATAGCTTGCTTTTATTTTTCTTATCTTTCTATTCCTCTGTCCCTTTCAGTATGATATCCAATCTTTTTGTATTTTTTTCTGCGTGCTGTTATTCTGTACAAGATGCCTGGCTCTAACCTTTTAAATATTCTATCATTAGCCTTTTTTCTTTTTAGTTTATTTCTCAATGGTATAGGAACCTTTCTTGATATCATAAGAAGTTTACCTATTTCGGCTAGTTTATTTGTCTGTTTATAGTTTAATCTTCTAAAGTGTGGCGCTCATCTTTTTATGTATCTGGTCTTAAAATATGGTTACCAACACAGTACAATCATTTGTCATCAAAATTTGTTCTTGTTTCAGTTTACAGATATTCGAACATTTTCGGTCTATTTTTAACTATGTTGTTTTGGAGTCACTTAATCACCAGAATGAAGATGA
The DNA here is from genome assembly GCA_003991215.1 of Morbakka virulenta. Taxonomy (NCBI): domain Eukaryota; kingdom Metazoa; phylum Cnidaria; class Cubozoa; order Carybdeida; family Carukiidae; genus Morbakka; species Morbakka virulenta. Next base: position 1,942,090 of record RDPX01000119.1, on the reverse strand, counting down.
AGGCCTTGGTAAATAGTTTGATTTGACAACAAACGATTGGACACTTGATGGCATTCTATTTATAAGCATACATTGCCTAAGAGATTTGGACACACATTACCAATCTAGAACGCAGCGATGCTAAAGGTATAATTGTGAAATAGCTGGCATACTAAAGGACCATTTTGAAAGATAGTGATGAGATTTATCTACTTGATTCTCATTCACTTGATAACAATGGTATGCCGCATACAGAGCGTCTTGCAACATTGCATCAGTCTGACAACGGAGTAGACGCTACATCTTACCTCCGAAGATACGAAGTCTATACGATAGGATAGTCTAGTGTCCTCTCATTTATGTCACATAAAGAGCGTCTTGCAACACTGCATCAGTTTGACAACGGAGTAGACGCTACATCTTACCTCCGAAGATACGAAATCTATACGATAGGATAGTCGAATGTCCTTTCATTAATGCCACATAAATTTGATAAAAATGAACATTTCACAAGCTTTGTTTTGAATTAAAAGGAAAAAAATATTGTTCGTTGCAATGAAAATTTTGTGTCAGGTCAAAAACATTTCTTCTTGAATAGAAAACCATTGAAAATAATATTTGCAAAGTAGATGAGTTCAAAAGATTAGGCTCTGAGTTCAAACGATTAGGCCTACTGTGCCAGGAATCACGTCGAGTGTATCAGCTTCAGATATGAGAACAATATAAAAGTAAAAAACCAAACTGTACCAATCTCGGTAACCTTTACCTGTAAATATACTTTCAAATGTAGTTTAATAACTTTAGTTAAACTGTAAAGGAATTAAGGAAAATTTATGCCTATGCATACTTATATATATTGTCTTTTATCTTGGCTTTATATCCTAAATATGAGCAAACTAACCACACTTGCATATACCAAGTAGCAGATACCAAATTTTGCTTTTAATGTTACTCGATAAAACCTCTATACAAAGCATAAAAACACAATATAAAAATTCAATATTACAGTATGTCAATTATTGAGCAATTACACTGTGTTGGGGCAAAGAAATCTATAAAATGTTTACGTCAAGATACTTATTATTGTGTGTGTAACAATAGAATATCAAACATAAGAGTCGGCGGTGCTAAGCAAGCTCCAGGACAGGCGTGTCAGGAAACAAAAGTACAGAGTGACGAAACAAATTGTTATCAAGAGACACTCCAAGCTTTCCTAAAGGCTACGAGTGAGTTGGGAGCATTGGTTAGAAAGCTTTCTCCAGGGAGAACCTGGGAGACAGTACTATCCCCAAGTATTGCGAAACAAACTCTTGTGAACATAAAATAAAGAAAAGAAAAAAGGTTTTTCAACCAAAAGACAAATCAGATCAGGTATATGGGATGAGGTAGCATTGTAGAAGCCTACTAAAATACCTCAAGCCATAAAGATGCCCTTTAAGATAGACTGCTACTGATACAGCGTGAAGAACAAGAGGAATCTTCACTTCCCTACCTTATCAGCAGGAGCAATTAAGATATGTACGAGAATAATATACCTGTTTTTATACGCAATAAACATCGTGGCATAAATTCATTCAAATAAATCGAAACCAACAACGTGTTTATCACTTCATTGATAAAATATTTTGAAAAGCACTTTCTCATCATCAGATCTAAAAGAATATTAAAACAGCTTAAAAACAGTATAAAATGTCACAACTAAAATAAGTACATCTTTTCTCTCTTAATACTCAGTGAAAAAGATAAAATTTCATCAATATTTTGCTCATTATGAGAATATTGGAACAAAAGAAAGTTGGGAAAATATGTCAGGTTTTTGAAAAATACTTACTTCTTCTCCTTCTCCTTTCGGCCTTGGTCCAACGTTATGTCACGTCAGCCGCTCGACACGTCCTTCTCCACTCTCCTTGACCTTGCCACATTCCATTTTTTCCCCAACGTTCTTTATATCTCTTTCAACCACATCTTTCCAGCGACGCCTCTGTCTTCCTCTACTTCTTTTCCCTTCCACCTTTGCCGTTGGTGACTTCCTCTCTGTTCTCTGTTCCTCCATTCGCATTACATGCCCCAACCACCTCAGTCTTGCCTCTCTTGCCTTTTCTTTGATGTTCACTACCTTTGCGAATTTCCTGATATCGTCGTTTGCCCGATGTTCCATTAGAGATATGTTGCAGATCCACCTTAGCATCCTCATTTCTGTGTTCTCGAGTAGCCGTTCCTCTGCTTTCCTCAGTGCTAAAGCCTCCATACCACACAGAAGAACTGGTCTGATCACAGTCTTCTAGATCTTCACTTTCAACTTAATTGCCATCTTTTTGTCACATACTACACCACTACTCTCCCTCCACTTTCCCTATGCCTTGTTCACTCTTACCTTCACGTCTTCTCTACTTCCTCCCGTCTCATTCACCACTGTTTCCAAACACTTGAACTTGTCCACTTGATTGAGTTCCTGGTCATGGCGATCTTTCACTACTATTCGGAGACCCCCTTCTTTTGCTGAAACCATCACTTCCGTCTTTTTGGCGTTCATTTTCAAGCCCTTTGCTTCCANCACATCCTTCCAGCGGAGCCTCTGCCTTCCTCTACTTCTTTTCCCTTCCACCTTTGCCATTAGTGACTTCCTCACTGTACTCGGTTCCCCCATTCGCATTACATGCCGCAACCACCTCAGTCTTGCCTCTTTTGCCTTTTCTTTGATGTTCACCACCTTTGTGAATTTCCTGATATCCTCGTTCGTCCGATGTTCCATTAGAGATATGTTGCAGATTCACCTTAGCATCCTCATTTCTGTGTTCTCGAGTAGCCGTTCCTCTGCTTTCCTCATTGCCAAAGCCTCCATACCACACAGAAGAACTGGTCTGATCACAGTCTTCTAGATCTTCACTTTCAACTTAATTGCCATCTTTTTGTCACATACTGCACCACTACTCTCCCTCCACTTTCCCTATGCCTTGTTCACTCTTACCTTCACGTCTTCTCTACTTCCTCCCGTCTCATTCACCACTGTTTCCAAACACTTGAACTTGTCCACTTGATTGAGTTCCTGGTCATGGCGATCTTTCACTACTATTCGGAGACCCCCTTCTTTTGCTGAAACCATCACTTCCGTCTTTTTGGCGTTCATTTTCAAGCCCTTTGCTTCCAGCACCTCCTGCCACTTCCGGATCTTCTCTTGCAGTTTTTCCTCAGAGTCGGCTGAGATGGTAATGTCGTCTGCGTACAGAAGCTCATCCGGGATCCCTTCTGTGTCCATGACCACAGCGAACAGGAAAGGGCTAAGGGTAGACCCTCGATGAAGCTCTGCTGCCACAAGAAATGCGTCAGTGTTTCAAGCGCTGCACTATACCATGGTTAGGCCTCCTACGTACAGACTCTCCAAAACCCTGATCATCTTTTCTGTCACTCCCTTCTTCCTGAGGTACCAATAGAGGACCTCTCTGGGAACACCGTCGTATGCTTTCTCTAGGTCTACAAATGCCATAAACATTGCTCGATTCCCCTCCAAGGTCTTTTCCTGTCTCTGTATCAATATGAAAATTGCATCTACTGTTCCTTTCCCTGGCATGAAAGCGAGCTGCATATCATTGATTTTAAGTTGTTGCCTCAGCCTCTTGTCCAGTATTTTTTCATAGGTCTTTAAGCCGTGTTCCAGCGCATTCCAGTATATTCCCTTTCCCTTTTGTAGACCGGTACCATGGTGCTTCTTTTCAAGTCCTCTGGGATTGCCTCCTCAGACCACAGTCGGTTCAGGAACTTTGAGAACCACTTCACTCCCTCCTGCCTCAACGCTCGAATCATCTCGCTTGTTACTTCTGATGGTCCTTCATTTGACTCAATGCCTCTTTCACTTCTTCCGCGATGATGCACCTCTCGGGGCCTTCACTTCCTTGTACCTCCTTAAGCTCCTCTCTTGCATTGTCCTTATTCAAATGTTCACTGATGTACGCTTTCCACCTTCCTTTGATGTCTTTCTCACTTCTTAGTACTTTTCCATCACTATCCTGTATCACAGCGATGTCTCCCGTGTCCCTTTTTAGTCTATTCCTTGATTTTGCTACCTTGAAGATCTTTTTCTGTCCTTCCCTTTAGTCCAACTCCTGGTCCAATTTTTTACTGTATTCCGCCCTTGCCTTTTGCAATGGTTTTCTTTGCTGCACTCTTGCTGGCTTTGTACTTCTGTTCAGCTTCTGCAGTCCCCAACTGTTTTCAACTTCTGAAATTCTCCTTTTTCCTTTTCACCTCTGCTTGCACTTCATCTGACCACCACCAGGTTTCTCCGCTTCATGATTTCTCTCTTTCACATACCTCAGTAGCCCCAGCTGTCATCACATCTCTCATGAAGTTCCATTCCTCGTTAATATACTTACTACATGACACTTTTTCTAAAAAATGTAACCTTTTGGACCAAAACTGAGGATTGAAACATGAAAAAATAAACTTTTCAGTTTAAAAACTTGTATTTTTCTTTATCCAATAATCGTTAATACCAAAGTGGAAAGTTACCAAATACAGTAACATAAATGTCTCTTTGTGGCTGATCACATATGTCAATTATGCCTCTCAACAAACTCCAGCAGAAGTCTGGTATCATTTTTGAATCCCATTATTTATGGTAATGTTGTTCCATTATCTTGATGTCTTGATTAAAAGGTGCACGGTGCTCACTTTTTCCATGTTTTCCAGAAACTGGTCTCAGTAACTCTGTGAATAGTAAACCTTGACACCCTTTCCTCATCCAAGTGCTTTAAAACTCAAGAGGAGCTCTTCCACAAGTCTTAAATAGCTGTCTGCTTTCTTGTTTCCTAAAAAGTTCCCCAGCAAAATTAGAAAAAGTACTCTAAGCACTTGTTGATGCCTTAGTCATTGTTGTAAGAAAGTGTGAATCTCTTAGTAGTGTTCCTATTTGAGGCCTATAGAAAGTCCCAACATTTTCTTCTCGTTGCTAAGACTTGGAAAGGTTAAGCACATTTATCTAAAATACTCTTCATTATTATGATCGTTAATAAAATCCCTGTTATCAGGCGTCAGCTTAAGTCTTGGTGGCTAATTCCTTTTTCACCCACTGGTTTGCTTTAGCCCTGAGGTCCTAGTAGCATAGAACATAGGTTTATTTTGTGTATCCTTCTTCCTGAGCCAATAANCACATACCTCAGTAGCCCCAGCTGTCATCACATCTCTCATGAAGTTCCATTCCTCGTTAATATACTTACTACATGACACTTTTTCTAAAAAATGTAACCTTTTGGACCAAAACTGAGGATTGAAACATGAAAAAATAAACTTTTCAGTTTAACAACTTGTATTTTTCTTTATCCAATAATCGTTAATACCAAAGTGGAAAGTTACCAAATACAGTAGCATAAATGTCTCTTTGTGGCTGATCACATATGTCAATTATGCCTCTCAACAAACTCCAGCAGAAGTCTGGTATCATTTTTGAATCCCATTATTTATGGTAATGTTGTTCCATTATCTTGATGTCTTGATTAAAAGGTGCACGGTGCTCACTTTTTCCACGTTTTCCAGAAACTGGTCTCAGTAACTCTGTGAATAGTAAACCTTGACACCCTTTCCTCATCCAAGTGCTTTAAAACTCAAGAGGAGCTCTTCCACAAGTCTTAAATAGCTGTCTGCTTTCTTGTTTCCTAAAAAGTTCCCCAGCAAAATTAGAAAAAGTACTCTAAGCACTTGTTGATGCCTTAGTCATTGTTGTAGGAAAGTGTGAATCTCTCAGTAGTGTTCCTATTTGAGGCCTATAGAAAGTCCCAACATTTTCTTCTCGTTGCTAAGACTTGGAAAGGTTAAGCACATTTATCTAAAATACTCTTCATTATTATGATCGTTAATGAAATCCCTGTTATCAGGCGTCAGCTTAAGTCTTGGTGGCTAATTCCTTTTTCACCCACTGGTTTGCTTTAGCCCTGAGGTCCTAGTAGCATAGAACATAGGTTTATTTTGTGTATCCTTCTTCCTGAGCCAATAAAAGTTTTCCATTTTCAAGTCCTCACAAATTGACCATTAATAAACATGGTATTGCAGCCTCTCCAAAACACTCTAAGTGATTCCATATTTAACTTCAATTTGTACATAATGTCTGGTTGGAATTGAATCATAGGTGTTTCCGTTGTGAAGAAGAATACATCTCATGATTCTTTTAGAACTGTCAATAAAAAGTCTCCAATCCTTAGTACCACATGTAAAAAGTCCCATAGTGAGATAGGGTCCTTTCACATCATTGTAAAAAATATAAGCTGGTCATAGAAATGAAAATACTTCCGCAGTTCCTTTTCTCTGTTGAAATAAAAGGAGACACTCATGCCAGGTTTTCACTCATGCCAGGTTTTCACTCATGCTAGGTTTTCACTCATGCTAGGTTTTCACTCATGCTAGGTTTTCACTCATGCCAGGTTTTCACTCATGCTAGGTTTGTTCGGCAAATTTAGATTTCTAACCAAATCAATTAATTTTGACTGAATAAACCACGATTGTTTTTCAGAATCTTCACTTAATGGCTTAAAAAGATCATTTTCTTTATCTTTGTAACTAGAACCAAATCCCGGTATACATTCTCAATTTCTGGTAGCTCAGCAAATTCTGCCACATACATTTATTCACTGTGGGGAATTGGTCAAATCGTAAATTCGATATTTCGGTATTGCAGGCATTTTTTGTATTTCTTATTAAAAATGTAAACATTGACGAGGCAGAAGTGACAGTTAACTGAATAAAGTGTTGGTTCTCTCCAAAACATAGGCACGCCAAACAAAAATCTAGCATTTCCTTTTTATGACCAGGATCCCAAAGTTTCCAGGCAGGTTTAGCACACTGTGAAGAGAGCAACATTTGTCCTGGTCTCCAAATAGTTCTTTGAAATAGGTAAAGGATTTTTCGTTACAAAATCAGTAATGTTGAGCCTATGACTTTTTTAAAGTTAAGCTTCCACAGACATAGCAGAATATATCAGGGTTGTTGCAGCTCCTTCATTTTTGGGATGTTGAAACCATTGCTAGCTTATCAGTTTTCACCTGAAAAAAATAACAAAGATTAGGCAGGTTTATTACAAGTTTAAATAAACGATGTTATCTAGATTAACCACCACTATTTGTAAACAAGGACCTGAAAAAACTCTGAAACGGGAATATTTTGTAAAATCCATCAAAATAGGGAATATCGATATCACAGCAAGGTTATGAGATGGAGCAAATATGAAGTCAAATTTGGATTTTACATCTCAAAGTTAGCCAAAGACAATTAGAATTTTCCACCCCAGAAGTAAAATGTATTTTTGGCAGTCCAGGATATTCAGAGAGGGCATGTTTACTAAGTCTGTCAGGAAAATTTTTGGTCGTTACACAACAATTAATGCTAAAACCAATTAAATCTTCTCTCCAAAAACTTTTTCGGTTTACTCTTACCGAATCTCTCTTGTAAGAAAATGCGACTATTACCCATCAAAGGGACTCAGTACGTGCGGTAAAATGGTTGCTTAGTTCCTTAGGTCATAAACATAAAAGACGGCAGGATTTTTTGCCATTTAGTGTTGTAACTTCATGCAAGGTTTTCAATATTATCAGGATCAGAACGTTTTTCCACAGGATCTTTACGTCTTTACAATGTCTATTTCAGGCAAAACTGCTTCTGACTTGCTTCAAAATAACATGTCGCGCTCAACAGTTATCTTCTTGTCGCTTTATTTAGTTCATAACGTACCCGATTTTGATTTATACTCGTGGTTTCTGCTGCTGGTGTTTTTTCTGGAGGAAATCCACTTCGTCTGCTCGATACTCGTGTCTAGTAGTTGTGTAGAGATTGTCCAGACGTTAGGTTCCGTTGCGGTCACTAGGTACTCAATGTACCTAAACGTTCTGTCTACTTTGTAAGTACCAATTCCTGACTTTGACTTCCCAGCATAAGGTGCACCTTTGGAAGGAAATACAAATCAGGAGTCATTTAATGGTTTCATAAGCAAACCATATCGATGAGGCTTTTAAGATTGTACTACCTCAATAATATCTGATGTTGCATTGGGTACATTGTCTTGTCAATATTCAACTGCTCACTTGGAGTGATATATTTGGACAACTTTTAGTTGAATGACCTCCGAATATTGTCAATTGCAGCAAATCAATCATTCGACCAGACTGCCTTCTTCTCTTCATGGGAGTCAAATGTGGTGTGACTACACAGAAATTTGAATCTGATATATGACCTGGTGTTGCTGTACACGCAATGGACTTGTATTGTAAAGAGATGGTTTGTGTTATGTTATATCTCTTATATAAACAAACAATAAAGGCCGTTATTTCAAGGAGATTCGTTTAATAGAGGAAAGGATTTTCGTTACTGGCTATTATTGATTGACCATATCGGACTAACCATGCATGTGCCTCTTGCATCGTTAAATTTGTCTTAAACCTAATTACTTCCATTGTATTTGCATCACTAAAGGGTTTCCAACGTTTGACTGGAAACCCTTAGTGATGAAAAAATGCCTATAGCATTGCTCTTAATATCAAGCCACCAAAATCTCAATTCGCTACGTCACATGCACGTTGTTTTCCATTTCGTGAAGGGAGATCACTTTCCCAAATTAATCGGTCGGTATCAGGATTTCTTTGGGGAGCAAGGTACCCAATCATATCCTCGGTAAAATCCCCACTCTAGTTTAAATAGTTCACGTGATTAAAATTGCTTATATCTAGCAGAGAGTCAATCCCATGAACTCTTCATTTTCTTGTAACAAGCTTCCAATGACGTTGCAGTTGTTGTACCCAAACTATCTCATCTTTCTCTCTTTCTCTAAGCTGGAATCGTCCTGTTCTACACCATCCACTTTATTTCTTTCAAGAGGTGAAACTATGTATTTTCATTTTTGGAAGTAGGATGGAGAGCGGGAATAAAAATTGCGTTCATTAACTATGTATCTAACGGGGATAATATACACAGGATGGAAAATAAATAAAGACTGAAACAAATTTAGAAAACTTGAGACCTAATGAAAGTAAAACGAATGCCCTATTGCTCGAAATCAACGACGAAAACAAAACAAAATCTGTAAAAACTCAAAGGAACCTTTTCGCGCGTCGATAGATAACGAAGTTAAGAAGTCACAAAAGTATTAGTAAGTCAGTAAACTAAAATTTACAAACTGAAAAATGCAGAAGCGATTTAGGATAAATAAATGGCTACAGTCACTTAAAACCATCAGTTAATCAAGTCTGCTTTGTTTTCATGGTCAAACGCAAGTAGGTTGTAATAAGGTTTAACAAACTGAATGTTCTCTCAGGCGTTAAATCCATTGATGGCATCAATAAAATGAATTTTTTTCAGTTTAAAAGCCCGGCGATGACAACTTTTTGCTTCTAAATTTTTTTACAACTGGGGTATTGTAAGAATCGATCCGATTCCAATTTCTTATCAGTATTCTGACTAGGTTTTCAGCTGCATAAGAAGTTTATTTTCGTCAATCTTGTTGCCTTAATTTGTCATAACATCATTATACTCACCATTGATGTCGCCTTCTTTAACTACTTTACTAAACAGGTTCACAAATTTGAACGTTTTTAAATCTTCCTGAAGAAATCGATCACTGATGGCATTAATAATGCAATCCAACGAATCACAATAGATTAATGAAAAACAATCTCACCCTGAAATTCTTGCGATGCATTTCCCCCTAGACATTCCTCTATCCTAGCTGAAACTTTCATTTTTCTTGGCAACATTGAAAGATCTACATTTAAAATGGGTGCTTTGTTTTGAACGTCTACCGAGAAGAAGTGATACTTCATCGCTTCTCGTTTTCTTTAGAGTTGCAACGATGTATTCCGTTATTGTTTGAACTTTGGTGCCACACAGATCTTTAGCCTACAACGACAAACCGTGCTCGAGAAGAAAAATAGGAACCCTCAATCTAAAGAAATATGTAGATGTCTGTATCTCCGATTGCACATCGTGGATCTGTGCTTTCGCTTCTCTGTCTTTACATTCTTTTAAACACCAGCCCCTATAGCTCTTCTAATTTTTTTAAATATTCATTACTGAACTAGCTCCAAGAAGCAAAACTAAACAGTCATAGGGTTTTAAATTTACTAAAGTATTATTCTTCACTTTCGTATGGGAATCACGCTTTGGAGAAAACTTAGCCAGTTAGTTGGTTTTACATAATGTAAGCATTAAATTGAAACTACTTGTGAATTTCTGATCCACTTACCCCATGCTAAGTTAACTGTATGCCTGTAGCAATGAGTAAATATTGCTAATGGCTAAATATATTTTTGAAATCTGGATTCCAACTTTTTTTTATCCATCCACCCAACGAACGCTAAAAACGGTTAGCTCTTTATTAGAAACAATAGAGAATTCATTTACTATTATTTCTGTGAAATACTGAGTTGTTAATGGAACGGACAACATCACGGATGATAGAAAGACTCATGTCTTTTAAGATGTTAATTTTGGTATCCGGGGAAGTGTATTTTTACTTCTTTATCAAGCATTTGACAAATAAGAGGGTCATCTTCAGCAGAAAAAATTATCAAGCGTTTTATTAGACTTTTGTAATCACCGTGTTTTCTCAATGGTAATCCTTCATGGGACAGATGAAGAACGATATAATAGGAGTCTGAACAGAGTTTTTCTGCACAGACGCACACAAACTTTTGAATTGTTTTGAGGACAATGACTGATATTTTCCTGAATCTTTAACTCCTTTTGTGGGCTTGCTGCGCAATTTCAGTATGTTGTTGCAAAATAAAACGATTATTTTCCTGCTTGATGCATTTTGAAATTTATCTACGAAGCACCACAATAGAGGAAGTATTGAGAGGTCTGGCTTTGATGAATTTAAATCAGAACATGGAAGTTGATCTTGATAAAGTCTATTGGGTATTTATTGAAAGAAGCAAATCACAAAAATTGTTTTGTAAACCAATTTTTTTTAAAACCATTTTGTTTTGTGTTTTCATCTGTTATAGATGCTATGAAGAATATATTCTCCTTAAGTCTCTTTAATTATGAAGAAATGGAAGGAGATACTCGGACACTCCTGTTGTTAGAAGTCAAATTCAACCCTGCAATAAATCAGAAAGAAGAACTAAGCCTGCACTGACCCAGGAAACTTTAATATCTTAACAACAATCTTCATTTCTAATTATTCTATGGTAAAGATTATGAGTTATAAAAAAATCCTTAATTGAGATTGGTACTACGCGGTTACCTTTACGAGTCGTGTTGAGGGCAAAAGTAGCAGAGGAAGACAAAGATTAACATACTTGGGAAGTCTCAGGTGCCATATCAAAAAGTGTATATCAGCAAGCGAGAAGAAAAATGTAAAAGCTGGAGATCTGCTACATATGATGAGAGATAGGAATCTGTGGAGAACTTTAATCGCCAACGTCTGGAATGGGTATGGAAACTAGGGAGAGAGAGAGAGAGAGAGAGAGAGAGGGAGAGAGAGAGAGAGGGAGAGAGAGAGAGAGAGAGAGAGAGAGAGAGAGAGAGAGAGAGAGAGAGAGAGAGA
>RDPX01000119.1:1891228-1911916 GCA_003991215.1 Morbakka virulenta | reverse complement strand
CTTCGTTCTCAAAACCTGGATTATTTTCTTGCGAAGTTTATCCAATTTGGGGCCATTTGCATTCGGAATAATTGCTAGTCCGTCATCCCTATACAATCCGAGGTATTTTTTATCGATTAGATCGGATAATTTGTTTAGCATGTATATTCCAACTAGTTCACAAGTCTCTGCACCATCATAGGATCCCATGGTGACATCAAATAATGGATTTTCACCCTTTTTGATCCACGTGTCGTTTCCGGTAAACAGTAGTGACTTACGGGATATTTTTATCTCACTTATCGTGTCTTCTGAAAGAGTAATTATCGACTTTGCATAACTTATGGCTGATTCTAATAATTTTTCACTGATAGATGGGTAAAATTCCGCAATGTCAAACTTGATAAACTTTGCTTTCCTTTTGTATGGTATAAGATTAAACCACTCAACAACTGCTTGTGTGTTTCTCCATTGATTCACACCATTGTTTTCTAATAGTTTAGCATTTATACGTGCAAGGTCTTCTTTAGAAATAATTCCTACTTCTGATTTGGCTGGATTAGTTAGACGGCATGGAAGCGTATTTTTGAAATTTTCTTTATAGTCTTTTAATGTGATGTAAGCTGATGGATTGTTTGTCAGTGCGCGGTATGTAATAGACCTCGTGCATAGCTATTGTTTGCCTAAGAATGTATTACGGTTTGTAACTTTATGTATACCCTTGAGTATACTTTTATTCATTTATAACATATAAATGAATACTTTATTCTCTTGAGTGTACCATAATTACCTTGCATCTTTATAATACACGAAATTTTGTAGTAATTCATTGCAGTTTGAAGATTGTTCAGAAAACATGAAACTAGTAGTAACTGCTAAATTTGTCTAGTTATTTTGTATACTATACTGGATTTATAAACGCTCTGGAAACATTGAGCACTCTTAGTGAACATTGGTATACTTTACTACTACAGTATATTTCGGATAATCGCAATGCCTCGGTTGCACGGAAAAAATTGCAATTAACCGAAATTGCGTTTAACCGAAAATGGTCTTCCCTCTGATTTTGAACGGGCTGGGGACCGTCATAATGCTAATTGCACTATGGCCTCATTAAAAAGCATTTGTTTTTTTGTCCTTTTAACGTTTTTAGTTGGTTTTTTGGGGGTATTTTTTGCAATGTACTACATGTATTTTTGTTTAATTCGACTTGAAAAAGGATGTGAGCACAGTTTGCTTTCTGGACTTTGCTAGGTTCTGGTGAACAATGTCCTCCGCTTAGGAAGATATTAGCGCTCAGGACTTTGAAATTCCAAAGGATTTGTGGCTTTTGCACAATATTTACCTGAAATTTTGACCCGAGTTTGCCAGCAGGGCATTGCGATTAACCGAAATTTCCGAAATCACAATTGCAAAAAATTGTGATTATCAGGNTGTCCTTTTAACGTTTTTAGTTGGTTTTTTGGGGGTATTTTTTGCAATGTACTACATGTATTTTTGTTTAATTCGACTTGAAAAAGGATGTGAGCACAGTTTGCTTTCTGGACTTTGCTAGGTTCTGGTGAACAATGTCCTCCGCTTAGGAAGATATTAGCGCTCAGGACTTTGAAATTCCAAAGGATTTGTGGCTTTTGCACAATATTTACCTGAAATTTTGACCCGAGTTTGCCAGCAGGGCATTGCGATTAACCGAAATTTCCGAAATCACAATTGCAAAAAATTGTGATTATCAGGTTGAAATATATAGTGAAAAATCCGTTTCACAGGGAAGATTGCAATTAACCGAAAATTGCGTTTATCCGAATTGCGATTATTCGAAATATACTGTATTACTATGTATATAAGAAGACACAATTTACCAATTTACGTCGACATGCTTATTTTTACTCAAAACTCACTTACCCACACTACAAGCAACAATTAAAACTATATTTTTCCGGGAGTTACACCTTGTTAATTTTACGGGGGTAACGCAAGGCCCCTACACTGTGATCTGAAATTTACAGTTTTTCATGTCTTAATTTGCATTACTGAAATATATTTGAGCCAAATTGACCGAAAATATTTCAGAAGTAATATTATTGATATTTCTAAATTATTATTTTTTTGGTTTAACGTCATTTTCCCCCAGTAATTGGCGCTTAGACTGTGCCCTTCGCAGGCACTTGGCAGTGAGGAATTTCTTGGCAGGATGCCATTTCCTGACGACAACCAATGGCTTTTTCTTTTGTGAATTTCCGAAGTCGCTCGCTCGGAGAATCGAACCCGAAACTCTTGATAACTGTGCAGTTACACTAACTATTAAACCATGGCTCCTCGTTGATACTTCTTTATCTATTGCGTTGAAATTACATCAATAAATACATTGATAAAATAACGAAAAATGAAAAAATGGTGATTTAAGTACAATAGCGAAAACAGAGCATTAACTAAGGGGCTATAACTTATCAATTCATCGGCAGAACGCATATATTTATTAGAGCTAGTTCTCATAGATTGACTCTTTTAATCAACTTAAATCATTTTATTAAGCCTAAAAAGGTAACATTGCTTTGTTTTCTTTGTAATCTTTCCCTACTTGCAGTTAGATTAACTTGAGAGAACTTTACAAAAAAGAATAAATTTTTGATAATAAATATTACTGTGTACAGCCTGGGGAATATGTCTTTAGTATAAAAACATTTTTGTACTGTTGAAAGAGGAGGCTGTTGAAGGTCAATGTTCAGAAAGAATGCAGAATAAAGATATCTATGAATATATGGGTAAATAATTTAACTAATTAATCAGTGAATATATAATATTATTCCATTATTATATTTTTGTCTTTTTTGTCTTTTTTGTCTTTTTGTCTTTTTTGTCTTTTTTGTCTTTTTTGTCTTTTTTGTCTTTTTTGTCTTTTTTGTCTTTTTTGTCTTTTTTGTCTTTTTTGTCTTTTTTGTCTTTTTTGTCTTTTTTGTCTTTTTGTTTTTTTTGTCTCTTTTGTCTTTTGTCTGTTTTCTGTACTCAAAAAATGGTTGACAAGAGGAACAGAAACAGGTCTCCATAACAGTAGTTGACAAAAAATAATTAAAAATTGGAGTTGAAGCTTCAAAATGATGATCATTGTATTTTTTAGTAATTAAGGAAGTGGTTTAGCTTGTAATAGACCATCTTGATATTGAATAAGGAATGAAAAACGCAATTAATATATTGTGTTTTTAATTAGTGTTGTTTTTTTGCATGTGTAAATATTTTTATAATGAAAGACAGTAAAAGAAAGCAAGCCTTCTTAACTATTTCGAAGTAAAAGTGAACGACAAAGCATTGAATAACTTATGTATGTAAACAACATGTATATTGCTAAAAAACATAGAATGATGATAAGTAATATCAGTACAACTTGGTATAAATTTACATTTCTAGATCTTATCTGTAATACTATCAACTTTGCAGTTCTTCTCGAAGTTCTTCCAGTAAAGTGTTCCATAAGGATAGAATAATTGATCACACGAGCAGGATACTAATGATCAGTATTGGAAAGACTAATATTCAATTTGTGATGAAAACATATGGGAAGACAAAAATATGTAAATATTTTATAAATAAATGCACTGCCATCACCAAGTGAATGCAAGGTTGGAGATACCTAAGATCATGAAAGGATTAGAATAGGCAATATTTAATGATATCTAGCTTATATAAATTTCCATTATGTGCAAACGTTTGACACAATAGTATTTATTTCATAGAAATTTAAACTTCTTCGTAAAATTTAATACACGTTATGTCCTTCTGTCCTTGATTTTCGTGCTTTTTGCTCCCCAGTATTCATGTCCTTTGTAATTTTCTATGAAAGCAACAGACTATACACTTTATATTATTACATATTTGTTAAACAAAACATCGGAAGGTATTTACAGAATTATTCCTCTTTTATTCCTTTTTAGGCATGATTTTCTGGATCGTCTTTACGGTATACCTTCCTTTGGTATATGTTTCCGGAGAATATTGCGTACAGCAAGTTAGCCAAAGTTATACAACATTCCATATTGACGGGAAAGTAGACTGTGGCTCTTTGCATCTAAAATCATTCCACATTGAAATATACGGGTCTACTCAATGGCTGCGAAGTCGCTATGTACACGATTGCTGTAAAACATCAAATATCTCATGCTTGATTTCCAAGACCATGACTTCGACTGCTTCTCATTGGAATGAATACTACCGTAAACCAACGTTTCTTTTAGGATTAAAGGTCGAGTGCCCAAACCAAATGGGAACTATTAAAACCTTTGAGGTGGTAACTGACCAAGAAATTCTTTGGTATGAATACAGTTGCTGTATGAGAGCCACAATTCTTTCTGATTGTGTAAATATGACCACAACTTGGAAACAAAAACGATTTAGCCACATAAATTTTGTTGAATATCTACATGATGTTCAAGTGGCTTGTCCCCCCGAAAAATTGTTGTCTGCTTTTCAACTTGTCGGTAATTCTGACAACACCGCTTTTAGGTATAATTACATTTGTTGCAATGGATAGCGTTTCAATTAAATAATTTCCTTTCCTTCTCACCACCCAAGCCTTCGCAGTTCACATAAAATCACGCTCTAATTTTGTTTTTGGTCGATTGTATTTGGTGAAGATTTTTGATATTTTTATCTTGAAAAATATAGACTGTGGCCGTAGATTTTAAAATAAAGGAAAGATAGGATGGAATTTAAAAGCCACCTGCTACCTTTCAATATTTGTGGTAAGAAGTGACAAATCACGACATTGCGACTGATTTGTAAGAATAAAAAGTACCGAATGGAATACCTTTTACTTTACTTTTTCTCTAATGTTATCCGGAAAGTGAGTTTGTAAAATTAAAACGATGTAGATATGATGCGGTCAGTGAACCACCTTCTACGAAATCAATGAAACAAAACTTGCAACAATATTCTGTGATGTTCTGCAATGCAAACGGGTTATCATTTTAACATCTCGTAAATTAAAAATTCAGGAGCGTGGAATAATTGTTTTGTTTTTTGAGCTTTAATTCCGAAGGTTAAAATACCCAGTAGTGTTCTTCCTTACGTTTTCAAATTATAAGGAGAAATGCCATGGCCTCTCTTGGTGCTAATGGCTAAGACAGTTCCCTCTAAGAAAAAATGGTCAAGTACATTTTCGACAACTTTTACTTCAACTTTCAGGATTTAGATTTTGCTTTTTTTCAATTTCAGTCTTTCAATTTCTCTTTTACAGTGTAAAATAATTTTTTTTGTCCTACCATATAGCTTCAATATAGTATTTGGATTGCAGTAGTTATATAGCCTTAAAATATAGGATAAAATAATGTTGTATCTTTATCATTTTGTTATGTTTATATGTTATATCGCTGTACAAAATCGATTTCCAAGAGACTTTCAGAAAACTAGTCAAACGAAGCAGTTTTTAATGAGACGCGCTGGGGATTTCAACTTTCTCCGTATTCGCTTAGGCCAGCCTCATACCGCCTCGCCCGTCGCCCAATTCCTCAATCGTAATAGGTTCCCAATGTTGCTCTTTGACCTCACTCATCCTTTCCTTCTCTTTGCCTATCCAAGTAGCTTCCTGGTTGCAGTTTCTTTCCTTAGCCAAGATGCCATTCCATAACTCCTCCATGTCCTCGTTATCAGGTGTCTCCTTTACCTCAATCTTACTCTTTCCAATTTCCGTGTAGAATTCTTAAGCATCAGTTTTGAAGATCTTGTTCTGTCTACAGAACTTATTTTGTTCATCAGATCTTCGCAATCGCTGTCCTCTCACTTGTATTTTTTTGTTTTAATACTTCTTTGGTCGTACCTAGAGGGACTTTATTAGTGATATTGTATTTTCTTTTAACTTTCCTGCTTTTCTTAGTTTTCAAGTCCGTTCCTTTCGTTAATTCATCAAGAATTGAGATCTATGCCCGCATGCCCTATTTCCTTCTTTATTTCTATTTTCCATTTTAGTTTCATTAATTTGTTTCGGTTTATTCTTTTTCATTTTAATGCCTAGCTTTTGGGTGGCAGCTTTTTCTGTTGAGTATGTTAGATTGATGTATGTTAGATGATGGATGTTAAATACTTTTGGGTTTCATTAACTATCTCGCTTAGAGCAAGGGTATAAAGCTCAATGGTAAGGTTTGTTGTTGAAAAGAATGTTAGCTTAGGCAGTGTGTCCCCCTTTTCCATCTCAGTCTGTTCAGTGATTGAAAGTTCACGTATTATGCCTTCACGGGCAGACTGTATCTTTTCTCTATTGTTTTCAAAGAAATCATCAAAAACCACAACCATATTTACATTTCTATCTATTTCTTTATTAGCTCCTTTTCCCATTTCAAATAATCTATTCTTATTCTATTCAGGTGTCAAATGTACTAATTCAACTATAGGTTCCCGATATTCATTTCCAAAGTCAACCTCAGGTTCTTCAGTAGTTTCATTTTAAATTTTATCCCTTATTAAATCAATTTGCGCGACATTCAACCACTTATTTCTAAAATCATCTCGACGTAAATTAGCATCGACGTTTTCTGTGATTTCTCTTCCTACTGTTGTTCTTAGAACATTGTTCATTTGCTCGGCCAAGTTTGAATTTAATCATTGTTTTAATCCTCTGCAGATATCTAACTTTGGTGTTTTTTGATTTTGTGGGCATCACTGCAGGTTCAGTGTTAGGGATATCCTTGTTCTGATTACCTTGCAGAGAAGGAATTAGACTGAGTCGTATACTTTTCGATCTCAGGCTGGTCTGCCCTTGAGGGATGCGTCCCTAGTTGACCCATGCGACGAGCGAGGCAGTATGATTTACCTCCTGTTTTCATAACATATCGCAATGCATTTTAGCCTAACTGCCAAGGGGCTGAGTATTTCGCGCCAGTAGCCACACGGTATTTCAGGCCCACGTGGATTATTACTATTGTTATGTTTTCTATTTTTCTTGGTAGATCTGCCAACCGGTGTTAACCTTACAGCACATACCAACCAGCTATTAAAGATTTTAAGTCGTCCTTTTCTTTTCTACTCTCGAACTGAGAGGACTTTCCGTAAAATCCTTGCAGTTCCCAATAGTGCTGTTTTCTATTTTATTTCTAATCTAGCATCGCCCATTAACTTTTCCAGGAATTTTCTACAATCTTTAGATATTCAATGCTTCCAATGCTCTAATTACATCAGGTATAACTTTAGCCTTTCTGAGATTCCAGAGTTTTGTTACTTTTTCCTTAAGGTATTGGTATTTTTCTATTTTCTCGGTTTCTTTCTCCTTCACCCTTGAGTCACCTCGGACAGTTTTATCATCTTTTGCTTCTTTCTTAATTTTGTCAAAAAACACAATGTTTGGTTTCCTTTCAACTACATTTTGGTCACATTAGATCATGACGTCCCAAAGTATCTTGAAATTGTTGTTTTCTTTGACTCCTTCTAGTTTTTGGTCATACCAAGTATTTGTTCTATCCAAACCAGTTTGTCCGCACAATAACCAGTGAATATATATTGCAACATTACCATGTTGTCATTTTTATTCTCTTTGAGCTAACGTGCTGCATTCACTAACAACATACATGACACTCTCTCTCTCCAATTACACTTCCTATAATAGGGTGATTCAGCTGTCTTATCAGTATAAAACCTCACATAATTTGTCCTTATAGATTGCTCCTGAGCGCTACGAATTAGCGCTTCCGTGGAAACTTTAAGGTCACCCTTCTTTAGCCCAAGCCACGCGTCACTCAAACTTTCGTTGTTATTCCTTATGTACTGACCGTGGTGTCTTTTTGCATGCCAACTTTGCACCAGTTCATTCTTTGTATACCTTTGTAGTACAGATGTGTCTGCTGACTCTTCAGCTTTTAAATACCCAGGAACCTTGACCATTCGGAACATTTTCTCTGTACTCCCTTTTCAATACCATGCAGGATTGTTCTCTTCAGACTTTACATTGTTTGCAATTCCTATCAAACTCTTTCACCATCTTTTGGTTTGATGTAGAGTTTGCCTGCATCACTGTTCAAACTCATAACTTTGTTCAACGTCAATAATTTCCTGGTTTTCCTGTCGAGTAGATTCGAATTGTCCTTTTTCCAGTGGATCACCCCTGTTCCATATTTCATAGGAGATACTGCCCAAGTGTTAATAGCCTTGATTTTAGTTCGGCCATTTAGCTTCGACTGCAGAAATAATCTGGTACGTCTAAAATATTCCATTATAAACATTTGCTTCATTTTAGTTTCATTTACCTTGTCAGCCTCAGTAATTCTTAGGTACTTATACCCTTCCTCGGTCACCTCCTTAAAAACCTCACCATCACACAATCTAATGCTTTTAGCCTTACTCAACTTTCCTCTCTTTAAAATCAACATACCGCACTTTTGAATTCCAAATACCATCTCTATATCCTTGCTGATAGCATGTACTGTAGAGACAAGACTATTAACTTCCCTTTCACTTCTTGCGAATAATTTTAGGTCATCCATAAAAAGCAGAGAGACCTTTTGCGGATAATTTTATATAATCGATAACAAGCAGGTTATTTATCTTTGTATTCCCTAGTGTATATCCAGCTGACATCTTTCTAAGGACTGATGACAAAGGTATCATACAGATGACAAATAATAGAGGCGATAGAATGTTTCCCTGCAATATTTCCCTATCAACTTCTCCAAGTAACTGTTCGCATGCAGTCAGTTCAGTCTCAATTATTCATTGTTCCGTCGACAAATTCTTTTATATTGTCTGAAATCTTAACAAGTTCCATGCACTCAGAATCCATGAGTGTGGAATCATTTCGTAAGCCTTCTTGTAATCGACCCATGCCATGGCCAGGTTCTAATGTTTTGTCTTGCTATCCGCCAAGATGGCTTTATCAATGAGGAGTTGGTCCTTCGTACCCTTAGAGTTACATCTACATCCCTTCTGCTCATTCTGTAGAACACCATTTTCATCACGATACCTGATATTATGCTAGTCAGAAGCTTCCACATGTGTGGTCAACATGAAATGAGTCTGAAGTTCCCAACTTCGTTTTCTTTTGTTTTTTCATTTGGGCACAAAACAGTCCTTCTCTTCGTCATTCACAAAGGTACCTCTGTCCCATTATTTATCATATCATTCATATGCAACACAATGCGACAATGAAGAGAGCTTAGTCTTTTCAACCAATATCCCTGAACTAGGTCAGGGCAAGGAGCTTTCCAATTTGGGAGGTTTTCTTTGCCCTCTTTCTGCGACTTTATGACTGTATCATTTGGCATTTTAATTCCATCTGATTTTATCTTTTTCCCTCTCTTCACTACCAATGTTGAACACTTTTCAATTCCAAATTCCATGCCAATGTCCTTGCTAAACAATCTGACTGCCTATATAAGTGAATCAAGTTATTTTTCACTCTTTCCATACAATTTAATATCTCCATGTAAAGTAAGTGGTTGATCTTTTCTCTCTTTGTTGCAAATTCATACCCAGGCTTTGTCTTTTTCAATATATTGGTTAGGGAAATCAGTGTCATAACAAATAAAATGGGTGATAAGGCATCTCCCTGAAATATATCTCTTTTAACCTTAACCTCTCCTCTTAATGTTAACCACATGTCAGCTCAATCCTCCAATCTTCCATATTTTTTTCTAGGAAACGCACTAAAGTATTGTTTATTCCTTGGATACGCAAGCACTCCAACATCCAGCAATGTGGCACCATGTCAAGTTCTTTCCTGTAGTCAACCTATCCCATTGCCAAGTTCTTTTTCCTTATTCTAATCTCTCCGAGTATCATCCTGTCTATGTACAGCTAATCTGCTGTTCCTATGCTCTTCCTTTTGCATCCCTTTTGTTCCTCAAGCAGAAGCATGTCCCTTTCAAAAAACGACTAAATTTCATTTGATAATAATGCTGTTGGTAACTTGAAACAAAGAGGTAAACATGTCATGGGATGGTAGTTTCTGGCATTTTCCCCCTTTGACTTTTCTTTCCGTAACCAAACAGTTCGGCCCTTTGTCATTCAAGCCGGTGTCTGTTCCTCGAAGCGTGCAATAAAATATTTCTCTAAATATTTATGCATTTTTGTAGCGAAGTTTTTTAGCCAGAAATCTTGTACACCATCTGGTCCAGACGGCTTCCAGTTGGTACTTTTTTTAAGAATCTTTTTTTCATTTTCTCTTCCGTGACATTCACTTTTATTTGTCTTGGTCCAGCATTCATCCTCGTTTCAAAGTCTCCTAACCACTTTATGCCCTTAAAGTGTTTGACCTCTCTACTCCACATGTCTGACCAGAACTGCCTTGCTTTATCTTCATGCAGAACGTCTCATTCTTTCTGCTCTCCTTCATCGTTCAGTTGTTTATAGAATCCACCTTCGTTGTTATTGAATTGTCTGTTCTGTTGGTATTGCTTGATTCTTTGATTACATTTTGTAATCTTTCGTTATTGGCACTCGTCCTTTGTCTTAGCCCATCTTCACAAATTGCAATCTGCTTGAATCTGTACTTTCTCTGCAATGCATCTGAATCATCCTTGCTAACTGCTTCCTTGTCAATTAAGACTTTCACTCAATCTAGATCTCTGTTTAAATCTTTAACTTGCCCTTCAAGCTTATGTTTCCACTATGGTTCTTTTCTTTTCTCTTTATTTTTGCTTTTATTCCAAGCATTCTTGTCACCATTACGGCTCCACAATATAAGAGATCATTAGTCTCAGTAATGTTTTTTATCTTAATCTTGCCCATTACACTGTCCAGCTTTTTCACTGGGGCATAAAGCTTTCCTTTTTCAACGCCTCTCAGCTTATCTATCTCATTTAATTGTTTAATCAAATATTTTTCTTTATCTTTTACTTCCTCATAAACTGGGAAATAACCAATCCTATCAGCAATCCTATGATCAACATTTGACACCAGATAAAGAACGTTCTCAGTTCTACGCCCGTCCCTGATTCCGTGTTTTACCTGTGCATACGATGCACCCTCGACCGATCGTTTTATCTCTTCAATCTCGAGGTTTGATAGCCACTGCTTCTTTGTGATTTGATTCTTCTGATCTACTAATCCTTGCTCAGTAACTGGGAACATATCTCTACTAATCCACACACTATACATTCTTTTCCTGTAGCCATTACGGCTTGGCTCACTGCTATAATAACACTCCATAAAAATCCTGTTTTCATTCTGTAACAACTTTCTCCTTATCCTCCTAGCAGTAGTTTGACGACGACTGGGTTCATGCTACTAGGTCATGAAGCACCTGTCAGACGGAAGATTTTCCCCAGTGGTTCCAGTCTCATTCACGCCATTGTTTGCTACATATTGTACTCTTTCGAGGTTAGTACGTATTAGATTACACTACCACAGATATTTTTTATTGTGACACCATGGCTGGTGGGGTTGCCAGCCAGGGCTAAAGAGTCCCCCTAGCCATGAGACAGACTAAACCCTGCCGGATGCCAAGCCGGTACTTCAAGGTCTCGGGGCAGGATGACAGGTGCTATAACTTGCCCAAAGGCGACCTGGAGGTAATTGTTGCAAAGGGTAATGTCCTTCTCCTACGTCG
Source organism: Morbakka virulenta (assembly GCA_003991215.1). NCBI lineage: Eukaryota > Metazoa > Cnidaria > Cubozoa > Carybdeida > Carukiidae > Morbakka > Morbakka virulenta. The sequence continues at coordinate 1,900,416 of RDPX01000119.1, read as the reverse complement.
TAACTCTAAAGCCGGATGCAGTTTTTTGTCAATATCCAGGACAAATTATAATCATTATTATTATTATCATCATCATCATTATCATTATCATACGCTTATTTATTCAGAATAACCTACCAGCACACTGAAAACTCAGGGAACGAATTTTAAGAATTTCAGTTTTCTTACCTGATGCAACCTTTTCATAATCTGGCTACAACAAAAAGTTTTTTAAGCTATTTAAGTCATTATGGATTATATTACTATCGATTATTTTTCACGTATTTTGGTATTGCCACCTAAAATACTCATTTTCAATTATTTTTCCTTTTGGCTAGTATTTTTGTTTCTATCATTTATTTTCAGTTAGACTGCCTGAAAAGTGACAAAATTCATAGGTGTCAACAGTCATGATCATAAATCATTATCTTTCTTATTGGCAGCTACCGACGCATGGCACATTAAACTATTGCAAAAAACAGTATGTGAAAAACCAGTCAGTTACAACCAACGACGTAATGTGATTCAAAACCTGAATGGTGGCAAACACAAGAGCCGTGCAGAGAAAACTAGTAGCACAAGTTCTATTTGGCACAAGTCCTTTCTATCTCAGGAAATCACAGACATAGGAAGCTCCTTGAATGAATATTTGTCCAAGATGCTAGTGACAGCCAATATTCCACTAGTCAAGGTGCACAATCTTCCAAAATATAGCCCAGGCTCTACAGCTACTATAGCCAGGAAAGGTCTTCAATGACCGAGCCTTGTTCTTTGCCTCAGATGCAGCTGCCTACATGAAGATAGCATGTTGCGATGTTTTGAAAGGTGTTTTTTTAAGCTGATACATAATGGCACGCACAACATGACCGAAACAGCAAGGCAACGTTTTCCTTTCTCAGACAAGCTCATAGCTAATGAAAAGAAAGTAGTCCACAGGGCTCCGAAATGAATACAAGTACTACGATAACATGATCCAACACCGCCCCTTTCACCACAACCTGCCATTACTCGATGGGAACCTGGTTTTCTGCCGATAAGTACTACGCCGAGTTTTTGCTTCGGATTGCCTACGAATCTTACAAGCAGCTGTTAAAATACCAGAGAGTCGTTGCTAAATTAAGTTCCATTGTATCTGACTCCAGGGTTATTACTCGAGCACTGACTAAGCTGAAGGGTCAGTTGCCACTCGGTGTTGCTCATGTGTTGGCAGACGAGATGAAGGAAAAGATTCAGCGTCTCGTTGGAAAAAGCAAGTTGAGTGGGATATTGGTGAAAAAAATGGCTTAACTGAATTTTCTTGACTTTCCTCCTGCATGACTAATGCAACACCAATTCCAACCATAATGAGGTCCTTTCCATAGGATGTTAGAGGACCCCATTCAATCAAATATGCCCCTGTGTTGTCCTGTGATGTGAAATGGTCATTACGCGTGTATGGAAACATTCTAGCTGACAATCGCCACAGATTGACAAAAAACAAGCTGAAGATGCTTACATTTTGTTACTGTAATATAATCTACGATCGTACTATTTCAGAATCACTGTGATGACATTATTATCAAAAAATGGACCCATTTTAAGCTGTGGACGTTTGATTACTTTTGATTTTGTATTTGTTAACCGCTTATAGTTGTTAAAAAAATTCACTTATTTTTTATCCTTACCTAACGACACTAAAACACATAGAAGATCAACTCTTTTTCGTTAACTAAAATGACAGCGTTGACAAGTGTGGGAGAAAAATCAAAATGATAGGTCTAGCTTAGGGTACATTTCTATGTCGATTCAAAACCCTCAACATGTTATATCACCCAACAAGGCTGCTATTAGATAAGAATATAAATATGAATACTGGGTAAATGAGCCCTACTGAAGCACATAATGGATTCATTCCTTTTTGTTAAGTAAAACGGCAGTATTAACTTGTGTGGGGCTCAAAAACAAGGCAAGGGTACATTTTTGTGTCGATTCAAAATCCTAAACAAGAAATAACCCCCAACAAAACTCGATGATGTCACTCCTCTCACTATTCTTACAAAAATAAGCCCCATCAAGATAAAACATTCAAAATAAAATGTCCAAAGAAACAAAGATGGGTGGACCAACTTGGGATTCTTTTTTAGCTAAACTCGAGATGACTAATGCCAGCTAATGACTGACAGGCTTAGAACGGAAAGTGCCAAGGTGGGATTAAGAATCAATGAAAACAAGAGCAAAAGTTATGAACATCAGCAGTACATAACGGCCACCACAGATAACTGTAAGAGGAAATGCACTTGAGACCGTTAAGCAGTTCCCATATCTCGGAAGTTATGTGACTGACACTGGCGAAGTGGAATCCGACGTGGCAAATAAGCTAGGCAAAACAGGAGCAGCATTTAGATCAATGGCACATATTTGGAGGTCGCTACAGATATTCTTGAGCACAAAGATGCAGTTGTATATGGCGATAGTCGTGTCAACAGCCTTATATGCAAGCGAGACTTGGAAACAAACTAAGAAACTGGAACGAAAACTAGACGCTTTCCACCAGCGTAATTTGAGAAGAATCCTGGGAGTCATATGGAGAGATACGATCACAAATGAAGAGATTCTCAGACGTACAGGGCAGGGAGCATTGCATAAAGTTGTGGAGGAAAGACGGTGGAAGATGGCAGGACGAGAAATATGCTGATATGAAAGCCAGTCGGAGGCAAAAGAAAAAGAGGCAGACCCGTGAGGGCATAGCAAGCTACATTTCAGAACGACATGATGACAAGAGGGCTGCAACCCCGAAACGCCCAAGCCCTGGTCGGATATCAAGCCCGATGGCGCCATCTTGCTGCCCGATGTCCTGCACAGGACCGGAGGACCTAAGGTCTAAGGTAAGGTCGAGATGACTTAAAAAATGCGATTCTGGAAAAACCAAATGTCCTGTTGACAGAAATTCAAATAAACAAAAGCACTATTTCAGTTACTCACGAGTTATTCACAAGGTACCCCATCAAACAAAAAGTATTTCAATACAATCTGCCACTTTCCGACGGGGGTTCGAAGCTTTTTCATAAAAATGATTTCTTCATTGTCTCGATTGGCCACACGTGAACACCAGCACACGTAGACAACGGTTATCAAGAAGGCTCATAAGAACCGCTTTGGGCACAAACACTTGTATCTTAAACTAACCAACCCCCCCTCCCCTTACTCATTTAATAACATCCCTTTTTTGGTGCAAGGTATATGTACGTGCTGTCGTAAAAATGTAACTTTCACAAATGCTTTTGATTACGACTTGACATTTATGGAAAATGCAGAAAAACTATGATATACCGCGCGAAACTGCAATTTTCCAGCAAAAAGGAAATATTTCTTCAAAATGAGCGCTCTTTTTCTCAAAAACTTTAAAAACGGTTTCTTTCTTGGCCTTCTTAATTTAATAAAAAATGGTAACAAATTACAGTTCTATATTACAAAAGGTCAGTAAACTAATTACATGATTGGCAATAAGCAAAATCTAAATGATTACAAAATTGTTTATTAAGTTCGGACAGCAAGAAGTTATTCTGGCAACACTGATGTTCGTATCTACAGGATATTTGAACAAAAGTGGAATACAAAAATCTTTCATTTAGGACGCCTGTGTTTTCATTTTTTTTAAACTTAAATTTACAAGTGCTCTTTCTAAAAATAATAACGCAGGCATATATATATACAAGGTAAAAGAGAAAACTCAAAACTGTTTTTTTTAACAAGTATAGCTGATGAGTGTAAGACACGAGACTTTAAGTTCTGCACACAAGTTTTGAGTTTTCTCTTTTACCTTGTATATTTCCACCCAGCACTGTAAATGGTAGCAGACGAACTCTATTATTTTCGTTTGTTTGTTTACTTATTATTTATTTACATAAAAATATATCCGTAACAGTCGATTTCTTTCTGTAAGTTAATTTTCAGATAAATAAATTTTTCTGGGAGGAGGGAGCGTGTTAAAAGGGCAATGTTTCCTGATTTGGTTGATATTGTAATTCTCTCCTGGAGATATAATGTATTAATTTTCACTTAACCGTGCAGTAATATTTCAAGCCTATTTTTAAACCAATAAAACATAAAACATGGTGTTTTAAAAAATCGTGTAGAGGGTACGGGGAGAAGCGAGCCATTTCAATCGATCCAAGGTAAGCAAAGTCGAAAAAGTTTTACCTTGACGTTGAATGCTTTTTAGTTTTCAAAATTTCTGGTGTTTTTCAATCCGGTCTTTTAGGAGAATGATAATTATCACAACAAATTAATTATTTTAGGTTTGTACTAAACATTTCAATTTATCAGACAAAATAATTTTTTATTAAATCAAATTCCAACTTTGCCTGTCCTCATCCCAAGTCTGGATCATAAAAGAGAAATGTTGGAAGCAGGCCAGTAACCCGCTCCCAGACCCGCAGGTTAACCTGCGGGGAAAACACACTAGCTACAGAAACAACTGATGGAAAACATAGACTACACATGCACAATGAAGACCGCTCAATTCAGCTACTAAATATGGCGGGACTTGGACAACGTCGAGAGGAAGCCCAGTACTTGACGTGAAGCTCAATTCAAAGTGCGGCAAAGCCTATCAAGATGTGGAATATCCATGGAATGTTCGAACACTCTACCAATGTGCCAAATTTGTTCAACTGCTTAAAGAATGTCAAATTTTGTAGAGGAGCTGAAGTTGGCTCGGACTACCACCTACTTACAGCCAAAATGAAACTTCCTTTTAAGAAGATAAAAATGTAACTGGATCAAAACCGATTGCGATAGAAAGACTGAAAGACGAAGATGTTGGCGGAAACTTCAAATTGCAGCTAAGAAATCCTTTCCGAGCTTTTCGAGCTGTCTGACCATATAGATGAACCCTTTGAAGAGTTCACTAGAGCAATAATTAAAAGTGCTGAACTCGAGATAGGATACAGAAGGGGGTCGTCGAGGAAGAAAAAATGAATTAAACAAAACACTTGGGACCTCATTGACAAATGAAAAGGGATTAAACGGAAAAGGGGCCAAGAAAGGATTGAAAGAAAAAAGTAAAAGCTTGCACTGAATACTAAAATCTGAACAAAGAAGTGCCAAGGAGCTCTGGAGCGGACGAAAAGGAATGAATCGAAAGAAAAGTCAAGAAGCACAAGAAGCAGCCAATATGAATGACTCAATATCATTGTAATGGATCGTTTGAGATACTGGTGGGAGTTCCAAAAACTCATCAGTACCATTGAAAGATACTGGGGGAAGCTTTTCACCAATAAAAATACAATATAACGATCGTTGGCTAGAGCATTTTAGTGAGATTAAAAAACCAACCAAATCCCATTTAAACAAATTGTTTTCAGTCAGGAACCATCAAACGATCCTTTACAAATAGACATGGATAGTATAATTGACGAAGAAGTGATAAACGCAATAAAAACCACCACAAGAACAAAGAAGCAGCCTGAGACCAGATTGCTGAGGAATTTCTGAAGGAGGGTAGTGTTGCAATTCAAAAAATCATTTAAAAGCTATTGAATAAATGTTGGTAACAGATTAATGTTACATAAGTCTGGAGCAAAGAAGTAATTGTAAATAAAGACAACCTGACTTCATTAACTAGAGGTGTCACAATTCTTTCTGAACCTGGAAAAGTGTTAAGCATCATTCTTTTGAACAGACTACGTGAAAGAATTGACGTCATACGCAGAGAAGAGCAGCCAGAGTTCCGTTTAACCCGTTCATCCATTGAGCAGATAGCTATATTGAGAAACATTGTAGACAAGTGTATTGAGTTTCAAGAATCATTTGGTACATCTGGTCAGTGCTATTGTATGGATGCGAGTCATGGACAATAAGCAAAAACATGGAGCAAAAGCTTGAGGCGACAGAAATGTGGTTCTGGAGAAAGATGATGAGGATATCATGGATAGACAAACTGATGAATGAAGTAGCTTTGGAAAAGGTGGGAGCAGAAAGACAGCTTTTGATCACTGTCAGAAGGAGACAGTGGGTATTTATTGGGCATGAGTTGAGAACAGAAGGAGGGATAGAGAGGAATATCTTGGAGGCTGAAATGGCAGGGGAAAGGGCAAGAGGAAGACAAAGATTGAAGATGCTAAATTGGATGGTAGAGAGATTGAGAGATAAAGATGGAAAACAGTTGGGTAAGGTTGCAAGAGATAGAAAACGGTGGAGAGAGAAAGCACCGCCATGATTCGTCTACGGTATTTGATGCTAAGACACTAGAAGAAGAAGATAGACAGCCTAGCGGCTGAGCAAAGTCTATGGAGAGACCTTGTTGCCCATAGCATTTCTGAATGCTGGATGAACTACGTCTAAGTCTAAGTAAGTCAACTTCCAATTTAACTTAAAATGATCCCTATCATTCTTGTTAGAGGTGTCTGTGGATGTACATATCACATTAAAATCATGAACTTGAAACCTTTTCAACATGTTCTATTTTCTCGGAGACCCATATTGGTATCTTAATTTTCTCAACTTCTTCTTCTTCGTTATCATCAAGATCTTGTTCTACGTATTTCTCTTCTATTATATATTTCCCTATCAACGCACATCCAGAGTTGAATAAATATCTAAAGCAATAGAAAAAATGAAGAGGAGTCAATATTTATTTTCAATATAAATGACTAAATCAATAACATAGTCAATTGGTCGAATAAAAACTGAACACAATAAAAACTCAACACACAAAAAAATCAACACAATAAAAACTGAAAACAATAAAAACTGAACACAATAAAAACTCAACAAACAATAAAAACTGAACACAATAAAAACTCAACACAATAAAAACTCCACACAATAAAAACTCAACACAATAAAAACTCAAAACAAAAAATTCAACACAAAAACTCAACACAAGAAAAACTCCACACAAGAAAAACTCAACACAAGAAAAACTCCACACAAGAAAAACTCAACACAAGAAAAACTCAACACAAAAAAACTCAACACAAGAAAAACTCAACACAAGAAAAACTCAACACAAGAAAAACTCAACACAAGAAAAACTCAACACAAGAAAAACTCAACACAAGAAAAACTCAACACACAATAAAAACTCAACACACAAAAAAACGGTAGCAACAAAAATTAAACCCGGTATTTTAACAACAATAATTGAATTACTTTATATTGTTATTTATTATGTACAGGGTAACAAAATTCGAGTATTACGTTTTCTTCTAATCCGACAGTGATTTCATTTTGGCTCTGAATCACTCCATCATACAACCTTAGTCAAATGTTCTTCTGCTTTCTGATGGTGGATACTGTACCCCTAATCTCAATGTTGTATTTCCAACATGTAAATATAGCCAAACTATCAAATCCTTTTACATTTTTCCTCGAACAAGCATGTGTTGAGCTCTGCGTATGACCTTTTTACTAGTAAAATATTCAAGGTGGCGAAAACTTAGCACTACATACCATTAGGATAGTCGAGTCTATTACGTGTGATTCCAGGAAATCAGCTGACTAGCTATTTAAACCTTCTCTCTGCACCCTTTTGTAAGCCTGATTTAAACCCAACGCAATCTTCCTCCCTCCCAATCGAGGGAATCTTAACTTGGTAAGGGTGGTGGGTCCGAAGTGCAAAACATATCAGGTGAGCAGCTATATTGCCTGATCTGACATTAAAAATAAGCAAAGCAATGTGCCTAGGGCGAGTGACGTCTGTAATTGTAATCAGGGAAAGAGGACTGACCTTCCTTGTCCATCAGGAAAGCTATTCTCAAAGTTACCCAAAAAACGATGATCGTTATGAATAAATTCACCATTTCCTTCCCATTTACCATCAGCCCATCTGCCTTGATACTTGGATCCTTTAGAGAGAAAAAATCAAATTATTAGTCGCAGTAACAGTAACAACGAGCTCCGATTTGTTGCTTATTGGTTAAAAAAATTATTTTACTCTATGACCTCTTCAGATTAGTGTTTTCTTGAACTTGGTTTCCATCTTTGTGTTTCCTAGAAAATTAGTATGCTAAACTGGGTACAAAGTACAATCTAAAAACGCCATTTCTATTATTTTCTATACCAATTGCCTTAACAATATTATTATGAAAAAATTTTCTCTTTGAATTGTTGTGTAAGATCAAACACCTAGGGTGAGTGAAATAGGAAGGGGTTTTTTGTGGAAAGAGAGAATAATAAACACAAATATTCAATTTTAAAAAATTCTATAAATAAAGTATAGGAAGGTATATATATTTTATTCAGGACAATTCACGAACATCAGCTACACAATGAATTACAAGACACAAATATATACAAAAGAAGGTGGTGAAGACTTTAATTTCTACATAGTGAGCGCCCTTCGTAGTACATGCGCTGTGCTATTTAATACTATCTTTTGAATTGCAAGAAGAGAAGGGTCCCCCAGAATTTTCTCAAGGTATTCACTAGTCCCTTTCTTTATCAGGCCCAAAGCACCTATCACTACAGAAACAGTTCTAGTTTTTAGGTGCCACATCTTTTTAATTTCAATTTCAAGATCCTTATATTTTGCAAGTTTTTCAAACACTTTGGCGGAGATTATTATTATTATTACAAAGACACCAATTGCTGGTAACCAATTTTTGTATTCCAGTTCCAATTTTCAAGTGCCATTTCGCAGGCATTCAATGTTGTTCTCTTTGCTTTTGGTTTTCTTTTCTTTTACCGCTTTATGCTGTGTCTCTTGGTGATCATTTTAGCGTTCAATATACACCTTTAGCGAATCAGATCTTCCATACATCAATATACCTCATTAAGTACTGCAGTTGTCACTTATGTTACACAACCACTGCAAGATAGACTAGGGTAAAACTAGAGTAAATCAACGTAATTAGGTAAGAAGCAAAAGATAGGAAAATTTGCTTTACCTTTCTGACGAGCACAGTGTTTTTTCTAGACCCTTTCAGCTTTGTTATTTTGCTCATATCTAACTATCTACTTGTCTGTCTGTCTGTCTGTCTGTCTTTCTTCCATCTATCTATTTATCTATCTATCTATCTATCTATCCATCTATCTATCTATCTGTTTATCTATCTATCTATCTATCCATCCATCCATCTATCCATCCATCTATCTATCTATCTATCTATCTATCTATCTATTTATCTATCCATCTATCTTTCTATCTATTTATCTATCTATCTATCTATCTATCTATCTATCTATCTATCTATTTATCTATCCATCTATCTTTCTATCTATCTATC
>RDPX01000119.1:1869619-1881030 GCA_003991215.1 Morbakka virulenta | reverse complement strand
TTTAAGGATCTCGCAAGGAGAGTTGTGATGATAAATTGTAACGTATAGCATATGTGAAATGCAACATTCAGTGTCCATGAAGTAAAATAATGACATCGTGAGTGTCTGACATTGTTCAATAAATTGCGACACTCGTTGTTCAACTAATTGTCACGTCCAGTGTTCAACGAATTGTTTTGTTCAGTGTTCATAATCCTCAAGGTACGTCGGTGGCTTGAGGTGACGTGTAGACCTACGGACAATAGGGGTTATCTTGAAGGTGTTGGGACTGGGAGAGCTTGGAGGAACCGTAGATACATGGCTCGAGTTAGTAGATGGTCCAATGTGTGCGTCTGGTGAGCTGGTGTTGCGGGTCCCTTAAGATGGTGCATCAAAGACGAGAGGCAGTGGATGGGATTGATCTTCTTGAATTGCCTCCCGATCGTCTGCAGGAGATGCTGACACATCAACGTGTGGTTGGAGTATGACGGTTTCGCTTGCTGGCTGTCGAAGCTGTGGGTAAACGAGTAGAGGGTTACGAGTTCTAGTAGGAATGACGGGAACGAATTGGCGTAAAAACTTCCTGTTGCGCAGAGTGACTGTCCCAGATCCATCGACCCTAACGACGTATTGATCATACTGTTTGACTTCGATGACTTGTCCAGTCTTGTCCCACTTTCCCGGGTTCGGTCCAACTTGGTTTTGAATTCGAACATGGTCTGCAACACGAATTCGTCCAAAATCGGACCAGGTCTTCCCATGAGAGCTTATTAAACTAAGTAGTATATTCCTTTTCACCCTTATTTACAATTTTACTTAGTTATCCTTTTCAGTCGGATTAAGCTTTAAGGTATGTATCCGCTAACAGATGAAAGAAACTTGGTTCTTCTTTCAATAACAAGAAAATATAAAGATTTCATAAATTATGAACTTTATAATTTATGATAATTTTTTTGTGTGTGTGAAACTGTAAGAAACAGTGAAAATAATTGCAAATTGTAAACCAATAGTAGTTTCATGATTAAACTATTACGGGTGCTAACTATTGTTTTCTTCTTGGACGATTCGCTGTACTTAATGGCTTGCCTGGCATAGAAGGAAAAACTGTGGAGATAAGTTGTACACTCTGGTCGAACCAAAACTACACAACCATTTATTTAGGACAGTAATAACTAACACTATAGCATGAAAGGAAGCTTTCACAAAAACAAAAAAATGAAATGAAAGCCTTTGACGATACTGAAAACCAATAAGAGAACATTTTTTGAAGATAAAAGTTTTTGCCGCGTCTGCATAGAGCTAGTACTTCCATATTTCGAGTTGATGATCTTCAATGTAGTCAGTCTTTGGAGATTCTTTGCACCTAAAAATCAATGAAAGTCTGTTCAGCGCTGGGATCTACCCTTTTGGTTTAAATTATCATAATAAAAATTGAAAAGAGAAAAAGATGTGAGAATCCATTACCTGGACGTAGACTCGTCAGTCCAACTAACAAAGTCCTGTAATAATGGGGATGGTGTTAAACGGAGGGATAGGAGACACTATGTACCACACATAGAAGCCATAAATGAGTAGAGTGGTGGTGATGTGGTGACACCACCTTAGGTGTATTATATTTAAATACCGTGGCTATTGTTTACCCCACAGTGTGTGATGAGTATCATCTACATTATACAAAGGTAAGTGAGTAACTTGGTTTGTATAGACACCTTAAGATTCAAAATACCCGACTTTTGGAATTTCACACACACACACACACCTTGAGAATTTTAAGTACCCTATGGGAAGCTACTAATTTACTAGTAGGAAATCTGTTGAAAAATAATGATAACAGAATCAGTGAAAGCTCCAATCTAAAGTTCACCTCCACATCGAGGTTTACACCATCCATAAAAACAATAACAGTAGCACCAATGCTCATTGCACAAAAGCAGTCAGTGTCACTATCAGTGTTGATATCTACAGTAATTGCAAACTTAGTAGCTAGTTTAGACTTCGTAGCTGATTAAAATCCTAACAACTTTGACATATTTACGTAGCACACGGCGTAGTGATCATTTGTATATCATAATTATCTTTTTTTCTCATACGCTGGATAAGCATTTTTGTATCTGGAGTGTTCCTTTGAGCAGAAGCAACATCTCATCAACTTGAAAATTAACCTTTCCAGTTAGGGTTACTAGACGTTTTCTTGTTACTAGGACCGGTACTAGAGGGTATCACTTTGTGAACCTTGTGACTATCGATCACCTTACCATCAGAAAAAGTCTTAAAGAGTTTAACCTCCTCTTTAATAGCATTGTGAGGTCTAATTGTGCTCATAGTTTTTAAGCGCAAGCAGGTATTGCCGCGCTTCTAAATCTTGCATAGAAGTATTTTCCTTGTTCTTGTTCTTGGGCGATTTATCTTTTCGTTGTAGACACTTCTATGCATAAATTACTTTATAGACACTTCTTTGCTCAGTAATGTTCAGTTATTTTTAGAGACATTTCTTTGCTCAATAATGCTCAGTTATTTTTATGGACACATCTTTCCTCAGTAATGCTCAGTTATTTTTATATTCACTTCTTTGCTCAGTAATGCTCAGTTATTTTTATATTCACTTCTTTGCTCAGTAATGCTCAGTTATTTTCAAAGACATTTCTTTGCTCAGTAATGTTCAGTTATCTTTATAGGCATATCTTTGCTCAGCAATGTTTAGTTATTTTTGTAGACATATCTTTGCTCAGTAATGCTCAGCTATTTTTATAGACACATCTTTGCTCAGTAATGCTCAATTATTTTATAAACACTTCTATGGTCAGTAATGCTCAATTATTTTTATAAACACTTTTTTGCTCAGTAATGGTCAGTTATTTTTATAGACACTTCTTTGCACAGTAATGCTCAGTAACAATGCATGATGCCTCTTATGGTAGAGGCAAAGGATGTTGGGTCTTAGTACCAAAGGGAACAGATTTAATTGGAACTGAATCACAAGATTTACAGAGAAAATATGCAAGTTATTCTTGTATATTTGTCTCACGATGCTAATCTACAACAAGTGGTGGATTACTTGAAACACATTTACAAACCTACTATGGAGAAATCTATAATTGGTGACTTAAATTTTAATGCCAAAGAGCAGAAAATTTTGTCAAAATTCCTGAAAAATTGTCAATTAGAACAGATTTTGGATGAACCTACACATCTACACCTCTACTAGTCTGAGTGAAACCATGGAAGTTACAGTTGTGTGTCAGATATTACAGTGATCATGCACCAATGCAAATAAAAATTGAGTTGATTTGAACTTCACTATACATATCTTTCTAAAAACTGATCTTCCTTGACACTTCTACATGCGCAAATAAAATACTAGGCTCACGTTTACAGACTGAAGGTTTTTCAGTCTTGTTTTCTTGTATGTTTTACCTTCCAAAATTCAACCTATTACGAAGTGGGTCGGAGTAAAAGCTGTACACAAAACTGGTCTCTCAGTTGTTCTGCACAGATAAAGGCACTAGTTTCAGGTACATAATGTTGGTCGAGATTATTAACACTAACTTTAACGTAGACATTTCTTTCTAGACTACAGCGCTGTCTTTGACCCACACCTGACTTGAAATAATCTAGCTCTATAATTGAAAGTAGTAAACATTTTTTGATAGTTCACTGGCTCCAAACGTTAAAATGAATGCAATTTACTCTAGTTTTTCTTTCTTAGTTCCGTTTATGTAATTGTTGTTTAAACTGAACCCAACAGTTTTTTCGCATTTCCTTTTGCTTGCAATTTCGGTGCCAAGTCCAAATCCATTTCGTCGTCATAGTTATAGATTTTACTCAGAGTTGTAATTTCACTCAGTTGTAATATCACCCAGTGTTGACTGGGTGATATTGCAATGATATATATATAAGATATATATATATATAAGAATATATATAAGATAAATAAATATATATATATAAGAATGTACAACAAAGAAAAATTTACATGCGACACTCATTGACATCATGCACATTAAGGGAGTATTTCATCCCATATTTTAGTCTTTTTACATAGAAATCCCATGTTTTCCATCTTTTCCTTAAAACCCAACATTTTATCCCATTTTCGATCAAAACCTCTACATTTTGGGACAATTTTGAAAAAAATATATATCATACATTTTCCATCCATTCCACATACTTGTAAGGTGACTCCCCTAGTAAGTACACTTGTATTTTTATGAACACTACATTGATGATTAGAGAAATAACAGTAAATACCGACGTCAGGGAATTTGCGTTTATTATTGATGCCTAAAATTTTATTGGGACGAAAATGTGTATGTAGGTTGGTCACAGTAGTGTAGTTTACACTTATTGCAATGTTGTATTAGTAGAATCGCTTGATAGAATTCAGAGGCTGATTACAATTTGGAATTGCTATCAAGATAGGAAAAGATANTTGTAATTTCACTCAGTTGTAATATCACCCAGTGTTGACTGGGTGATATTGCAATGATATATATATAAGATATATATATATATAAGAATATATATAAGATAAATAAATATATATATATAAGAATGTACAACAAAGAAAAATTTACATGCGACACTCATTGACATCATGCACATTAAGGGAGTATTTCATCCCATATTTTAGTCTTTTTACATAGAAATCCCATGTTTTCCATCTTTTCCTTAAAACCCAACATTTTATCCCATTTTCGATCAAAACCTCTACATTTTGGGACAATTTTGAAAAAAATATATATCATACATTTTCGCAATAGTACGCAATAGAGGTCAAATACTGCCAGACATGAAGGGTCAAACCTGTGCAAAGTTTGTGCCCAAAACAGAAGTCTTACCGGAAATTGTATAAAATCGTCAAGCTACATGTGATCATAATTTAATTAAAGCTCTTTCTGCTGCAAATATTCTGTTTTGTAAACTGAAGAATGAAGAATTTAGTAAATTTCTCTATAAATTCATGGGGGGAATAGAAACACCCACAAATCGACTTTAAGAAAAAAACTGTCTTAAGAAAATCTTTTTTGGAAAAATGATACTATCTGGAAAAATGGATATTACTATGTTGACAATATTATTTTAATGGGCAAGAACGTTTTTAAGGAAGCACCCCAAAGCAGAAATCAGTGATATGGCCAAGAAATGGTGTTATACCCAGGTTGGGAACATGGCTTTCTACAGTAAACTACTATATGCAAAATTTTTGAAAAGTTTTGGATATTCAACTACAGTTTGCAACAATACACACTAAATATGTATCTCTTGTCGCATTTATACTTTCTCTAGAAAGTAACATAGAAAATGCATCAAATGCCTTGAGAAAAGTTTGTCGAATTAATACTCAGATACGACGCAAAATATATTAAAGCCACAACTTCGATACCCAGCAATCTAAAAATAATTTCTTATTATTCAAAGAACAATGATACCGCAAAGAAAATTAAATCAAATTTTGCCTGTCACAGTGTTATTTTGTCCATTGATAATCTTTCAAGAATAATAGTGCACAGCGGGACTGGCTCTAAGTTAGAGAAAATGAAGCTGCACATAACCTAGTGTGCGAGTCTTATCAAAAATGTTAATTTTCCAACTGTACACTTGGACAAGCTTCGGCATGGAAGGTGAAAGTCTCTGTTTTGACCTATCACCGCAAGGAACACCAAGACATCGTCACTGCATTTGGTGGTGTACTTCCACTTTTTAAAGCCATGAGACATCATTTATTTGAATAAATATCAACTTGCCTTGATGATACAAAGTTAAAGTTAAGTGACTGTGTTGGGTTTCCTAGTGGTGGAGTGTCAGCCATGATAGAAGAGAAAGACTCAGTACGTTCAAGATTCAGACATTATTGAAGTGGATCGCTCACTTCTTAGCACTCTGCGTCAAGATGTATTTGAAAAGATGCCACCTCATCTTTGCTTCGAGTTACAGAAAAGTGATCTAAGTGATCCTCAAAAAGTGTTTTACGCCGTGAAGCATACAACAGCTTTTTACTATACTCAGTGAAGACACACAGAGAGCACGCTTACAAGAACTATTTATAACCTCCCGCAAATACACTTGCCAATTCGAGGGCAAGTCTTTTAAAATGTTCTGGTAAGTTAGGAAGAAGAAAAGCCATGTTTTGCCATTGCAGAGGTGGAAGGAAATACCAATGTTAGATAAAAAACGTGCCTAATCTAACATGTTGAAAAGCCCTACGAATCTTGTATATTTTTTTAACAACTGGGGGTAATGAGTTCGAGGAGGTCAACGCTCACTTTCAAGCCATCAACATAGATGCACAAAGTATGATGCAACTATTAAAGTGACTCTTTGATAACTTCAAGGGGATTATGCTACATAGCAATGGAGAGCAAGCACCGTATACGAGAGGAAACGTTGGTGCAAAATTTGAATTTGAGGCAAAGAAATCACTAGAGCGCAGCGAAGGTGACAACTCAACGCCAGCAAAATGCAGTGAGGTCAAGAACAAGTGTCACAACATGGTTCTTGAAGCTATACGCTAAGTGTGCAAACGACGTCCTCTATTGAGCAATATTTTTCATGGCTTAAGTAGTTTAACTCCATTTCAAATGCTGAACCAGCCTTATAGGGTGCCTCTGAGCAAGTTGCCAATACAACATTTAATGGCTGACAAACTATAAAGGATTGATGATTAGTATCGAAAGATATTCCTTGACAGATAGAAAGAGGAACCCGTAAAAAGCAAGGGCATTTTGGACAGCTATTCTAAATGATAAGAACATCATGGAGGAAAGAATATTTTTAGACCCTGCATCGTAGTGTCTCATCTTATGTATAGTCAGTTCTTTTATACGGTTGTGAAATATCGACAGTAAGTAGGAATATGGAGGAAAAATGAAAATCTTTAAAATTATGGTTTTTCAGGCGTGTGCCAAGAGTATCATGGTTAGATAGGCAAAGCAATGAAATTGTTTTTGACAGGGCTGGAGCACATAGAAGTCTAATCAACGTGATTACAAAGCGGCAAATGTCTTTTTTAGGTCATATACGAAGAAAAGAAAAGCTTGAAAATTTAGTTAGCACAAGAAAGGTTGAGGAAAAGAGAGCTCGTGGTAGGCAGTGACAAGGCTATATGGCTAACACGAAGAGAAGAATGGGTCAATCTTGGTCAGGACGTGAAATGATCCAACATACAAAGAGCAGAGACATTGGGGGTAGGGGTAGTGATCATCAACGTCGATAGACTGGACACGAAGATAGATAAATAGATCTTAGTGTCTTGCCTGTCTGACTGAAAAGAACAAACACCATGCAGGGAGAGCAAATTTAATCTAACATCAACAACTTTAAAGTAAAACAACTTAACAGAACGAGTCTAAGGATGTTCGAGGCTATCGTTCATATTCTCATGCATTTGAATTTTAAGGAAAACGTTGAAAGGTATATTTAGCAACAAAGAGAATGCTTGCAATGGTACATTCAGAGGTGATTTATGATGTAGCATCCGAAAAAGATGAAGCTGGTGATAATATAGCTTTTATTGAGTAATAGTGGCGATTTTAATTTTCAGTCTCTTTGTTAATTTTGTTCTTCATCTTCTGTGTATTTGGCTTCAAAATGATGCATTTTATGCTCAAGATAGAAAGGTGTACCGAGTTTCAGGAAGCAGTTATAACACAAATAATATTGCATAAACTCTTTCCTGTTATACAATGCCTTTTTTATTCTGGACATATTAAAACCTGATTTGGCAAATTTTGTCATTTCCAAAATTGTAAATCTGGTTAACCTCTTTTGTACAAACTAATACTCGCGTTACTATCTTCTTGGTGTCTATTCCGCAATAGGAAATTACATCCATAATCCTGCTATGTGTTACGTGTCGCTTTTCTGTACGGCATAGGTGAGTATATAAAAAAAGCAAGAATCTCCATAAATTGTAAATGATTAATTTTTATTAGTATAACCTCAAGGTTAGCGTCAGGAAGGACATCCGACCAAGAAATTCCTCACTGTCAAAACAAAGTGCCTCTGAAGGGCAGGGTCTGGGCCTTAATTGCTGGGAAAAAATGACGTTAAAACCACAAAAGAAGAATTAGTATAACCTCAAGGACCATATCCATTTTATTTAGGTTTGTATTTAGGCAACATCAGAGAATGAGATTCAAAGATTACTAGACATTGCTGTTAGGGAGAGTGAAACGACAGGGTTTAAGTCTAAATGCGAAGAAAACAATGAGTGTGGTGATTACCAAGGAGCCGGTTATACCAGGCTGCAGCATTACTATTCATGGTAAAGTCATACGACAAGTAGATAAAATTTTGGTATCCAGGATGTTATATTACATCAAATGCCCAGTCGATGCATGACATTAACTCTAGGATTGCACAAGGAAATCAGGCATTCATCAAGTTGGACAATGTGTTGAAAAGTAAGAAAATTTCATGGATCACAAGGTAGAGGATTTTGAATCACACGTATGGTCAGTTATGTTATATGGTTGCGAATCATGGTCTTTGTTATTGTGTTCAGAACGGAAATTGAGAAACGCAGCAACATGGTGCATTCGTCGTATTATGGATATAGTGTGGTCAGATCGTATTTCTAATGAGGAAGTGTGACGGAGGGTGTTCACGATACCAAACCTGATCGCTTGCAGACAGTAATAACTAGACAGTTAAAATTCATAGGACATATTGCGAGAAGTGGTGCTTTAGAAAACAATATTTTAACTGGAGACTATATGGGGAATAAAACACGAGGAAGACCTAGATATTCATTAATGGATAACTTGAAGCGGCAGCTGAAGAAGGACAGCAAATAACTTTTCATCAACATGGGTGATCGGAGACTGTGGAGAGCCATGATGGCTGACGCTGCTCTGAAGCAAAGTACCCATGATGATGATTTAGGCAAGGCTGTCAACCGAACACTATGCAGCCTAATTTGCTTGTGAAAGCACTTGTAGTGATGCAATTGACTTTTGTAATTTAGGACTCGTCGTGCTTTTAAGACTTTGGAGTGTCCCTGCTTTTGTTGTTGCTAGCTTTTCCTGCATATGTAGAAACTGACCTTTGGAGTGGCTCCAGCTTGGAAAAGATTGAAAGGAAAGCATTAAATTTATGATTGATATCAAAATGTATTTAGACCTGTTTTTGTGTGGCTAGTTCAAACATTAAAGACTTCACAATTGACACATAGACACAGAGAGACTGGCATGCTTGAAATTCCTTTGAAATTTAATTCAAGAAACAATAAAAAGCCAAACTTTGCCTATTGTTTCTTTCCTATTCAGACTCCTTTGGTATCTACTCTCATGTTTCATGACTTCTAGACAAAATTTTCTTATGAAAATTGATCACTGTTCAACTGGAAGAGTAAGTTTAATATTACAAAATAACGTTTGGTTCAAATAGACGGGGGTTTACGTTGTAATGAAATGGCAACTTGAAAAAAAAAGCGAATGAGAAGTTCTTCATTAGAAAGTATACAAGGGTGTTTTCTACATTGGAAAACGATTTTTTGGAAATATTTACACCTTACTTTCATGTGCAATAAAAATACCAACCACTTTAATGTTCAGTAATGTCATCTCTAAATCCCATAAAGTTAATCCTTCCAATTCTTGGTGTATGTTCTTGCTTATATATTAACAACAACAAAACCTTTTTTATCTTTTTGAAACTTTCTTATATTTAAGCTATGCTGGAAAATAATACAGATTCCTTTATTGTTTGTCGACAGAGTTCTATTCGTCTCAAAATAAGTAGAAATATTCTAATATAACGCATATAATTATTATTCATTGAAGAAAATGAAGCAGGAATGGGATTTTTAGATAAAATGCAATATTTTAACTGCTTTTGATGGTTAACAAAGGTTTCTGTAAACAGCTAAAATCTGTCTTTCTTTCAAAATATAATTAGATAAGCTACATTTAATATAGTACCTCGTGGGAATTCCAATAGGCTACAACAAATATTTTTGGCTTTTGTCGCCAGTCATGGATTTTATAGCATAAAAGTGTATTTTCAAGTTAATGTATAAAGTATCTCGTGATTTTTATTGGATAAGACAAATTTTATGACATGAAACCACAATATTTTTTACCCCACAGGCCAAATGCTCTTCGTTTGGCGTTATTCAAAAACTAAAGGCAACAGATGTTTTCAACAATCTTAAAATGATACTGTCAACAGACTTCCCCCTGCTCGTCCTGAAAAAAAAAAGATTCTGGCGTTTGGTGAACGACATTGACACGAATACGTGATATGCGAAATATGTTAAATTCAAGAATTGAATCATGACCAAAGGATCTACAGCGGTGCTTTTTGCTTTTCTCTTGCATCTTTTTTGCTTCTTTACTACTGTGTGGTCAAAATATTGGAGTATTAGCAGGGAGGATACATTTCGTAAGTATTTTTTGACACGTTTAGAACAGTTTCTTTTAAATGAATAGGTTATGGTTTGTGAATATTTCAGGTAAAGGTAACTATAGTGATTGCAGTGGTTTTGACATTCAACACCATCGCTGGTATCAAACTTGACGGTTATGTGATAGCCGGTGTTTATGTCAAAAAATAAACTGTTTTAGTATGGTTAACGAGAAAATAACTGAACTACTATTCAAACTTGCGTAAGATTAAACTGTGTCCTTGACAGCTCAGTTCGGTGGTCAAAATGTAACTCAACCTTGTGTATTCATCAAAATAGTTCATAAATTTAACATCACTACCTGTTTAATCTATGGCTTATAAAAATTGGTGGTTTTCTTGGTTATATATGTACTGGACGTTGAGGAAGTCTGTTGTGAATATGGTCTCTTGTATACCATAACAAGCTGTCTGGCATTTATTTAGATCAGTTATTTTGACAAAAACCCTTCAAATCATTTGATAGGACTGCTAAACGCTTTGACTTTAGCAAACAATGGTTTGTCTTCAACTTTTATTTTAGAGCTTCTGAATTCTACCTCTTTTTTCATCACAAAGAATATGTAACGTCATAAACTGAAAGACACGTCCTTTATGCTTTGTGATCAGCAATGGATATTGTTTGATTAAAAGAAAAGTTTGTTTGTCAGTCTAAGGTGCCTTAAGGCTTATAAGTACGGTTGTACTTAGAAGACTTAAAGTATGTTTCCACGGATCTATCCACAGGCATCAACCTTGACATTGAACAGGTGTAGAAATCCTGGATATATTCTCTAACGACTCCACAAATCGGAGTTTGGAGCCTACATAGTAAGACCCTGAAATCGGAGGACCTTAATTGTGCTTGTATTTTCCTGGAAAAATGACAAGGACTATCTTAATTGTTTCAACAAACATTTACTGAAATTTTTCTATTACAATGGATTGAAAAGACAACAAGAAATTGTTTTGAAGCTATATCCAGTTGTTTATAAATACTTCATTGATGCGTCGATGCTTCTTTAATCCAGAAGTCTAAGGCAGCATTG
>RDPX01000119.1:1844788-1860516 GCA_003991215.1 Morbakka virulenta | reverse complement strand
AAGTTGTTACCGGCCTTCCCTTCTTGTCCTTTCTTCCACTTGGTTTCCAATTCAGAGCCTGTTGTGCTACTCGTCCAACAGGCAGTCGTAGCGCATGAAGAGCCAATCTCCACCTTCTCTCTTCAACTATCTTGTGTAACTCCTTTTAACCAGTCCGCCTCAAGATTCTTCATTTGAAATTTTTTTTCTCCACGAAACCCCTAAAATCCTTCTCAAGTTAAGCTGATGGAATGCATTCAATTTTTTGCTGTATCTTCTTGGTGCCCTTTCATGTTTCACTAGCAAGTGTTAATAACCAGCAAATCAATTATTTGCTGTAGTTTTGCGGCAACAAATGAAAACATTTAAGTTGAAAAAGTTTCAGCAATAAAGATGGATGAGACAGTCATCCAAGCTATTAAAGAGAATTTAGAAAGAATGATTTTCGATGAAAATGACAACATAATTTTAAATAACAAATCAGAACCTAGGCTGTAATTGAAATCAAAACTTCTAAAGAAACAAATGCTAAATGTTGAAGTGGATGCTGGGCCTAATGTAAGTTTAATGTCGTAAAGAGGACACTTTAAAAACAGGATAATCCTTTAATTACATGAACCGGTGAACCTCTTATTCTTGATTTTTTTTTCACCAGCAGGAAATGTGGACTTGATAAAATCACCTGCACTGACAATCAAACTACAGGGTTACTTTCTAAGCTCAATGAACTCATCGTCATCGTCTTGTCTCAGAAGGACAGCAAATCTGGTTCTGCCAATAGGTTGCTACTGGGGTGGGATCATCTGTGGGTTTGGGGAGGTCAGGTGGTGATCACATAGCTGGAGCATCAGGACAGGATATTAAGTGTGACATTGTCTGTTGGGTTCGGCGTGACCATACGTCGGTATCAACTAACTTCCATCGCTTCATCAAGCTCTTGCAGCGGCCAACACCAACCCTCAGCCTGTTTAGTGAGCAATATTCCAACAATTTGAGTCCGTTGCCATCAGCCATGCATTCCATTACCTCTTTCCTTTCATTCATCCTTCTGAGGAAACTGTGACCATTGTAGTCTGTAAACTACATTGTTTCTCTCTTCAAGTGGGACTGGATCTTTTAGTTTTGACAGAATCTTTCTTAAGGAGGCTGTAGTAAAGAAGGAGCACTGAACCTAGTGTTGTCGTTGAGTTCGTCTTAAGTGCTCACTGGTATTCTTCACGAAAGGCAAACGTATACGTTTCAGAGGTTCCTCATCTTAATGATTAGGTCCAGTTGTTTTGTGTAAGGCTCTCTGGGCATCCTTAGTATGATATCCATTGGATATGAGAGCCTTTTGAAGGTGTCTTTCTTCTTTTCTAAGGTCATATGGGTTGAAAATAATGTTTCTTGCTCTTCCAAACAAAGAAGTGATGACACTGGTACGAGGTGAGACTGGATGGTGTGATGCATTATTGAGGTACTGGCCAGTGTAAGTTGGTTTCCTGTGGATGGTAATAGAACTGCTGCAATCTGCTTCCCTCTTTACTAGGACATCCAGGAACGGTATTTGTCTTTCTTCTCCTTTGTTCATAGTGAATATGATGTTTGAATGTAGCCTTTTAATGTGCTGAAAGACACCTTGCAGGTGATCCTTTTTGATGATTGCAAAGAAATCGCTGATATTGAGTTAAATGGGTTGCGATTAAGTGTGGTATATGATCCATTGTTGAGTTGGTCTTTTCGTGAGATTGTCAGTGGATACTTTGGAGGATTGAAGGGTAAGACTTTTTTTGTTCGGATTGTGTCTGCTTCACTTTTAGGAAGGTCTTTTACTGGTGTTTCCACTATCAAGACAATCTCCTATACACAGCTTGATGTGAAAAGGAGGAAACACAATCTTTTCCTCACTGACCACTTTATAAGCATTCTTTGTTGACCAAGGAGGAAGTTCACCATTTTGTAGTCTACACAAATTGTCCAGCTATGCTTGTTGTTTAGTATGTTTATCACAGTTTTAATGTTATCATGCTTTCTTTGTAGACACACAAAATAGCCTACTGCATAGGCATTGCCTTATTGTAATAGTACGCAATTCAAGGTTTTCCTCTGAGATGTCTAGGAATGACCTCCAAGCAATTGTGTTACACAATGGATTTCCCAATTCATGAAGAAGATTTGAGATATCATAACATTAGAAAAACTTACTCTTCTCTTTATAATAATATATTAAAACCTCTTTCCGATTTTGCATGTAACATTTCCGTTGCATTTTTGGAAATACCCAAGGTATGCACTTGGTCATTCAGCTTTGACTGGCAAAAAGGTTTGATGGCTCTGATATAGCATACAAAGGACCATCAGATCAGGGAGTGCTCCTGAGGTTCATCGTCAGTCTCTGGGAGCTAGTCCCTATTTTCTTTGTTAAATAGATTGAACCGATTCAAAATTCGAATAAGTAGATTATCTGAATGTAGAACAGATCGGAATGCTAAACAAATAGTAGTAGGATAACTGACATTACTTCTCTTTTTCTTACCAATGCTTTTTGTATTGATCATACAAAAAAAACAGCTACTTGTGTGTTCCTTCAGCATCCGCCTAGTCATGGAAATTCCGCAAGGTAAGCTCTATCTTTCCTTTTCGTCCAGTCACGTAGTATTTATTATGCTGGTCTGCAAGTCTGCAGTACACTTTTTAAGCTCACCTCACAAGTAACGCTATATTTCGCCTTTGACAAATATGCGTGAAATATCCACAAATATAGTTTAAAAAATAGGTTTGTTTACCTATTATCTCCTTGCAGCCATGAACAAATCAGAAAAAAGTCACACAGATTCAGATCATGAGAAAAAGCTAAACTACTAATAGCATAAAAGATTGCATTAAAGTTGTGAGATTATGTTGCTACTTGATCAAAACAGTTGGTTAGCTTGTACGACCTCAAGAAAAATGGGTTCTGGGAATAAAAATGTTAAAACGCGCCCGTATTATTAGGAACTATTTACCTCTGTTTCTTTCCAGTCAGGTACATGTATGATCTTGCCCGGTTTATAATTGCGTTCCCTTCTTCCCTACTTGACATGTACAAACAGATACTCCTGTACACGTTGATTGCAGCTTGTTTCGATAAAAAAAATCGCCACATTTCCCTCACATTAATCTTCTAGATCCTTGTTTTGTTCTGACCCCGTTTCCCCTTCTCATTTACATCCTTTGCCTCTATTTCCAACTCTTTTTCTCCCCTTCTCTCCTCATTCTCCATCGATCTCCCTCTCCAATCTTCACGTCCTATCCTCTACTTCTCTCTCCTCTTCTTTCATTCCTTATTTTGCTCTTACCACTCATCTCTCCCCGCCTCTCTCCTCTCCTGTTCTCTCTTCTCTTAATCTGCTCTCCTCTTTGACTTTTCCTTCCAATCTTGCCCTCCTTTCCTCTCCCCTTCATTTTCTCGTTTCCATTGTGAGCAGTCAGCATTTTCCCTTACGGGCTCTTTGATGATCTGAATCAGAAGCTACACATCGCTTTTGATAGCATAGGCACTTAAACAATTTATTGGAATGCAAGACTTAAATTCAGCATTTAAAATTGTATAAAAAGGAAAGGCACAGAACAAGATTGTTTTCATATTTGAAATCAGCCGATGAAAAAATGGTAAGCAACAGCAAAGAAATTTCATGCAACTGAGATTTTCATGAAAATGTTGGTTTGTGTCATCAATGCCTTATGATTTTAATCAAGGGTACAGGCTAGTAATCACCCTTGCCAGCACCTTTAATTGCAGACGTCGTTGAGACAACCTTAAATGTTTGTACACAACTGCACGAATATCTTCAACCTATTTATTTCATACCCTCGCACTCATTTTATTAGTTTGCCTTTTACTTGGTTTCAGTAGATTACCCATCATAATTTCAGCTTCTCTAATGCTTGAAGAGCAATCAGGATGCCATATATTTTACTCACAGTCAAGCTCCTCCATGTATACTGTACAGCATGTCCTTTAGTCGAAGGGATGTCTTAGCATCCGAGATTTTACCTTTGTTTGAATCTGTGCTCATGGAGTTTTCCATCTTTTCTTTTAGTTTAAAACATCTTTTTGAATATCTCGCAAATAAGTCCTTCTCGCTATTTTCAATGTTGAATTCTAATCTTTTTGATGTGTGGAAAAATTGATAGGTGTTGATTTTAACTTGCCTTGCAGAAGTAGCCTTCTTTCTGAGGCCTATATTACATGCTTTTTCATCAACATAGAAGATCTAAAACCAAGAAGCAAGGACATTTGGTTCAACATCACTTCAAGCATTCGAATGCCCGGTCAGACACCATAACTAATCTACTAACACTAACGCACAGAAAAAAGCACACACATACACACTGAGAAATAGAGGAAAAGGAAGAAAATTGCATTTAATNTTTTTGAATATCTCGCAAATAAGTCCTTCTCGCTATTTTCAATGTTGAATTCTAATCGTTTGATGTGTGGAAAAATTGATAGGTGTTGATTTTAACTTGCCTTGCAGAAGTAGCCTTCTTTCTGAGGCCTATATTACATGCTTTTTCATCAACATAGAAGATCTAAAACCAAGAAGCAAGGACATATGGTTCAACATCACTTCAAGCATTCGAATGCCCGGTCAGACACCATAACTAATCTACTAACACTAACGCACAGAAAAAAGCACACACATACACACTGAGAAATAGAGGAAAAGGAAGAAAATTGCATTTAATTCAGTTCATTCGTTGAAACACCTTATCAATTGAATGTTATTCACCCTCTCGTCTCATGATTCTTAAACCATACAGAGGTTTCATACCACAGTGATGACGTTATAGGTTTTCATGGTATTGCAATTCTCCACGGGAGTACATAAAGCATATGAGAGTAGTATTTTGTCAACTAATAATGAGTTAAAATTAATAAAATTATTTTTTTACAAGGAGTATCTGTGTATTCAGTTTTCATATTGACTTCATCAAAGAAAATATTGTAAGCAACATGTAATGCTTTTGAATAGGCCATCTATGTTGTGCAAGGTTAATATAAGATTACGAACTGTCATCATCTCAGCCCTTATCCAAGGTAGTCAATGAATGAACTTTGAATTAGAACTTGATTTGTACTTACCTTTAAGACAAATATTATTTGGTTAATTTACAGTGCCGTTACTCCAATACGATACATCCTGAGTATCTGATTGATGAATCCGACACATTGTTTACATTAACAAGATGTCGCCACAATATACTTATAACCGATTAACAATATCATCAAGACTAAGTATCTTGTACATTCACGATTACATTGAATCCTTTCAATATTCAAGTTTATTTCATTTGAACTTAATGTTTTAAACGTTCCACATAGTTTCCAGTTAAAGCTGAAAATGTCAGTCGCATGAAGCGGAATGACATGAGAATGATAAGATGGATGTGCATTGTAAGTCTAAAGGACAGGCTCAGTTCTAATGAAATCAGGAGATTGAATCTGGACAATATTGGCAGCTATATGCAGAATAGGATGCTTCGTTGGTTTGCTCATGTGGAGAAAATGGACAAGAATGCTTGGGCAAGTAGATGCAGAACAATCAAGGTGACAGAAACCACTGGCAGAGAAAGACCGAAGAAAACATAGGAGGAAGTGGTAAGGATGGATATCAAACAAAAAGGTGTCAGGAGAGACCTGGTGAAGGACAGGATAACTTGGAAGTCAATTTCAAGAAAGGGTCCAACACATGATAGCATGTAAAACGGATGTTAAACCGAATATGATAATGATGATGATGATGATGATGATGGCATAGTTTGATTAGCAGGCAACACTGATAGATACTTAGATATTGTTCTCTACAATTGATCAGATAACAGGTAAAAAAATGAAAGAATATTGAATTTATTTGTGTGTTAAGACCAGGAACAATTTCTTAAATAAAATAAATACACAGACTGATCATGTATAACTGGAGGAGAGAATTCCTAACACAATTTTTAATTAGGCTTTATACAGTATCTCAGTGATATTTTTCTCATTATTCACAAACAAGAATAATAATTTTGGCCAATATTTTCAGCCCCTTTATTTTAATTAAGATGAAAATAATATCTACAAAATCATGGCTTTAGCTCTTCACTACACATTGATATCTTAATCAGGATCGTGCATCTAATATTCATGGGCAAACATAATTATGTAACATAATTGCATAATTATGAATTCTTAAGAAATAATTAAACCATTGAAAATCTTTTCAATTATTCTGATTTTTTAACATCTACAATAAACCCCGGTTTAAGATGACCTTATACTAAGTCGAAACTCTGCTTATCTACTACAAATTTCACCGGTACGGATGACCTGTAAGAAGTATTTTATTGATCTTCTACCCCAAGTCGAAACACTTGTGTTGTCTCTTTCGTTTCTCGGTCAAATGTTTTTGTAAAATAACCCTACATCCAATACATTTTCTGACCCTATGAAGGATCAGAGGTATGATTCGTTAAATTTTCTCAGTAGTTTATTTGCACTTAGACAGAGCTGGACAGTTGAAGCAGAGTATGATTGGTTAAATATCCTCAGTAGTTTATTCGCGCTTAGACAGAGCTGGGCAGTTGGACCAGAGTTTTTGGGAAAAAACTTCTTCCTTGATCAATTAATATTTACTAGCAAGATATCTCTTTGTCAATAGGGCGTGACCACTTAATCATTTTTTTCTCTTTGACTTTTAGGTTTTTGCTTCACTGAGACGATCGAGTGGGTTCTGACTCGTTACTTTGTGAAAATTCAAAAACAGAGTAAAATTTCAGACTTGATAATTAAAGTGATATATATACATATATCATACATATATTGTATTAACAATGACGAGGAGTCGTGGGTTGGTGGTTAGTGCAACTGCACCGTAACTAAGAATTCCGGGTTCGATTTCCCGATCGGGCGGCTTTGGAAATTCACAAATGATAAAGACATTGGTTGGCGTCAGGAAGGGTATCCGGCCAAGAAATTCCTTACTGCCAAATCCAAGTTCCTGTGAAAGGCACCTGTCTGAGCCCCAGTTACTGGTGAAAAAGGACGTTAAAACCAAAAAAAATTGTATAAATAATGACACTTAATATCAATAAGACACTGTTAAGTTAAATAGAAGTTAGAGTCTGATCTGTACTTATTAATTTTTGTAGTCCAGTCCTTGGTTGAAAAGGTCCAGGATCGATCTTTGCATTGCCCACTTGGATCCTACTTTTCCGAGGTTTACTATATGTCATTTGTGATTGCAATTGTAGTACCTCGGTCAATTTTTAAAGTTTTTAACTGAGAGTATTCTTTTAGCCCCTGCATACATAAATTAAAGAATTTCAACACAACACATGATCACTACCAAACTTTGACCTTCAAAAAAAAAACACTTTCCTAATCGGGAATGTTGGGAAATGTTTCCCACATAAGCCACGTATAATATAAATTCAAAATAAGCAACACTTTGGCTGTTAACGCGAATCATCATCATCATGTTCGGTTTAACGTCCGTTTTACTTGCTAGCATGTGTTGGACCCTTTCTTGAAATCGACTTCCAAATTATCCTATCCTTCACCAGGTCTCTGCTGACACCTCTTTGTTTGAGATCCAGCCAGTGGTGCCTGTCAGCTTGATTGTTCTGTATCTACTTGCCCAAGAAGCCTCCTGTTCTGCATACAGCTGCCAATACTGTCCAGATTCAATCTCCTTCTGAGTTCATTAGAGCTGAGCCTGTCTTCAGACATCCATCTTATCATTCTCATGTCATTCCGCTTCATGCGGCTGACATCTTCAGCTTTCACTGGCCAAGTTTCACTGCCATACATTATTGTGCTAGGTACACATGCCTGGTAGGCTTTACCTTTGGTAAGTAATGGCAGATCTCTGCTGGTTAACAATGGCATCAGCTCCCTGAACGTACTCCATCCACCGTTAACCCTTGCTGTTACACCTGTATCAGCTCCTCCCTCAGCTCCAAGTGTGTCACCAAGGTAGCAAAACTTCCGGACAACTTCAATTTTCTCACCCTCCAATGCCTTCAATGCCCGGCTTGGGATAATTCTGCATCTATAATTATTTTTAAAAAAATAGGTCTGCCTTTCACTAGGGAGTTTTGGAGGCAATTGATATCTAACTTCAAACAACATCACTTTGCAGGCAAAACAAGTGCGACAAATTTCTCAAGACCTGCGGCTATTAATAAACCAATAAGATGAACTTATTCAATGGCGTTGGACGGTAAAATTGATAAATGAAGTAACAAAAATGCTACAACAGAGCCTTTCTGAAAAGAATAGCAGTAAAAGCAATGAAATATTTTAGCTCAACGTATCTGGGCAGTTAATAATTTAGCTTTGAAGTAAATCTATTATTTTTGTATTGTTAATGATCTGATAAAATAAGCCTGTTGGTATTTTTCTTTTTGCTTCTCATCATTGTTTACCTTTTTTTAACAGGTGAATCATTTGGTAATGACGTTGGATGCTTATCAGGTTTAAAAATTCCCAAAATGATTTCTATGATACCATATTGTGATGCACAATGTCAAGCATACGAAAAACTCTACCTCAATAAGTTATGCTCGATCACAAATTATGAAACTTGGTCAGGAGATATGATTTTTTGTACTAGAGAATATCATCATTGTGACTGGGATGGGATAGTTTGTCTAAAGGAGAGTCAGAGAATTATTGCTATTGATCTCTCAGACAAGCAAATTAAAGGACTTTGTACCAAGAATATTGAGAAGTTAGAGTATGTGCTGGCTCTCTGCTTTGATGCTAATAATTGTGAAGACAACTTTGAATTTCTCTTACAGAAAACGTTTGAACATTTAATGGTGGTTGACTTTGGTGACACTAATATTCAAGGTACTATTCCTTCATCTATAGCCGAGAGGTTGCCGAATCTTGTTCATCTAAGTTTATACAGCACTAAGATAAATGGCAATTTACCATCAGAAATAGTTAATGTCAAAGATCTTGAAGTTTTGGATATAGGTTATACAGATATAAGACCTGAATCAGTTATTACTATTGTCGGAAAGCTAACAAAATTAAAAAAGCTTGCAGTGGAAAAGCTTAATCTATTTGCCCAGTTAACGATTTTTCAAAATTTGACAAATCTTCAACATTTAACTTTAACAGCCAATTTGTTCTATGGGTGTATACCAAGTGATTTTGGTTTATGGTTTCCACATCTTCAATATTTTTACATAGAAGAAAACAACATTGCCTGTCAAATTCCTCTCTCTTTTCAAAATATGACCAAAATAAAAGTATTACGGTTTGAGGGTAATCGTGAGTTAGGTGGAATGGTACCTAATGCTCTTAACTCTCTGCATTATCTAAGAATACTGGGTATTTCAAGAACAAATATAGTGGGCTTTGAGCCCGGATTGGTTTTCTCCGATATTTCAGTATTTGTGGCTTCAGATTGTCAAAACCTTGTCATATCCATGCTTACGCTAAAGAAGACCTTTTTGAAAAGTGGCAAGTCCCTGAAGTATCTACAGATTCGTGGTACGCAATTAAGAGGAAATTTGTTGTGGCTGTATTGGGAGCAATTTCCAAGGCTAACCGTTTTGGACTTGGGTGGTAACAGATACCTAACCGGTGGTATTCCAAAGCCAGTCAAGAAAAATACAAATTTGGTGAGAATTGATGTATCTGATTGCGATCTTAATCGAGACCTGCCATTTCGACATCTTTACAAATTATCCCAATTGTCAAGTGTTGATTTAAGAGGAAATAAAAGAATGAGAGGCTCCGTGACGTCACCATATGTAACATTTGATTATAGATTGTTATCAACCATGTGGGATGGTGCAACATATGAATGTCCTGGAGTAAAACTAGCAGAAACAGAGGTGGCTCTACATGTTAATTCGATATTCTTTGATAGACAACACTGTGTTTGCCTAAATGGGTATTATGGACAAGGAGGATATTGTAAGCGATGCATGGAAGGAGGTACATGTATTAAAAATATGGCTGATTTTAACAGCTCTGATATAATATTCCCTGTCTCTACTGTAATGAAAGTCAAAGAGCTATTTAGGCCAAGTCCAAGTCTTTCAAATACCAAATACTTAAAAAAATGCAGAGCGTTCAGTATGACCAAAATGAAAAAGTATAACTTCATTTGTTTTTACAATCATACAAGAAAAAACAATCTGACGTCTGAATATACATATTGCAAGAGAAACTCTACTTGTCCTCTGGGGTATGAAGGAAAACAATGTCTTCATTGTATAAAGGGCTATTACAAAATGCGTGGTCACTGTTTAAAGTGCGAAGGAGACAAAACTGTTCTTATTGCTGCTACTGCATCACTTGTGTTCTTTGGCTGTACCTTAGCTCTTTGGATATGGTGTAAACACGATTCTTTACCTCTCATTGTTATTGTACTGGAATTAATAACTGCTGTGATTTTGTCTACAGCGCAAATTATTCCAGGATGGGTTGCTAAGATCTATGTAGTAATGGCAATTTTGAGTTTTAGTGGGCGTGGAACATCTAGTAAGGGTATCTTAAAAATTTGCGTTGTCCTTGTTCAACTGGTGGAAGCATTATTTTTTCAGCCAACAGGGCCTTTTAGTGGTCCAACTGTCATGGATTATATTTTCAGCATTTTCAGCTTTCGTATTAACAGTGTTGAGTGCGTTGTTCCCATTAAACTTGCCATTGTTGATATTTATGTACTGAATTTGATGTTTCCCATTTTTGTAACTGTTTCGATATGGATTGGCTTTGGAATCTGGACAACTTTCAAAAAAGAGAAAGATGAAACATACCAAAAGGTTGCAGGTTACCTTAGT
This sequence comes from Morbakka virulenta, assembly GCA_003991215.1. NCBI lineage: Eukaryota > Metazoa > Cnidaria > Cubozoa > Carybdeida > Carukiidae > Morbakka > Morbakka virulenta. The sequence continues at coordinate 1,849,728 of RDPX01000119.1, read as the reverse complement.
CGTCTGACAATCGTAATCTTTAATTTATCATATTTTCCCATAGCTCAGAAAACACTGCTTTTGTTTAATAGTTGTCGAATAGATTACCTCGATCAGTGCAAAGCTATTGATCGAGAAAACTGGTGCCCACAGCCAAAGGCAAAATATACTATTATTTTGTCATCTATTGGAACACTGTTTTATGTCATTGGCGTACCACTTACATTTGGAGTGCTGCTCTTTAAGAACAGAAATCGCATCAAAGCAAACAATGATGATATCGCAATTTGGCTAGGTGCCCTGTTTTTGCCTTACAGACATACGAACAAAATAGGAATGTACATGGAAATTGTGATGATATTACGCCGTCTGCTAATTTCGGTTCTTCTTGTATTTGCTAGTGACCACGTCACTTTACAATCATTTTTACTGTCAATAGTCTTCTTGATATCCCTCGTTTTAGAAACAAGATTAAAGCCATTTAAAATTATGCATTTCTGGAAACAAAGTGAGAAAAGTAATGACGATACCAAGCTGCAAGCAGCTATAGGAATGGAGAATGTTATTGAATTATCAGGACTCTCAATATTGCTTTTAGGTGTCGTGTGGATCCGAATGCCTCTTTTGGCAAGGCGGCTTGAACGTTTTGATCTCTATTGGATCTGGGATGTTATTATAGCTATGGTTTGTTGTCTTGCACTCACAGGCATCGTTGTTGTATTGCGAAGACTTTGTTGTGGAAACATTTGGAAAGGAATGGGTGAAAAATCCCTTTTGCTTTCAGTGTTTTCATTTGAGCAAAAAGATGAGGTATAACTTACAGTTATTGTCATGGATAAAAATACTATTACTGATACTTCTACCACTACTATAATTATGATTAAAGTAATCTTCAAAGCCAATAACCAAAACCAATACCATATCCTTTTCATATTTCTCTTGTTCTACAGAAGTTCTAAGGAATGCAAACAGTTTATGCAATAGACTTATTACTAGACAGTAAAATAAGAAACAAAACTCCACATCAAGTTTATGCATTTAAGTTTTAGTCAATTACAATTAAATAAAATACCCTCTGACGAACATCGGTGAAAGTACCATGATGAATGTGGACTCTGTGTGTGTGTGTGTGTAAGCTGCTGGAGACCAAGTGAGTAGACTGCACCGGGAATATCTCTCCCAACTACAGGGGCGTCGAAGACGCACATTTCCTGGTTGGATTTTTAAAAAACATTTCCTCCAAATCGACGACGAACCAGATTCAAAATCACATGAACGACGAGATCGATTTCTTCAATGGTACGGAAAAACCTGGCTAATCAGCATCCAGGCGTCACCACGTGGAGGTTATCTTCATGGACGCCCGAATGTGGACTATTATAGTCAAGCTTGCACCACCAGATTATTTCAAAATCTGACTTCCTTTTTTAAATGCTCGATTTTATAGCTTANTGAGTAGACTGCACCGGGAATATCTCTCCCAACTACAGGGGCGTGGAAGACGCACATTTCCTGGTTGGATTTTTAAAAAACATTTCCTCCAAATCGACGACGAACCAGATTCAAAATCACATGAACGACGAGATCGATTTCTTCAATGGTACCGAAAAACCTGGCTAATCAGCATCCAGGCGTCACCACGTGGAGGTTATCTTCATGGACGCCCGAATGTGGACTATTATAGTCAAGCTTGCACCACCAGATTATTTCAAAATCTGACTTCCTTTTTTAAATGCTCGATTTTATAGCTTAGAGCTATTTTGGCTACAATGGCAATAATAGTAATTGCTTGACATATCCAATGTCTTATGACTTTTCTTATCTCGAACCACCCAAATTCAGTAAGTAGGTATACTGATATAAACATGTAATTAGTCTAGTATTTTGATCAATTTTCTACAGCTTAGGAGCTTATTGACGTAAATGTAACATATTATTTTTGCTCATACCCCACAGCTTTGTGTTGTGAAATTTGTTGACCTATAAAGAGCAGTTAATAGTTTTAAATGGATTTGTTTTTCTTCAGCTGTAATAGAAAAATTGTAGAGAAACGATGAAATGTAAAAAAAAGAACCAGGCTTTCAGATTTTGATTATTCAACCAGCTAACCTTGTGCTTTTTAAATAGATTAATTTCCATATTTAATAAAATCATTTGAGCCAGTACGTATTTGTCACACCTTCTGTTCAGTAGTAATCATCATACTTCCATAGAGTATCCTATTACTTCAAGGCGCCTTTAGACCCTCTCCAAGTACAGTCAGTTGTTCAGAAGCATCAGTCGGTGTCTGATAGGAGAAAGATTTGATGTTGTGTTAGTGAATATTAGTGTTAATATATGTGACTTACACACTCCAATTTTTCCACCTTTTGCACATTTTCTATCAGTCCTAATTGTTTCATCCCCTCTTTCCACACTAATACTTTCTCTTTTTTAAATGTTCTCCTAAGGTCTCGGAGCTTTTTGGGGGGGTGGGGGCATCCATTTATTGCGTTCGCATTGAGGGGGAGGGGTATCCTAAAAAACGAAAAGAAGAAAACATGGGGAGTGAGGTTCATAAGGTGAGAACGTTTACATTAAAAAAGTTTTGCTTACAGTTTTCACAAAGTAGTGACAGCGAAAGATAGGTGTGCAGGTGTAATTATGCTTATCACTTTTTACACATTTATTGTTTGTTTACATGGAATGACTTTCGTTTGTATTCGGCTTAAATCTAATAACAATTGCTTTCATTTCTCACAACAATAGCCTGGCGTCAATTTTTTACTTTTCGAATTCAAGCACGTAAGCTTCTTTTGAAGAAGAATCAATGACATAATTTTAAACTTATTTATCGAAATGGCAACTACCAACCACGGTCAAAATAAGTATAAGATTTATTCGCACGGGGGAGGGTACGTGCCTGAGAACAGGTGCGAACAAGGGGGAGGGGGTCGAAAAATGGCCAATTTCATGCAAACGTAATAAATGGATGGTTCCTCCGTTGAATTGATTTTCATATAAAATACAACTGACAAGAAATTTAGTTTTTAATATTTCGTTAGTGTAATTTTCTCTAATTTTTGAAGCATTATATTACTTGATAAATGACTTTAACAGAAAATCATCTAGTAAAGTTATTTACTATTATGTCGGAATTATTACTGAATTGCGGCTTTATTTGTACTAATTAGTGTATTTAGATAATGCCAATACCTGGACAGTAAACCACTGTCTCTTTGTTTTACAGAGTCAATTACTAGAAATTATACCTTTAAAATTCTGCTTCTGCTTTTTTTGACATTATTATCGCACAGAAACAGTGCTTTTACTGAAATGGGGGATATTCTCACAAATTCTTCTCTGTCAGTAAAAACGAAGCTGCGTGTTCTTAATTGTTATAAAATCCCAATATTGATATTCTCTTGTCAAAGCTGGACGATCACTAAAAAGTTGGCTAACCGTCTGAAAGCTGCAGAGATGTGGTTTTGGAGACCTATTTTTAAATATCATGGGCAGACATGATAACGAACGAAGAAGTACTGAGAAGACTAAACGTTAGATGTAACATTCTCAAAACTATAACAAGAAGGCAGTTTGAGTTCTTTGGACATTTTGTTAGGAAAGGAGGGTTCGAATATTTAGCTATTACTGGAAAAGTAGATAGATCGAAAAGTAGATGAAGAAGTAGGTTCATGTACGTGAGTGAACTAGAAAAACTGATCAATGAATCGAATGTGGAAACCATAAGAAAGGCGAAGAATAGAATAGAATGGAGAGCCATGGTCGAAGAAGAACAGCAGATGTGTCACAGATAAAATATATATCGATGGGATGTACAGGGATTGCTAACACCCCCATATAGAGGGTAAAAAACTAGTTTCCGAAACGGGACACTCAAAACATGGTACCGCCCATCTACACTGTCCATACAGACAACACCAGTGTATTGAATTAGTCAAAGTTACATTCCAGGAAATAACAGTGACCTCAGTAGATAAATACTCATCCATTTCTTTCCACTGGCAGCCCCTCCCAGAAGGTTTGCGCAGGAAATATCAAGTAATCATTGGGAACTTCAACTCCCATAGTACATCATGGGGATATAACAACATCAATGAAGATGGGAAGTTAGTTGAGCAATGGGCTACAAATCACAACCTCAGCCTAATACACGATGCTAAACAACCACGTTACTTCTACAGCAGTCGGTTGAAACGAGGCTACAACGCCGACTTCGGGTTTGCCAGCTCACAGATTTTAACCCTATGTGAACAATCCTGTATACATAACATGGTACCTAAAAAAAAGAAGAATAGCATAGGTATCACAGATAAAATATATATCATGACTACTATGTATATGTTTACTCTAATGGTACATTACAGTGAACATCGAAAAGCTGTACAAGGTCTTTTAGACCTATATATGACCTAAAATGTAGCGCAAAGAAATCTAATGTTTTGGAGATAACGAGTGAAAAGAGTTACCCGAGATGGTGGTCAAGACTTTTTGAAGGAATGTACAGAGGAACGGAAATATCGATCAGTTAGAAAGTTTGACAAGTTTTTGATAAAGGTGGTGCTGACGCAGGATTTCGCATTGAGAATGTTTTTAATAATCTCTATGTTAAAAGGGGTTATCATCATTGTACATAGAATGGGAAGGTCATAACGGCTTCTTCTCCCAATCTTGTAGCAACTCCGGATTCAGGTATTAAGCAGGTCGAAGTTGTGGATAGAGATCCCTGAAATTTCTTTCGTAACGATACTTAAAGCCAGGAAGTAATGATACTAAGTAAAAGAAGCTATTGCTGCAAGAAGAACCTCGTAATTTCATCACGCGTTGATCCAGAAAAAATTAAGAATATTATTTAGAGTAATAAAGTAAAGCCAAACCACGTAGAGGATAAGGAGTGCAAAAACATTCCCCCGAATTAGAGTGACAATATGGAGAATATCTTTTATCCAAAATGCAAGGTT
>RDPX01000119.1:1798248-1835154 GCA_003991215.1 Morbakka virulenta | reverse complement strand
CCCCCCATTTCTTTCAGGTCTCGTTCTATGACTGGCCCTTATACACGTCAAGAGGGGTAAAAGAGACAGGGGCTATAAACTGCAAGTGCTAGGTCTATGTGAGACCAGGTGGGCAAACTCTGGGGAAACCAGAATTAGCACAGGGGAGACCTAGCTCTATGCAGGTCATGAAGAAGAAGATACACCACACACGAAAGGAGTCGGAATCATGTTTTCAAGAGAAGCAGCACAAGCCCTTATAGGATGAGAGTCAATCCACTCAAGGATGTTAGTTGCTAAATTCAGAACATCCAACAAGAGAATCACATTCAAAACCATAATGTGTTTATGCCCCAACAAATGATGCAGACGTAGAGGTCAAGGAGGAATTTTATGACAGGCTCTAGACAGTGGTAAATGATGTGCATGAGAGAGAGATGGTTATCCTTATGGGGTATTTCAGTGCAAAGATTGTACAGGACAACCACGGTTACACAACAGTCATGGGAAAACATGGACTGGGTACCATGAATGAGAACCGCCAGATGTTAGCAGACATCTGCACTGAAAACAACCTAGTCATTAGTGGATCAGTCTTTCCTCACAAGGATGTCCACAAGATAACATGGGTGTCACCGGACGCAAATACTGAAAACCAGATTGACCACATCTTTGTGAGCAAAAAATTCAGAAGATCTCTCCTTGACGCTCGCATTAAGAGAGGAACAGATGCAGCTTCAGCTCATCACCTGATGGAAGGAAAGCTACAACTGAAGCTTAAAAGGTGCATCAACTTATTCACAAGGGTGAAATTCAACAGAGAGAAATTAAAGGAGTAGGAGCATGTGCAACAATACCGGGTGACTCTCAGAAACAGATTTTGAGGTTCTGCAGGAAGTGGTTACAGAAGAGGAAACTATAGAGGGATACTGGGGCAGGCTCAAGGAGAACTGGAAAGCAACATGCGAAGAAGAACTGGGTAGAAGAAAGAAGCAACAAAAACCACAGGCAACTTCAGAAAAGATGGATGAACGAAAGAAGGTGAAGAATTCACTAAACAGTGCCCGGAAAAGAGCAACAAAGGCTAGTCTTCAAGGATGTCGACAAAAGCACCAAGAAGTAAAACAGAGTGCTAGGCAGCACAAGAGGGCTTTTGTTGACGACTTGCAACCAGAGGCAGCAGCAGGACAGAGAAATATTAAGGAACTATGTGACATCACTAGAGTCCAGGCAGGAAATAGGAGGGCCCCCGAGAAGCCAATAAAGGACAAGAATGGTGTCACTATAGCAACATTGGAAGGACAGAGAGACCGATGGAAAGAACACTTCATTGAGCTGCTGAACAGACCAGCACCCAAAGAGAGACCAAATATTGCTCCAGTGGAAGAAATGTTGCAAATACCACTACACAGCCTCAGCAATCAAGAAAGCCATCATGTCATTCAAAAATGGCAAATCAGCAGGACCAGATTGGATTCCAGCTGAAGCACTGAAGCCAGATGTGGACTCTTCATCAGACGTGCTGCAGCCGCTGTTTGAACACATGTGGGAAGAAGAAGAAGTACCTCAAGACTGGAAAGAGGGGTATATAGTTAAGTTACAAAAGAAGGGAAACCTGCGTCAATGTAAGAATTACTGAGGAATAATGTTGCTATCTGTTCCTGGGAAGGTCTTCAACAGAGTTCTACTAGACAATAAAAATGGCTGTTGACAATTGGCTCAGAGGTTGTTTTAGGAACAAAAGGTCTTGCACTGACCAGATCTCTACTCTTAGGGTCATCCTAGAGCAGTCTCTTGAGTTGAATAGCTCACTGAACGTGAAATTTATAGACCTTGAAAAAGCTTTTCATGGTTTAGACAGACAGACACTATGGGGTTTGATGGCGCATTATGGGATTCCACAGAAATACGTAGCTATCATAAGGAACACCTTTGAGTGTATGACATGTCAGGTCCTTCATAGAGATACTGCAACAGAGAAATTCAGCATCAAGACTGGAATGAGACAGGGATGTCTCCTCTCCCCATGAATGGAAGGAAAGAGGTATTGTTTCCTCAGAACGCATAGCTGAAGGCAACGGACAGAAACGGCTGGTATGGCACTCACTAAACAGGCCCATGGTGGATGTTGGCCATTACAGGAGCTTGATGAATCGGTGAAAGTTAGCTGATATCGACCTATTGTCATGCCCAATCTAACAAACAATGTCACACTTTATGTCCTCCCCTGATCCTCCAGCTATGTGCTCACCACGTGGCCTCTCCAAATCCACAGATGATACCATCGTTGTAGAAACCTATTAGCAGAATCAGAGTTGATGTCCTTCTAAGACACGACGATTATGATGAACAAATAAATATATGCCGTTATTCTTTTCCAAAGGACATAAGGGTACAGATAAACCCAGATACTAACCTCACATTAGTTAATGTTGGAAACAGGAAAGGAATAAGGCTATTAAACTGTGTCTGCCAGTGATCTAGCTCCTATTCTTGGAGCTAGATCCACTATTGATAAAATTATTTCGCTAACGTATACCGTAAAGCAATCAGCTTTAAAAAGGAAAAGACATGAGCTGATTTTAATTATATCCACAGCAGCATACGGTTTGATATTGCTGATCTTTATCACTGGGTTGTGCCTACTCACCACGTGATTTTCTACAGGGCCAGTTCTAGCTCCTTCATTATTTAATATCTAACGTATTGATATGCTACCAACAATATCATTTTCTTTATTGCGATTATTCAGACGTAAAATCTGCATGAATTGAGGTAATAAAAGGACTCTTACGGAATATCATTTGACTCTTCTTCTTGCCTATAAACTATATTCTAATCTTCTATACATTTATGCTTCAGGAGGTGAGTAGATGTTAAGTATAGTTTCTTTATAGTCGTGTCATCTTTTCCCAAAATATAAGTGAGGGTCATATTTGCTTTTCTTTGCTTTAACTGATCCATTTTGACAAAATTTGTCACAACAGGAATTGAAATGATTCTCAGAATTTTCCGGAAACCTGAATATTGGTTAGACCTTCTGATACCTGTAACAGTCGGTCTGGTTTCTGAAAGGTGGTTTCTTTCAAGGTGGTAGGTTACTATAGACTGCTATTAAATCAGCGTTCTGTTTCATCAGGTCAGAGTCTTGCCTTGCTGATCTGAGATCTTGATCTAGAAAGCTCCTTTTTGTAATGACACTTGGTTGGTTTTGACAAATGGTGATGAATAGGGTGGTCTCTCAATCGATTGAATTTGGTTGATTACAACCAGATTTTGATGTCTCTTCTGCTTCATAGGGACTGGAGCCACATCAGTGATTCCATGGATTCTATAAGTGTTGATTTTAGCGCTTTTGTGATGATTTGTCAGGTTTTATAAGTGGCGTTGCTTGTTTTATCATAGTTTGTCTTGATTGAAGTCCCCTTGCAGGTATGTAGTACTCTAGAAATAATTTTTCCCGTATAGAGCCTTTTTTGTGCTCTATAGCCTGCTTTCCATGTCATGACAGAAAGCTTTTTCGTCAATGACATTTGGACTTTAGCTCTTGTAGTCCATTTGTTGATTTGGATACTCTGTGCCATTTTGGAATAAAAAGTGGCTCTCATGTAAGCAAAGGAGTTATCCTTGTGGCAAAATGTGCTCTCCAAGGTACAGAGTAGCAGTCTGTTGCCTTCTTGAGAGACTAAATAAGTGATATGTCGTCTTCGTGGCATTTAGTGTTACTGGAAATTTCTGTTCAGTCTTTAATCTTCTTTTAAGCATCGTGTAAGTTTACAATTACAGTAACCAGGTATTCTCCTACGTATCAGATGACAAGATTGTCAGCAAACAATACACTGCCGACTAGTCTGTGGGAGTCTTTCAAGATGCCATTCATGAAAATTTTAAATAATGGTGGTGATAGCACTCCTCGTCATGGAACTCTTCTCAAGGATTTTTTTCTCTGCTCCCATGCCGTTGGTTTTATACTTGTGCTTTCCTGTTGGTAATGTACTATGTATCCATGGGCATATGTACCTTCGACTCAGTATCATTATAGTTTTTTCAAGCCCTCTTTTCACACTTTGTCGACTGTCTTTTCCAAATCTATTCAGTCTTTGATATACTTTATCTTTTCCTTGAGTGCTTTTTGCATAAATGTGCAATAATATGTAAATTGATCGTTTGTAAATCTCAACTGTCTGACGCCAGATTTCTCTGGGCTGATGATATTCTGTACCTACAGATGTCATATCAACCTGGTATTTATAAGCCTTTCTGTTATCTTCCCTTACAACTAGTGAGACTAATGGGTCTGTAGCTCTCTGCATTTGTGTTTGTCTGGGGGGTTTTCTTGATAAGGATCATTGTTACTTCTTTCTATGCTTGTGACAGTGATGCATATCTTCCAGTTCACATTGGAAATTTCTTAGAAGCATTTTGTGCTGCCCTTTCTATATAACTGAGTGGCATGTTGACAATAACATCTGTTCCAAGCGATTTCTTATTCTTTAGGAGTCTCATTTCTTATCAATTCCTAGCATCTCCATCATCTTTCTGTGAAAGGGATAGACATACCTTTATTTTCTGGTAGACCTTGGCTAGTTTTCTGACTCTTTTTCTTTTTTTCTTGGACTTGTTATGTTCCTTCTTCTGGAACTTTATTTCTGCCTATCTTCCCAAAGCTGTTGAAAATACCACCTGCAATTTTTACTCCTGTCATTGTTTCTTTCTTAACTGAAACAAAATAGAGACTTCTGAGGTTTTCTCACCCTTCTGGGCCCTATAATTTTAACAGCCTTCTTGTTCAAATTTCAGTTTTTCCTCTTGTTTTCTCGTCAGTTGAAAAATGTCCTTTTGTACTTTGCTGCTGATGCTCTCGGATATGTGTTGTTTTCTTCATTTAACTGCTATTTTAGCTAGAAAGCTGAAGAGAAGATTTATTTCCTCTTTAGCCCCAAAACTTTTTTATGCCATTAAACCTATAAGATGAGAAGAAACAAAACCCTCTTAATATTTATGGTAGCCCTGATTGATCAGACATTGTTGCTGATATAGATGCAACTCTCAAATGTGCCAAAACAAAACCATATGCTTCTTTTGAACCCAAGGTTACTTTAACAAATGAAACTTATAAGTTTCATTGAGTGAATAAGAATGGAGATCAGTCATTTTTTTCTTTCTGATTAGCCTTTTGGAGACTGCAAAAAGATCGAAGATTCATAACACCGACCGAGGAATATAGGAACAAATTGTTCCAGAACAAGCTTCCTGTGAGCTAAGTAGGGAGCTTTTACAGGACGATCAAACATTTGATAAACCATTAAAAATAACATCATCTATGAAGATGGGGAATGTACAAGCCGAAGCAATGAAAGTTTCATTTATTTATAATGTGCGAAAAGCTGGATAACCAGAAAAATATAATCCATTGATTACACTAGTCTCAGGGTACAATAAATCAGTAAGAAACCATTGCCTTGGTTGTGAAGATAATTCGCCACATGAAAAAGGGTAGAAACTCTTGTACCATAATTGTGGCAAAACAATTCATTTCTCGTTAATAGAATCCAAGTATTTCAGACCATTGGGAGTGATAGTGTTGACGGTATTTAGCTTAATGCTAATGAAGTATGCCTATCATCTTATAAGACGAGAAGGAAAAATATTCCACACTTCTTACACATGCTACCATACACATTAATGATATTCTGGTTAAAGCTCAGAGTGACTCTGGAGCTGATGTAAATGTTGATGACACTTATTGAAACGTGCCTTTATCCATACGAGCTTACAGAAACCCATGCCAGTACTTGGAAAGTCTGCGTCAGTTAGTTCTACTAATCGAAAGTACAATGATGTAGAATTTTTGGTGGGGATAAGATTAATACAAGGAAAATACTGGCAGCTGTACCAGTAATAACATTAGGAATATTAAAATTAACGAACAAAGTAGATAATCATCAGAAATCAAAACAACCTAAGAAATCATGGCTTTATAAGCTAGTAAAAGAGTATGACAAATATGTTTCGTGGAATCCGAAAAAAAGATGTGCAAGTCTAGTAAGATATCAGCTCTACAGTTTCTTTTATTGTTTTTGAACACATGCCTGTTCCATTCTATGTTGGTGGTGAAGTAAAAAAGAGTTTAAACGTTTGGAAGATTTTCAAGCAATAGAAAAGGTAAAGTCAGCTATTGATTGGGTATTTTCAATTTGATGTCACATCAAAGAGAGACTGATATAGTACAAATGTGTTGATATGGTCCAGGCCACCATTAGGACAGTTAAATAATTGGACCTAGGTCGTTTATAATGCCTCTCCATCGGTTTAGGGTTTAAGTTACAACAATAAAGCAAGGCTAACCAAGCTCTACATGCTGTTTCTGTAAGTAACAAAGGCCTTAATGAGGCCAAAGATATGAACGTAATGAATGTAGAGCCTTTTCTATTGAATTTGGTTGCTTCAGATTTGAAAGACATTTAATTTATCTACCAGGGTTTTCCATCGATACAGACCACAAAACTCATTTAGTTTGTTTAACAATCCACGACTACTCGGACCATTTTGAGTTGAACAAATGCGCTTTAAATTACAGCACTTTCCGCAAGGCCAGTCAGGTCGAGCTAGATCGACCCTTGATGACACGTTAACATCACCTATTTCTGTCACTCAGTAGGCAGCTCGCCAATCCTTCATCCAATATCATTTGTCAGTTGGTTGGTGTAGTACTCTCTCTGGCCTCCTTGTGATCTCTTTCCATAGGGTAGGTTTCATAATATGACTTTTGCATCCAGTTTGTTCTTATTGCGCTAAGATTGTCTAAAAAACTGCAGTCGGTATTGAGATGTTGTGGTGGTAATAGGAGGAATGTTGCCCCATCTATAAAAATTTATCGTTTGTACTGAACCCAGATTGTGTTTTAAATATGGCAGAAATATGGCATCCAGCACTAAAGAAAGAAGCAAAGATTCGGTCAAAACCAAAGGACCCAGTCCTTTGGTTTTGACAGGATCTTAGAAATACAAAATATATTACATTTCTGTACTGCTAGGGGTTGCAATATGAGCCACTTTAGGAAAGTTACTAACCCAAAGGCTCTATAGATGCCAGTGACATAAAGTCAAAGGTGATAGATTTGTAATCTCTGACCCAAGGTTTCTCAATATCTCCCGATCACAAAAGTAAACAAAGAAAACTGACTTAGAATCAGGTTTTTGAGCAGAAAATCTAAGAGCAAAGAAAATTAAGTCATAGGTGTAATGGTTATGTCTTTCGGTTTGGTTTTTGGTAAATTCGTTACATTAAAAAAACCTATTGCAGCCCCGTATTGTTCGACTGTTATTCCTATGACAGAGAGCAGCACTCAAAACCCTTAGACTTTCCTTAACTGTTCTTTTTGTCTCTGGTTCTTCCAAATATAAAACAGAGGAAAGTAAAAAAGACGACAGGCAAAAGATATACCATAAACCAGGGATCCCCAACCACCGGGCCATGGACCTAAAGCGGGTCGTAGAGAAATTCCTACCGGGCCGTGAAATGACAGAATTTTTTCTTTTGGTGTTTACATTTAAATAGATTTTAGTGTTTCTGGTTTTTCATTTTACTTTTATTGATGTATATATTTTGAAAGAACCTAAACTAGTTCAAATAGAACGAGTTAGAGACCTGATGTTTAAGTTTTAATTTGTAAATCTGCCACTTATTCATGCACCGGTCCTCAGGAAGTTCTCAAACTTTCAAACCGGTCCTTGGTACACAAAAGCTTGGGGACCACTGCCATAAACAATGTGAAAATAGCTCTAACTTTAAATACCTCATTAACTATTAATATCGTGCCAAACTGTTGAAATAATGGTGTAAAAGTTAGCAACAACAATTTTACAAGAATTTTTGGAGGAATAAATAAAAGGTCTGTTTACATTTTCCAGAAGCTAATGAAAAAAATAAAGCTTCCTGAGGACATCTAAACGTCATTGAACTCATAACCAAAATCTTTCAGACTATCCTCCAGGTTCGCTTCCATGATTCTCGCCATCTTCTAAACGCACATGCAGTCTACAATTGACATCAAATACGAAGACGTTTAAAAAGTTTGCACACTTTGCCTAAGTAGCGCTGAGGTCGTCTCTCTGTTTTGGATAAGCGGAAGCCAAATGACACTTCCTTCTTCGTGTTTTTACTCTTTTTTCAAACATGGTCTGATATCTACGGAATAAAACGCATAATAACACTCTGAATTTGCTTTCAAACTGGTTTTCTATGGCAGATGCTCGACCTATGAGACCGTCTTGGATATTCAAAATCTACAGATATAATTTAGTATTTAACGACATTAAGAATATCATCATCTCTGCTAGCTTCTTTGGTTGGCATGCCTTTTATCTGCAAGAAAAGTTAGAGTGTATACTGGCTCCAACTCCTCCTTACTGTCTAAACATTGACAATTGGTCACTTTACCTATTCTTGAAGTGTGGCGATATCCGACTTCAGCTTGCTGGGATTTTTTGTTGCTTTAATCAGTATGGACCTTTATCGCTTCCATTAACTATTTCTTACATTAAATCTTTTTTTTATCTGTAAAGATATGTCCTTCAGTTCATTAAATTACTATTCATGAATAAATGCAGTTCATCAGTAGCTACAATGTTTCTCGTATTGGGCATTTTGCCAAAGTTTATTCCACACACCAAGATACAAGCAGAGTATTTCCAACCGAAACAAATCACGAGTTTTCGATAAAAACATATTACGTTATACTTCTAAGCTACGTTTAATTCACAAGTTATTTAATTGATAGCTCACCAATCTTTCTTTTCTTTATTTCTTACATCACAAACTTTACGAGGGTATCATCTTTCATTACAGCTGCAATACTGTTGTTCATCTTTACCTTTAAAAGAAGCATTAACGTTTTAATCCAGTTATTCTCTAGTAAATCTCCCATTATTGATAAAATGCCTTTGACTGTGGTTATACAGTAAAGCGACTAAGATGAGTGTACAATTAGCCGTTTCAGGCTGTTCTGTTTTATTTAGCAAATATGACAGACAATATGGTTTCTTATTGTTAAAAGAGCTATCGACTGAAACATTGGGAATATCAAACAATACAGATACTTTTTTGATAAAATTAAAGGTAAAAAATTCTTTGATAACACAAATGTTTGTGTAATAAACCTCCCTTTTAGAAAAACATCACTTTAAAATTCCTTCCTGAAAAAGCAACAAGGAAACTTATCGAGATAATTTACTCTAGTTGTAGAAAAATATTTAAGCAATACTTGTGATCGTATTATGATAGAAATTAAAACTTTAAAAAAACCTGAAAAGTAGAGATTGTCTATCTCAACTTTCCATCACTTTAAAATTCCTTCCTGAAAAAGCAACAAGGAAACTTATCGAGATAATTTACTCTAGTTGTAGAAAAATATTTAAGCAATACTTGCGATCGTATTATGATAGAAATTAAAACTTTAAAAAAAACTGAAAAGTAGAGATTGTCTATCTCAACTTTCCATCACTTTAAAATTCCTTCCTGAAAAAGCAACAAGGAAACTTATCGAGATAATTTACTCTAGTTGTAGAAAAATATTTAAGCAATACTTGTGATCGTATTATGATAGAAATTAAAACTTTAAAAAAAACTGAAAAGTAGAGATTGTCTATCTCAACTATTTTAGAACTGGTTGGTGGCTAATAACCCTGTTTTTAAAAATCTGAACCCTACAATTGAATTTAATCTATGTGGTACTTAAAAACGGTAACAAAACAAAAACAAATTAAATGAAGAATTACGTATTTTACGCCTCCCTACAGGATGCTTGAAATTCAAATGGATAAAAGTTTTTTCACTACTTGTTTCCTACTGACTGTGTATTAAATGCTTTTATTATTAATGACTTTGATTTTTCTTAGGTGATGTGCAATGACGTAAAGCTGTAACAAGAAACTGGTGTTTGTCACAATAGCAAGCTACTCGTTTGATATTCCATAAGGTAAAAAAGAGATAACACTTTAGTGTTGGCAATCTGAAGAACAAAACGTTGCTTGGTATGCATTAGTGTTATAAGGATCATATAACTACAACATTTCTTAATCCGGTTTAAATTACCAAGAATTAATCAGCAGATCTTGTCTCCCTTACCACATCTCTTAGGTAACATAGTTTTGACATTGTTCTATCTATCAAGGTTTAGGTGTGGGAATGAATGGACATTTTGTTAGAAACTATGATTTCCTATCATTCATATAAAATACATATTCACTTCATACTATTTAAAAGCAAATCATTATTTTAGATTTTAAGTGTTAAAAGAGATTTTAGACTTCAGATAAGCTTCAGAGTACAGAGTACCAATGTCATTAATAATATGAGCAGATATAATCCCTACATCCAAAATAAATACATAACTTCCTGTGTAAAAATTCCTTGAAAATAAAAGGCAAAAAGAATAGCAAAGAGAAATACTGTGGCAATGCTTATTAAAGTAAAACACTATACTTTTATGATCAATTCATGCTAGAACTAATGAAGTAAAATTGGTTTCGCAGAATTTCATTGGCACCTATGGATAAATTGGCTAAATAAATTGGGAAAAGGTCCAAAGCATAAGGAAGTCAGAGGCTTTTATTAACACTATTTTAATATTTTTATACATTTGCCAACTCCCATTTTATGTCGGACAAAGGTGGCAAGAAATATGACTTTGAAGGAAAAGCTAAAGAATTTAAAACCAATTAAAATCTATTCGAAAATATAGTGATTTAAGCAGTTTTAGTTATGCCATTATCAGAATAGAAACAAAAGAAAAGCTAGACAAGCAAAAGAGATTCATTTTTTAATAGGCGAATAGCTTTTGTGAAATCAATCAACTACACCTATCTTTATCGGTGGTAAATCCACCTTCTTATTGATGCTCGTATGCATGGTCTCTCATCTACTTATTTTCAGAGCCTTTTTATCCAACGTCTCCCTCCTCCTTTCCACTTCCTATCCTACCTCATCTTTTTCCTCATCCACCAGCACGTCATCAGCAAACATATCGTAGGGTCGGCTCTCCCTTTTCATACCTGTTGTTAGTTCTTCTGCAACAAGTGTAAAAGAAGAGGCCTCAACGCTTTCACTGATGCAGACCTAAATCGACTTTGATGGGTTGTTTCCTCCCCGCCGCACACTTGAGTACGGTGTCTTAATCTACATACATTTCCTACACGTATTTGACATAATATTCCCACACACCCTTGTTTGTTGTGCAACATCAAACCCTATGCCCTTGCCACTCGGCCGTATGCCTTTTCCAGATCGTTAAAGGTACAGTGAAGCTACTTTTCCTCCTTGCTATACTTCTCAGCAGTCATTCACAATGCAAATATAGCATCCGTTATACTCCGCTTAGGCATAAAACCCAATTATTCTTTACGCAGTTCTATTTTTAACCTTTCTTTTGCATCAATTAGTCTTTCCCAAACTAGTGTGACAGTAACTTTATGCCGTTTTTTACAGTTTTTTTATCTTACCCAGGGTTCTTTTCACTTCACTTTTCACACTCTTTTCACTGATCTTTCCAACTCTCGCTCATGACATTTTACGTCTACCCTCTCTTCCGAAGATGTTTTTTTCCTCCTCGTCACGCTTTAAAAAAACTCCCTCAATCTGTCTAGAATATCATTTTCCATGGTTACTGCATTTCCTCTTACAAGCGCTCCTTTCGCTCTTGGATTTTTTAAGGTTTCAGGCACAGCGCTTATTTGAGGGAGCCTCTTATAAGAAGATGACAGTGTATAATTCAAAAGTTGGGTAAAGAGCTAAAAATAATATAGAAACTTTACATAAAAGTTGGGTTTTGGTCAGAATAGAATGTTTTAAAGTAGTCAAAAGGTATGGCCTGTTTAAGTGACTTTTATCATACGCCAAATAAATAACTTAAGTAACCAATTTTTACAAAGGTGTTTAAATGTCAACGAAATTGTACTCATCATCGGAAAGATCTGACAAACAAAATTCTTCCAAAGCGTCTTTTTTTTCAGAGTCAGTGATGAACGGATTTGTGTTTAATATCATTTCACATCATACGTTGTTGTTTCAGAACTGCAGCTCCTTTCGTACAAGGTTTGCCTTCCTTATGTGATTCTATCGACGAATCCTGAAAGTTAGCTGGACATCCCATCAATCAAACGTAGAACTATTGAGACGAATGGGAACAGAGAGGAAATTAATAACGACTATCAGACAAAGGCAGATGAGATTTTTTGGTCACCTGGTAAGAAAAGATAGAATGGAGAGCCTATCAATCAATGGAAAATCAATGGAAAATGAGGCAGAGGAAGACAAAGACTAACGTACCCAAAGGATATGAGTGGATGGACAGGAACATCACCATGTGAGCTCATACTCGGAGCAAGAGATAGAAAAAGATGACGCGTCATGACAGCCAACGTCCGTCAGGATACGGCACCTTGAGAGAGAGAGAGAGAGAGAGAGAGAGAGAGAGAGATGCCTTCTTTAAACCAGCAAATAAGATGACCTTCATTTCTATCGGTAAACAGATTTATTCCATACACGTCTCTTAAAAGGTTTTACCAAGTTCTAAATACCCACTGGACAATTTTCTTTTTAGGTTGTGCTTTAATGTTTCCAGCGACAGTATACAGCTGAATTCTGTTATATAATCTGCATCTTAGAGTTCCATTAATATATCATTGGCTTGTTTCATGATAAATCAGAACCTTGCAAGAACTTTGTGCAGCATCCAAGAGTAACAACAGAATCCACTTTGGTATCTTTAAGAAGCTTTTTAATAAAGTTCATTGTGTGACATTGGAAGAAACTCCATGCCAACAGCTTCAATATACCTAATTGTAAGATCTTCATTCATTGATGGTATTAGTGATAGCGCTATAGCACAACGTGATCAAAACTCTTGATTCAATGTTTTAACTTCCCGTTTAGCTCCACCAAATGCTATAAACGATTTGAGTTTGGTGCTACCTGCTTCAGCATTCAGACATAGAGCGATTCTGCCCTTCGGGTAGCTAGTAGTTTTTAAACAAATTTCCTTCTTTCCAGCGATTGCGACTATTGTTGATAACACCATGTCAGCCTAAACTATCTATGTACTTATTGACTCAGGAGAGTATTTATATTGCTTAGTTAAAAGCGGTATCTTTAAAATATAAGCAAGATACTTCTTTATTAACTGTGATGGGTCTTTTTAAGCCATTGTTGTATGTTTGTGTAGAGACTAACAATTTATTTTCATATATTTTTCCGTCCAAACTCCAGAAGGAGCAAATACTAGTTTTGCACACCCATCATCGCTAATGCTCTAGTTACTGTCTATCGTCTGGGGTTTTCATCGACATTCTGTACTGCTGTCTTTTCATTTCATTACATTTACGATATAGCTTTCTTTACAGAGCCTTTTTTTCTGGATAATTTCCAGTACTTCGTCATTCCATTACCAAGTTCCTTTATCCCATCACTCCTTCATCTCCTGAAATGAGGTTAGTTTGGATTGGCGTAAAATGAATCATGGACAGGCTACTTAATTTCACTCTTTGCCTCGGAGGGCTAGTCCACTTTGTGTCGTACGAAGAGGTACTTTACTCCTATTACCCTTCAAAAAGTCTCTCACAATCTGATTTGTCAATTTCTATTAATTACTTCTTCATAGATGTGAATGATATGACGCAGTTTTTAATTTATCCCAGTGCTGAGCTTACTATTCTTACAACACTGACAAATGTTCTTTTTACGTGTTATCTCGTCAGTTGTGATTGGAAAAAGCACCAATGCTTCATAAGTTTCATTTTAGAAAATAGTTTGATAAATTCATTTTGTACAAAGAAGGAATTTTAATTTTTACTCTTCGATCTTTATTGGACACAGCCAATAATGACATTGGGAATTTGATGCCCTTTCCCATGTTTTTAAATTTCCTTTAGAGAAAATTAAGTGGCTTAAATTACCCAAAAAATGCACACGATATTAGAGAAAGCTTTCTGCATTTAACATGGCTATCTTTTTACGCTTCTTTGGACTTACTGATGTTTCTATTACCGTTAAAAATATCATTTCATTTCCAAGGTTTGCCACACTCTCTGTTTCTCATCATTCTGATGAATTGAGCAACATGTCCTACAAAGCGAAAAGTAATGGAAATGGTATGGTTGTGTGAAGAGAGGAGATAAGCAATCTTCTTCTTCTTCTTCGGCCTTCATCCGGCGTCTGCCAGGTCGGCCGCTCGTAACCTTTTTCTCCACTTGACTTGGTCTACCCAATGTCCTTCTCTCACCCCCACTTCTTTCATGTCTCGTTCTATGACGTTCCTCAGTCTAAGCTTTTGTCGTCCTCTACTCCTCCTTCCTGTCACTGGTGCCTGCCATGCTGCCTTCAAAATACTGTCATTTTCTCTCCTCATTGCATGTCCATGCCATCATAACCTTGCTTCTGTTGCTTTCTCTGTTATTTTTCTTACCTTCAAAAATCTTCTTATGTCATCATTCATCCTGTGTTCGTGCAAGAATATTCCGGCTAGCCACCTTAGCATTCTCATCTGCGTCCTTTCTAACATTCTCTGGAGGAGATAAGCAATACGCCTAAAGAAAGGTAATACATTAGCACCCATCTCTTAACAGTATGCCCTGACTACGCATTGACAATACAAACCAGTGGGTAACACCAAATTACATTTACACTGAACAACTTTCAGAGCAGGGGGCATCTTATTTTTTCTCTTGTATTATTTAGTTTACTGTCCAAAATCTTTTTATTTCCTCAGTCAAAGGAGTGATCTTTTGTCAAGCATTGTTTTGCTATTTCATGACTTTTGGTGTTACCATTTTGACATATCTCTTATATTTTTGTTTTCTTTGATCAAAGAAAAATAGAACATACGAGAATTAAAAGTGGAAGAAATACTGCAACAGAGTTAAACATAAAGAAAAGGATCCATTCACTGCAGCAAAGCAATCACATCAACAGCATTTCTTACACTCTTCCAAAAATAAGGCCTCCAGCACTAAAGAAAGAAACACAACAAACACAACATAGGTATGGCAACACTCCTCAGGACAACTCGAACCCTGTCACTTAGCACGTCCGTACTATCAAAGTACAAAATGGCTATGCCTAGCCCGAAATTGGGAGAAGAATGGAGCATCCAGGGCATAGTAGGGATAGAAGCTTAAAAGGGTGAGGTTTGGACAAAATTGAGACTGGTGGTCAGACAAAATCGAGAAAAACATTGAAAAAAATGAAATTAGAAAGGTAGGATCTACACCACAGAACAGGGTTCAAGAGAAAGATAGGATGTGGGGTATCCTGAAAAGAGAACAGCCGCAAGGAAAAGAAGAAGAATATGTTACAAAAAAACTCTTTAACAACCTCAAAGCACAATTGAAAAAACATCAGTTGCTATCTTGATCCATTCATTTCAGGTTAGTGACCAGTTAGTTAATATTATATTCAATATTGTAATTGTTGTTGATTTACACTGAGTTGGTCCAGCGGGCAAATAGTTTGATGTAAGATGAATACAAGGACCAAGACGATTGGTAATCAGTGGATGGATGATTCAAATAAGGCAATTGATGAGACAAAAATACGACAAGGACTTAATATTTTTAGTATCACTATGTTTAATAAGTTACTACGTACAAGAACAATTTGCCAAAGTAGCGGAGAGCGTCTTCCAGAGTGCTACGTGTGGTCTAAGGTTTTCCATGGAAATTAGGCTTTAACGATAACTGTTCAAAACATGAGAAACTGGCCGCATTTGTGATGTAGAAGTTCCACCTTCTGGTGAAAAATTTATCGGTTGAATAAGTAAAAAATGAGACAATACTTGCCAGAGCAAACGCATAGACATGATCAAACATACATCAACGCAATTAAGAAACTGAAACACTTTAAGCATATTATACGTCAATGACTATAAAATCAAATAGCAAAAGAAAGAAAGATAAACAGTAAAACATCCCACGGATGCTCAAAAGACCATCAACTTGCAACGTATATAAATGACCCAGACGCAGCGTTGTGGAGGGAAGGAGGATAGCACAGCACCAACGAGACTAGAAAACAGTGGTACTCAGTCTTCTCTAGGAGGATGGGCCATAATTATGATGCTGCGTCCACCTGGATTAAGTTTCGAGGCCTTGGTCAAATGTTTGGACTTAAATTCTCCCAAAATAATTACCTTGGCCAAAGCGGTGTGCTTAAGTAATTGGATCATGAGAATCCTTTTTTTTTCTCAGCAAATTTATGGTCCGCTGTTACTGCCTTGAAAAATCGTTTTTCTGGACCACAGACAAGAACTTTTTCTATCCTTTTCCCAAAGGCTAATCATTGTAGAAATACTGGGTTGCTATTTTTGTGTCTACCCTTTGTTTCTTTAAAGAACCTTAACGGCATCTTCTCAACTCAGCTTTGGTTTTGAGGGTCATATTTCCCAGGATTTTTAAAGCTTAAACTGTATGCTTTGTGGTCAGCATGTGGCAAGAAAGATGTCCCTTTTTTATATTTTTTTTACATTAGAAATAAAACGTTTGACGTCATTGTCAACTGATAGGTTTCTTGCGGATTATCTGATGTGATATTTATGGACTTCTGACCACCAAGAAACTTTCTTGTTAAAAATCGATGCTGGAAAACAAAACTAAATAACTGATCTGTAAAATTTAAAAAGTCACAAACTATCAACTGTTTCCTTCAGCGAACATACTGTGAGTCTCTCCACCTTGTTCTGTTGGCCTTGTTGTTGGCTTGTCAAAAGTTAAACTTTCCCGCTGATACAGATATCCTCTTTATCAAACAGAGACTGAGCAAAATAATCTTGTCATCTGGTTTTCACCCAAAACACGTCGCAAGTGTTCTTACAATTGTTAAAAAGAAGCCTCTTCTCAAGACTTGATAAACTTGTTTTTAAAAGTTTAAAATTATTTTAAAGTGAAGGTAATCAATTACACAAATACTATTCACAGAAATCTGTTTATTGTTAAAGCATGCCGTTGTATGTCCCCGGGTGAGTTTGATACAAAAATTAAGGCTTGGTAAAAAGAGATTTTTCTTAGGTTTTCCTAAAAAATTAAAATTAGAACTTAGCATTTCATATTCAGCACTAGTTTGTTTTTTATGTAATGGCACTACTCAGCAGTAGTTTCAGGTATTGGTATTACAGTTGGAAGGTAGAAGCACAAGGTTAAGGAAAAAGCCAATTTACTAGATGTTATTATTTCTCAGCAGAAGAAAGCACAATGTCCCTTTTTGCATGCCACTGTACCACGTGACAAGCATTGGCACCAATCAATTTTTCACTGGATTGCCAAAACAAATAAAAGCATCTCCAAGAAAAAATCCGATTTTTTGTGGGGTTTTTTGCTGGAATTTAAAGATAAGATACTGTACCTGAAACAAAAAACCATTTTGGATGTCCGATAGCAAAATGTTTTTCAACACAAGGAAACAGAGAAGCGCAGCAAGCTTTGGAACATAGGACTTGGCTTTCCCTTAACCTGTGTTATTTCCTTTCACTGATCTCGTAAAATTCTGTAATTACAGAAACAAATTATAAGAAAAATCTTCGTTATATGACAGCATATTAGACCCCCTCTAAAGAATGTATTGTCTTCAGATATAAATGCTGGGGAAGGTCAAAGATTCCAGCCACATCTGAGTCCCATCTGATCATATTTCTTTCATCAAATGCATTAAAACAGACTGCTGTTCCAAAACCTAACGTTTCCTGCAGTAAACCACGTCTTGAAGTTGATATTGCTCAGAATAACCTTATAGACCGGTTAAGTTTGAAAACCGAAAAAAGGCTTAAAGGGAAAATATTAAACATATTAACAAAGGGGGTTTCTGTCATCACGATAATCGTATTCCCTCAGCTGACAGTTTTAAACCACAACTGGTGTTATTAAAATTCTTTGTTTCCAGAGCTAGGAAATTTCAAAAGTTTGGTTGGACAGGAGCCAAGTTTGTAATACAAAAATTGAGAGCTGGTCGTTATACGCTACAGATTAAATTTACATCTTTGCATATAAAAATACAGATTCTAGCCCTGGTGAAAAAATACACAAATCCAACATTAGAAGTGAAAATACACATAAAACACTTCTTTTATTCAAACCACAGACAAGGGGAACATTGACAAATTTTCTCAGGTTTTCTCAAGTTTCTCAGAAGAAGGAGAGCAATGGCTCTTGAAGTATAGGCTTTACAAATTTTGTTTTTCACCAAGTTATTTAGGGTCGCGGTTTTCTCTGTTTTCGTTTCACATCAAGGAATTCCTTGTCTGAGTTCATCTTTGCTGGTTGATGAACAGCTGATACAATTAACATTTATTGATCATTTCAACTTACTGCAGAATTTTTCCGAGAAACAGTAGTTTTATTCTTCATATAATATATACATTAATGGTTATTTACCAAAGCTTTTGTGCATATTAAACCGTTTATATCTAGTACATAGGGAGGGGATAAGATATTTGATGCGCTTTTCTTTACCCTTTCTTATCTCTGAGGTTGGTATTTTAATTTTGTTTTTTGCGGAGATTGGAATATACAGCTAAATACAAATTAAAAAACCGAAACTAAACAACATAAATAGGACAGGGTTGTGTATATTGATATAAAAGCCACGCCTTATATTTTTTCGGAGATTGAAATATTAAGGTAAATTGAGATATTTTTTCTCTGCAGAATCATGCTTTGGCGGTCATGAATGACCACAGGTGACGGTTTCTAGCTGCATCAAGTATGTCACCTTTTAAGGCAGATATGGTATTTTGTTTGAGCTTCGTAATTTCTTTCAAACAGACCATCATGCGTTTCCTTCCTCTGCTACGCTTCCCTGATAAGTTACCTTGTAATATGCGGCATTCATATTATTATTATTATTCTAAGACTGATCAACATAAAACAGGACAGCATTGTATAGATTGATACTGGGTTTTCATTGATAGAACTCCTGGGAAACAGTGGACCCATTTTTGTCTTTCACAGATATCTACCCATGAAAGACCCGAAAGGAAGCAACAGATCAAGAAAAAGTGGGCCAAAAAGCACGGAAGACAACTTAAAATGCAAGACACACGGATCGCCCCTCCAGGTGATCAACCCAAGAGGAAGGGTTTTCCCACGGAGAATAGATTGATACCGGATCTTTCTCATACGTCTACCCTGGTAAACAGTGGCAAACGGGGGAGCCATAAGGGTCAAGAACCAATTAATGAAGTCCACCGGTTAATCATTGAAAAATCCGGCAGGCAGAGAAGAGAACAGGAAGCGTCATTGCTCGCGGGCAAGACAAAGGCAAAGAAACAAACAAACAGGAGGAAAATGGAGGGTTGAATTTTTGAGAGTGATCTAATTTTATTATTAATTTTAGAAGCGATTGATGCTGCAGACCCAGCAAGAAGGACCTAAAACTCAAAACTCGACCAAGGAGGAACAACAGTCTTACCAATAATCTTAGTGAAAAGGCAGAGAAGCGAAAACTCTCATTTGTAGCTGTAAACGTCAATCATAGCACTCGGATAATTTACAAAAAATGTACTAATTCCAACCCAGTGATACTTAATACTTAATATGTAATACAAATAGTTTGTGGCTAATGTGATACGTTACTTAACACGGACGCAGTATGTAGTAAGAAAGGCATTCCTGAATTAAATGAACTCTGGAATGAGAAGAATTAGTTCAGACAAAGTTCAGACAAGGATGGTAAGGCAAAGGTCCTGATTGGGCTGGCTGCAGCGAATAAACAGGCGCTATTAGTAACGCACGTGGAACAAAAAGTCAAAATACCTAATCACACCTTGGTATTTGCAAAGCAACACAAGCTTGTACCATCGATCATTGGCGACATGAAGGTGAAAGCGAACACATTTTCTCTAGTTGTTACATCTTCAGGACCAATATATTGGTATTCGAAGTACAAAACACCTTGGATCGAGCTCCTATCACCATCAAAACGAATACCAAAGCAACCTGAGATCGTAATAAATTCTAAGAATTCAAGGGGCGAGGAAAAGCCCGTTATAATATCGAGGCCAGATTAAAATTCTAGGTATGGAAAAACAATTTAAAGTGGGTTTGATTATCTTTAAACTTACGATATGAATGCATTATTGTTGGTAACAAATGCACCAGAACGCGCATACAGTGCATTCAACAGAGTCGAGACAAGAATGACTCCCCTGCGTATCCACTAGCGTGATATTTTACTTACGCACAAACATTTTGAAACACATTTGGATGACAAGGGAAACACAATTAATCCTTAACTTGAGCTGAAAGAAGCGGAAAGATTGTAGGTGAAATTTGGAGTGGGATGGTCATCAATGGCTATCCAAAAATACCCGAATATATTGACGACTAGAATAGGAGATACTCTCATGTTCGATCATCTGAATATTACGATATGCATGTTGTACTCAATTTAGGTCATTGTACAAAAATGTTGCGAAAGATGGGTTCAATTTGCGGAATCTATCCTGGTATGATAAAAATGATGTCGAGGCGCCACCGGCCTTGTAGAGGTGGTAATGCTAAAAACGACGACACATCCGATGCGGAGGGAAAAGTTGCTTGAAGAGTAAGACCGACCACTTTTACCTCCTAAAACACGGCAACGAGACATCCTTTGTGCCCAGTCGATGCAAGAAATGGAAGGGATACTTTTGGATGACGTCAAATACGGCTACAAGGAAGATTTATCTGTTATTCACAATTCCATGGTCGGAACCCATTTAGTTGATCCTGTAGCGGAGAATGTTGATGACTCGGATGACAATGAAATCGATAATCTGTACAATGGTATTTTTGGTTCTCTTAGATGTATGGTCAACTGTGATCTACTTAAATATTTATTTCTTGTTTCTGGACTTGCGCTAAAGTTTTAAAAGCGTCATCTTTTGTGCCACATAAATAACATAGATGGTGCTGTGGCATCTGCTTCTCATAATTCATGGGCTCATGAAACATAAATAAATAACAAAAACAATGGTTGAGGTGCCTTAGGGTACATAATGTTACGTAACACGTAGTTGGGTAGTATTAGATTTGTTACGATGCGTTACACAGGGTGAAGGGCTGGTTAAAACTGGTGAATTCAGGCGTTACGTAACTTTTAGATGGCTTCCTTTCCAACTACTTCATATCAGGATCCCTTCCTTTCAGGACATGAAGGTGCCATCTTAGACGTGTCTCTCTTGCTTTCATGGTAATCGTTACAACTTTTATAAACTACCGCTTGTCTTCCTCTCTATTGTAGTTGTGGAAGGAGATTCCATCTACTGTATTTCTTTGAGTATAACCCGCAGCATATTAATATTAGTTTAGCATGCTTTCATTGCACCTTAGAGTCAATAAACTATGGACTGGTTAAATTCTTGCAAAACCTGAATCTTTTCAGTATTGATTTAAAGGATCTCGCCCCACTGGTGATTCTATTAAGGAACATATCTATACGTTTGTGAAGGCGTCCAGTGAAGATATACAATTCAACAAAATCCTGGTCTTCGTTCCACGCAAAGATATACCATGTCCAAGATATCACGTTTGTTTGTTGAAAGAGATGAATCAAAATTAAAACCAAAAAAGAGGTAGTAATATTAATAATACCAATTATGGTATTGTACTAATGATACTAATAATAGCACTTTAGTGTAATACGATCATTGTCATTCCACATAATCAGTCTTGTCTTGCAAGAGAAGAAATGAAGGTGTTGTTTTAACTATTTAAAAGACGCAATGTGGGCTTAAAAATAAAAGAAAATTTGTATGTATTTACAATAAAGAAAATCTATGTGTCATTGAATCGCATTTGACAGAAACAGATTTCTACTTTAAACACCTTCCGACCTTTTACTAGCAATGCTAATAAGCTTACCTTTGCTACTTATTGCTATTTGAAAGTGTTATATACTGACTTTACATGACCTTGCCATAATAATTAATACGTTCATCCTCTCATCCTCCTCATTATAAGAAAACTTGTGGAGTAATGGTACATTGTCACGACATCATCCACTGGGACTATTTGATAGATAAAGGTAACAAAATTGTTCAAAGTTGTAAATCTCTTTTTGCAGTACCTACTGGAAATATCTTGCTGAGCACCATCAGAGTACCCTTGAGGCCAATTGTCTCTCTGAAATGGGGTAACTATAATTTTTTTTGTCGCTTTCCCCTTTGTTCCAGTGCATTTCCTGCATCCAAGACCGTCATTCTCATTGCTGTTTTCATTAAATTCGTCCATTTTAACGTTTAAACGTTTTCTGCCTCAGACGGTAATTTTCTTTCGCGTTAAAGTCCTTGTTCTAATTTTGTCTTGTTCTCCCGTTTTTTTGAGTTGATTGATATCCAGTGTCGAAAACGTACGGTGTTCTCGCTTCCTGTAGAGGCCGAAAAGGATTTCTTTTCCACTCTCTGTCTTGTTTCTAAGATAATCCTGATTTAGTATTTGTTTTATTTTTTCCTCATTCATAAATTGTCCAGAAAAACCTCATAAACTCCAATCCTCGGTACCCCCGGCAGCACACTTCTCACCACTCGATTAAAAATTTATCGTCTGAGAAGCCAGTGTGAGGGAACATGTATTTGTCAAACAATCGCAACATGCAAAAATCTACATTTGATCAAATATAGCAAAAAATGAAGTTCTTTCTGGAGAAAGGGATACCTTTCTTATGCGAATAAGAGAAGGTGGGAAATTTGAAAGAAAATTGTTAAGTAACAAAGGAAACATGACACCCCCCCCTTGCAACTTAGTAACAATTTGTAACAAAAATGACCATATACCCCACCCCTGAGGTGTTACGCAATTTTTGTGTACTCCAATGGAAGTAGAGATAGACAGAGGCAACCACTGAGGGATGTCATCAAGAGAAATATGAAGGAATTAAGAGCTAGGAAAGACAAATACACCAAGTAAGCCTTGAGAACGAGGCTCGAGCGGCTGACCCGACAGCAGTTCAGTGAAGGGTGATAACGACAATAATTTTATTGTTACTTTTTGGTGCTAAAACCACAGAAATACTATTAAAACACTAATAAAAGACAGATATCTGTTACATATGAAGGGTCATTCGGTTGCGGTGGCTTGGAAAAAGATCTACCAAGAAATTATGAAGTCATTCTTTATTAAATGTGGGATAACTACAATTCTCTCATGAAATTCAGTCTTTCAGAGGGTAAACCAACTGAGAAAGCTATGGAACTCCTAAAAGAATCAAATGGAACCATCGAGTTTGTACGGTGCCAACTTTAGATAAAGACATATAAGACGATAATGAAATTTATCAAGTACATAATGAAAATGTTTTATCAAATGAAATCATAGGGAAATGTGAAACAGGAATCATATCATAATGAAGCAATTTGGTCTTTAAAAACTTTTTCCCCAGTGCGTCTTCCATTCAAAGGAAGCCCTTATCAATCATATAAAGGCAATTTCTACAGATTTTCCTCAAAGGTGGCTTCTTTTTGAAAAAACGATGTTGGGTCCATAATAGCCATTCTCTTTCTCACCTTTCTTACCTTTCACCGCATTCTCCTTGTCGGGTAGGGGGTATTTGCTGGATACATTTATGTAATGGTGCTGATCTCCACGCTGGTCTATCTCTCACATCACATTTTTCCAGGTTCCAGGCCTTGATTTTCTTGATCGTGTTTTTCCATTTGTGTTTGGGGCAACCATGACCCCTCTGTCCAACTATCACCATCTCATGCGCTTTCCTGATGCCTTCACTCTCGCCCTTTCCTGCTATCATTTACGTAGTATTCCAGTCGTCTTTTCCTTATGAGATCTGCTATTGAGACCACTTTTGCTTTTTTGTCTGATGTTTTCATTTCTGCAGTGCTCCTCCAGGCTCACACCAAGAAAGAACCTCACCATCGTCATCTCACACACAAACATCTTCTTTTCCTGGTTCTCGGTAACAGGCCATGTCTCGTTTTCATACAGAAGCACTGGGCGGGTGATAGTCTTGTAGATTAGCACGTTCAGCCTCTTGGAAACCTTTTTGTCGTAAAGCATCTCCGACATCTCGCGCCACTTGTTCCATGCTTTACCAATTCGCAACTTTACATCCGTCTGACATCCACCCTTTCAGTGTATGTTTGTTCCTAGATACTTGAAGGTTTTACACTGAGGAAAATCTGCTTTATCTGCAGATCCATACTGTTTGAGCCTGATGTTTTCACTGTTCCCTGGTGGTGGCAAGTACTCAGTTTTATCCTAGCTGACCTTCAATCCAATGTCTTCTGCCTACTTCTCCATTTCTCCAGCTTTCTGATCTAGGTTTTCTGCTTGGTCATCACAAAAATTCTGACAATATTTTGCCTGCGACAATACCACCTTGAATGAATCGGTTCTCGTCCATAATAGCTATAACTTACTTAAAGAAATAACTAGGTACACATTATCAATAGTGACAGTGTCTAGGAACTTTACCTGCTTAACTACAAAAAAATGATTTGTAAAAAAGTATTACATTAAAGAAAGAAAAAAAAAGAAGCAAAAAGCCTCGGCATCTGTACAGTAATGCAAATTGTTGTTATCTGTAGCCCCCCATTCTGGTCAAAGCAACAGAATACGAACAGTGTCAGCACTTACTCAGTAATCGTGTAAAATATTAAGGACATAGGAAATGATTCAAAATAACATACACAATCTTGTTATTATTTTAGATCCCCAGATCAAAGAAGAGATATGGTTTTGTTTTTTTTAGGAGTTTGGTTGCTTGAATGGTAGTCAGAAATCAAATTTGTGCTGTAGATAGGACTAGTGGTAGAACAGTACATTTCAGAAGCACATTGAGGAATTTTCAAATGTAAATTTAATACTTAACCGAGAAATTTTTGTTTTTAATCTGCTGTCAACACGTAAGGTATCAGATTTTGACAAAGAGAAACGAAAGTTGGGTAAGGTTTCAAAGAAATACTTTCTAAGAATACAGGTCTGCTACCGCTTGGATTTGGCAGTGAGGAATTTCTTTGTCGGAAGCCCTTCCTGACGCCACCCGATGCTTTTTTTTCTTTTGTGAAGTTCCAAAGTCGCCCACTCAGGGAATCGAACCCGGAATTCCTGGTTACATTGCATTTTCTCTAACCAGTAAGCCAAGGCTCCTCTTCATAGGTACATACTTTCTTGTAAATATTTACTTGTTATAATCTTTTAAGTTAGGGTAATAAAAATATTTAAAATGCTGAATAACAGAAGCTGACGAATGTTCATAACAGTCGTGGGGATCAGCAATCAGGGCCAACTTCAGAGTAATCGAAATAGACACAAAACAAAGAGGCCTTGAATTGAGGCGTCCGTCAGAGGGACTGCTGTTATTCCAAAGAGTACAAACAAATGTAAACCTTTGTACTTCTAATAAATAGACCGGCCACGTTCTTTTATTTGTAATAAATGCCTGCCTTTAGTAACCATAATGACTCTCCGTTTGTTACTATCAGTGAGTGCTTTGTGCAGATAATATTTAGGAAAACCGGAATCCTCACTAATTTTATGAAATCTTATTCCGTTTTTGCTTCACCTATTCAAACTTTTATAGTCACTTGTTGACAACAGTTGGATTGAAGGGATTTATTTTTCACAACTAAGCATTAAATTACCATTTTGAATTCCACAGCAAAATAGTGAATGAGAATATCGTTCGTTTTCTTTTTGCTTTGTGTGCATTATTGAAAAAAGCTTGACTCAACTCTTTTGCTGACACAGCTCATTCAACTTATCTTTTATTTTTACCTTTTAATCTCAATCCTATCTTCTCTGCATTACATCTCTGTAACTATTTTCAACTACGTACAAGTAATGAAACAATAATAATGACTCATCTTTTATTGACAAGAGATCTTATTTCTTCGTTGCGTATTGTTCGTTTACAATTATTCTTAACATTAAACATTAAGTATTTTTGGCAAGTCAGATTGTTGGAGAGCAACACTATCTAACTGTGAAAAAATCCGACGAAAAGGCCACCAAGGTCCACACTGGCTGTGGTACCTGGAAATCGTACCGTTTTCTGACCCCCCTTTCCAATCGGGCCTTCCCACAATTAGAATTCTTTGAAAGCAAGAAATGACCCCACTTTTTACCAGGGGTATTATTGACAAAAAAACTGGTTTCTAATATATATATCTAATCAAAACGTTGGGCAAGAGACTCTTTTTCTTAGGGTCCTGGCTTTAACCAGAGAGAAACTGGGGTCTCACAAAATAACCACAGCAAAACTGGGGTCTGACAAAATAATCCCTTCTTTATTTCTTTATTTGAGGCCAGAGCCTCCATTCTCTTGGATCTCGTACTCCATATATATAATGTCCGAACTGGTTGACATGGTAATCGACTGATGATCCATGATATCTACTTTATTCTTAGTCATTATCATTATCTTAATCATTATTCTTAGTCATCTATCATTTTGCATTTTTTATCACGCTTCACCACAGTTCTATCCTTCATACATCACTATTTTTCTTTCACTCTGCGGATAGTTCATTCTTGTATTTTGTCTTTGTGTTGTCCTTTGTGTTGTGGTGTGGATTGTTCATGTATGGATTGTCCCATTATTGTCATTTTATCACCAAGTTCCATCTTTGGCTAAAGTTTTCTGAGTGTTTCACTCTAATATACAGTATTAGAGTGAAACACTCAGAAAACGTTAGTTATGTCTCAGAGACTCTTTGCTGCACTGATGAGCCCACAAAGGGCG
Source organism: Morbakka virulenta (assembly GCA_003991215.1). Taxonomy (NCBI): domain Eukaryota; kingdom Metazoa; phylum Cnidaria; class Cubozoa; order Carybdeida; family Carukiidae; genus Morbakka; species Morbakka virulenta. The sequence continues at coordinate 1,808,457 of RDPX01000119.1, read as the reverse complement.
AAACGGTACTGTCTGCAGATTGAGTATATATATATATATATAAAAGATATAATAAGTTGGAAAGAATAAAAAAACTACACTATCCAGAAATGGATAGTGTAGTTTTTTTATTCTTTCCAACTTATTATATCTTTTATTACGCTCTGCATTTATGTATCGAGCACTCTAATACGGTTAACCGAATCGAATGTACCATACTATATATATCCGAACCCCATGAGCCAGAACACACATTCTGAAAACATCAAAATCATGTAAAGCATCAATTGGTGTCAGGTTTCTTTTCTGGACACCAAACGCAATAACAAATTTTTAATTTGTTATNTGTATCGAGCACTCTAATACGGTTAACCGAATCGAATGTACCATACTATATATATATATAAAGATATAATAAGTTGGAAAGAATAAAAAAACTACACTATCCAGAAATGGATAGTGTAGTTTTTTTATTCTTTCCAACTTATTATATCTTTTATTACGCTCTGCATTTATGTATCGAGCACTCTAATACGGTTAACCGAATCGAATGTACCATACTATATATATATATAAAGATATAATAAGTTGGAAAGAATAAAAAAACTACACTATCCAGAAATGGATAGTGTAGTTTTTTTATTCTTTCCAACTTATTATATCTTTTATTACGCTCTGCATTTATGTATCGAGCACTCTAATACGGTTAACCGAATCGAATGTACCATACTATATATATATATAAAGATATAATAATTTGGAAAGAATCAAAAAACTACACTATCCAGAAATGGATAGTGTAGTTTTTTTATTCTTTCCAACTTATTATATCTTTTATTACGCTCTGCATTTATGTATCGAGCACTCTAATACGGTTAACCGAATCGAATGTACCATACTATATATATCCGAACCCCATGAGCCAGAACACACATTCTGAAAACATCAAAATCATGTAAAGCATCAATTGGTGTCAGGTTTCTTTTCTGGACACCAAACGCAATAACAAATTTTTAATTTGTTATTTGTTTCTGAGGAAAAAGAGGTTAGTCAACCTTAGTGATTTGGGACAAAACCATAAATGTTCACTTTCAAAAGGTGTTTTCATATGTGCTTTGCCAAAAAAACTAAAATTTAGAAATGGGTTAGGGCTGTTCAAAAAAGAAATGCCTGATTTAAAGGGCCCACTCTTCTTTAAATTTTAACCAGGAATTTCTTCCTCTGCTTTTCTAAATTTACCTTTGGAATATGCAGTTGATTTCAAAGATTTTAAAGTCACTTATTTCACTTGTTACACAATATCCATCAAATTCTATCGCTGGCCGTTGAGTTCAGGTGATGAATATCTCGCCTTGGTCACATATCTTTGGTAAACCCATTGGTTTAAAGTTATGATTGTGTAACTCTGCTACTATTCCCAGATGATTTCCGTGTCAGGTATGATTTACAACTTCCTCCTTTTTATCTGTGTATCAAGTCACAGAGTCTTGGTATCCTTGACGTGATGGCTGAATTGCCTTGAAAATGGTTATGGTGTGCTCATCAAATGCAGTTTCTGAGGTGTTTGTTGGTCGTGAATCTCATGATGTTGGTAGGTGATCTAACAAGCTGTTGGCATGATTTTTCTTTCCAGTTCTCAAAGTCAAGGCGATGTAACACAACTAATAGGATCTAAGTTTCAAAGATTATAGCTTTCAGCTGAAAGGAAATTCTTTTAAAGAAAGTTCCGTCGTTATCTTGAAAATAGATTTACTTACAGAAACCTTGGAATAATTTAAGCTCTAAAATTCTTTTTGCAGATATTACGGTAAATGAAAAAGATAAAATACTTAAATAAAGCACTCAAATAGCCCAAATTTTAATGAACACTGTATTAAAGGGCAGAAATGTAACAGGATTTGTAGACGTCACTTTGTTAATCCCTTAGGAGGGTGTACAGACGCACTCAGTATTATCTTCCACAAAATAAGAAACAACAACAACAACGTAATTCCATCGCCTATTTGGATATCAGGAAAAGGTCTTCTGTCATTTACCAGTAGGAAACAGGATAGTGTTAGTGTGCAACTTGTGATAGCCACATCGATTATTAGCTGTACCTAACGGTCAACAGATTTGTTGGAGGCCCTGTTGATCCTATCCAACAACCTAACATGCATCATTAGTCCCGAAATGTAACGTTTTGGTGCAAGAGCCATGCATGTTTATAAGTCACCCAGAAAACAGCAGATAAAAGTAATTACTTGCATTGTTTCCTGGACAACGTGTGATTATTGATGACGAATAAAAGCAAAGAGAGAGAAAACATGGAGTAGGTAAAGCAGTCCTTAAAACAGGCACATTCCAGATTCTGTATTTTATGGCAATACCGTTTAAAGGGGTATTTTTAATGGGGCATTAACACAGTTTCATAACCATTTAAGTGCTTTTCTGTGAAAAAGGAAAAGAAAAGAATACCATCAACGCAAAATACTCTTTACATAACTTTTTTATACTGTTTTAACCTTGACAAATTTTCGACCATTTTGATTTTTCTACCCTGTAAAATTTAAGGCAGACAAAATATTGTAGAAGTGCCGAATTTTTTGTTCAAAAAAACAAAAAGCTCGGCTTCTCGAAAGGAAAATAATAAGAATACGAAAATAAGGAGTAATAATAAATAACTGAGCAAGGTGTAGCACCTGTCAGCTCTCCCCGAGATCAAGAAATACTGGTTGGTATCCGATGGGGACTAATCTGTCTCATGGGTGGGAAGAGCTCTTTAGCGTTGGCTGGCAATCCTCCTAGTGATAATATCACGATACAAACACTGCTGGTGGTGCAACCAAAATTTCACAGTCCTCAAATGAGTGTAAATTGATAACCAAGTTGTTTCAGGGGCAGCATGCGAAAGTCTCTTCCCCGGCATGTGCCCCATGGTGCAGCAGCACGGGGACAGCCGTCTTCAAGCAACTGCTGCAATGAAGAGACGAAGGAAGTAGACCCAAAGTGATAGTAGAATGGTTATGAAATGTTATTATGGAAGTGGCCCATCTAAGAATGGATACTGAAAAGAAATATTACAATTGTGGCTTCACAAGAACAAGTTTCCTATTACTGAGCATCGAGTCGCAGATCAGGCTAACCAGGTTTAAAAAGAAAAATGGCTGAGAGATTTGGAACTAGATAAGATAAAAAGAATGATAAATGAAAGGGAACAATTGAATGAAATAAGTGATAGTGAATACCTGGAGACGGAAATACTAAATGATCCAGCTGATACTGATACACAAATCCATCAAGAAGACACAATCAGGTTAAATGGAAAAATTCAGTTAATTTCACAGCCATAGCCAAATGAGAATTGACCATATTTAGCATCTTAACAGCCAAATCCTGATTTTCCATCAAATGTATTGGCTGGTTAGCAGGTGTTTCAGGTTTTAGAAAGGTATTTTTAGCCATAACAATTCTTCTTTTTATCTCCAAGTCTGAACTCCCATCTGCTGTTATTAGTTCTCCCAGGTATACAAAGATTTCTACCTGCTCCACCTCACAACCATCAATACGTAACTTTGCTTCGGGTGTTGTTTTGTTCCGAGTAACAACCGTTGTTTTCGTATTCTTTATCTTCATTTTCAAACAGAGTCACTTTCAATTTTTAGTGTTTGCCAGAGTTTTGAGATCTTCTTTGTTGTCAGCCAGGATAGCAGTGTCATCAGCACATCGAAGATTATTTATCATCCTACCTCCCACTTTTACACCTGGAAGTGATTCTAGTACCCTGAATATACCTTCTGTGCACATATTGAATAGCGACCGGGATAATACACATCCTTGCCTGACACCTCTACTTATTTTCACTGGTTCTGACATCCAAATAGACGTTCTGATTTTTTTTTTCTGGTTACAGTATACTTAGATATTATTGCGAAGTCATTTCCGTCAAAATCTAAAGTTTTAAGGAATTTGATTAATAACTCGTGGTTTACAGAATCAAAGGCTTTTGCGTAATCTATGAAACAAATTTAAAGGTCTTTTTTTCAGGTATTTCTCTGTGATCATTTCAAAGTTAAAAATGGCTTCTCTTGTGCCTGAATTCTTCTTAAAACTAGCTTGCTCCTCACTTATTGTACTCGTCATGCGTTTTAAGATGATGGATAATATTAGAAGTTTTAATACATGACACATTAAACTTATCGTTCTGAAATCTGAACAATCTGTTGTCTTTAATTTCTTGGGTGGCAATACGAAAATTTGTGTTCTAAGGTCTGCAGGTATGTAAACTGTTTGTAACAGAGTTGTAATTCCAGATTCACCTAACGCTTTTACCACAATTGATGCCACGTCATCAATGTCTGGTGCCTTTACAGATTTCATACATTCTAAAACTTTCTCCACCTCCTCCTAGTTTCAGGTCCGCGAAGAGGGTCCTCGTTTCTCTGTTCATGGAAAAGTTGTTCTACATATTCAAACCATCTCTTCATTATCTTTTCTGCTTTAAACAAAATTTCACCTTTCTTATTTGTGATGCAATTGCCTCTACCTGTTCTTTCTCTGTGCATTCCTTTATTTTTTCATACCAATTATTGTTTTTTGAGAGTTTTTAAATTTGTGAGCATTTCATGTACAGCCAGACCTCCTTCGCTTATGAGCATTTTTTGTTTTATTTGTTTATCTATCTCCTTGTATAATAATAAAGAGTTTTTATGTTGTTTTCTTTCCTTCGTAAGGTCAAGTGTTTCTTTTGTAATCCATGATTGTTTTGCTACATTGTTAATTGTTGGCACCGTAGTTTCCTTTCCTTTTCATATTTCTTGTTTTAAACTGCATATTTCTTTGGAACCTAAGCATCCGTCAGCAATTCAGTGTTACATTTCATAACATTAGTCTGCTTTGATCAAGGAATTTTTGGCTTCATTTTCAATTTCATGATTACTGGTATATGACCAGATCCAATGTCGGCTCCTAGGTACGTTTTTCAGTTGTTAACATTATTTATGAAACGACCGTCGATGGTTACTAAATCAATTTGATTTAGTAACCATCGTAACCAACCATATATCACCAGTACCTTACCACCTGTAAAAATGTGTTTTTTGATGTTTAAATCCAGTATTTACAATTTGGGGAATATTTGTTGCGTGCACTACAGCTGCGTCCACTACAGCTACTTGGAGCCAGACATGAGCTAGATGAGGGGGTGTGGTTTAGATGATCCAACCATTACAAAAGTAATGCGACTGTCTTCACCAAAGGTACTAGCCACTCCAACCCCCAAGCGACACCCCATATGGTTTACAGAATCCGTATGAAATAAAACAGAAAGAACTAGGAGTAGTGTGGGAGGAACTTCAGCAGGGAATAGCAGCAAAACCTGTTAAAATTAAATGGTACAGTGATGGAATTTCAAATGACAAGAAACGATTTTATCAGAATGTGAGCTGTGGTGAAATACAAAAGGAGTGCCAAACTCCTCACTCCGCTTTCTTGAACAATGTCCTTTACTACCATAATTGCAAAATGGCTACAAAAAAGGGATTCCGAGGAATTGGAGATTTGCTGTACATCGACAGAATTTTACTACAGACGATAAAGAGAAGAAGTAAGAATCCAGCAATGGCATTGATTGATTTTCAAAAGGCGTACACTTTCGTTCCCCACTCATGGACTTTAGAGTGTCTAGGAAGTCTAGCAGTAATTTGCAGCATTTATAGGCCGAAGGAAGAAAGAGATACATAAGTTAGACCGGAAAACCAAAAACAAAGCTTTTGACAATGCACGGGGGACCACACCCAAAAAGTAATGTGGACAGACTAATTATCCCAAGGAAAGAAGGTGGAAGGGAATTGCTTAATGTGAAAGATGTTGTAAAGCTCGCAGTTATTGCAATCGAAAGATATGTATGCAACAGTGACGAACGATTATTAAACGTAGCTAAAGTGGTAAATTAATATAAAAGAGAAGGCGAAATTGAGTAGAAGTTTCAGCGAAAGAATGAAAAACATTATGCTTGAAATAAAAAGACCTTACATCGGCAGTTTTTAAGACAAACAGAAAATAAAGCAGGTAAGAATAGATGGAACTGGCTTAGAAATACAGAAATTAAAAGAGAATCGGAATCAATGATAATGGCTGCACAGAAACAAGCGATACGCATCAATAACATTAAAGCAAAGACCGACATAACACAAGAAGTAAGAAGTAAGTAAATACAGAATGTATGGACAGGTAGATGAGACGATGAGGCATATCACTAGTGAATGCACTAATTTGGCTTAAGAAGAGTACAAACGTCGACATGGTTGGATTGGAACGCAAATCGACTGGGAAGTGTGTTCTAAAAATGAGATCGAAGTGAAGCCAAATTGGTGCAGACATCGACCAGAACAGAACAAGGAAGTGAGAGGTGCAAGATATTGTGGGGTTTTAACATCCAAACTGACCACGTGATTGAAGCTAAAATTTTTGATATGGCTGTGATAGGCTAAAAAACGAAGTCCGCTAAAATAATAGACTTTGCTATTCCTTATGATATGAGGGATAACTCCAAGGAGGTACAAAAGATTAAGAAATATCAAGACATTGCACGATAGAGAAAAACTTTACGTGGAATCAGGATGACAATCATTCCAATAGTCATAGGAACACTTGGAGCAATTGAGCAAAGTGATATTGCATTCTGCCAGGATTCTGAGAAAGGTTCTCGTAATTTGGGAAATCTTGTTGAAGCAAAACCCCGAGAACACATTACCACCGACATTTAGTGAGCAAAACTGTAAAATAATAATAATAATAATAATAATAATAATAATAATAATAATAATAATGATAATGATGGTGATAGTAAGAATATTTTTTCCTTTTGTTAATGGTGATAACGTCTGAATGTGTATGTTAATGATTCATTNAAAGTGATATTGCATTCTGCCAGGATTCTGAGAAAGGTTCTCGTAATTTGGGAAATCTTGTTGAAGCAAAACCCCGAGAACACATTACCACCGACATTTAGTGAGCAAAACTGTAAAATAATAATAATAATAATAATAATAATAATAATAATAATAATAATAATGATAATGATGGTGATAGTAAGAATATTTTTTCCTTTTGTTAATGGTGATAACGTCTGAATGTGTATGTTAATGATTCATTATCGAGTAAAGCGATTGATAATTGCATATTTTTCGATTTTCAGGAATTGTAAGGAGAGGAAACGGAGCTAGAGGCCTGAAAAATAACTGGAAACTGGAACTAAAACACAATATATATATATATATATATATATATATATATATATATATATATATATAGTAGCAGAAGTACCCGGCGTTACTCGGGTAAAAAAGCAATCTAGTAGGGTAAAAAGGCCCTATCAAGATAATTGTAAGGTATTCCTCGACTAGAAATGTGATGGTAGACCATTTCAGTTCAAAGAGCTGCAACTACCTTGAGACTTGGTGTGGTATAGAAATAATAGGTAATTTAAACTTTGGAAATCTTACGAAAGATAATGTAAAAATTCCAAATAAAAAATGCTATGGGAATACATTGGGGAAAAAACCAGATAAAAAAAAAGAAAAGAAGGAAGTCCTTCCCAACGGGAAATCGAACCCTGGTCTCCTGCGTGACAGGCGGAGATACTACCACTATACTACCGAGGACTTGTACGGTCAAGGAGATTACTTTATAGTAAATAAACCTGCTTAATTTCAAAAAAAAGTTTTAATATTTTTTGTTTTGTTTTGGAATTTAATTATTAAAAGTAATTTTGAAATTTTTATATGTTTAATTTTATTTAAATTTTTGACTGGAGGTCTCCTTCACACCGAAAATGGTATTGGCCGCCCCCTAACGCCCCAGAATGACCTAAGAGGTCAGCTCTTTATATCTCAGATCCTTCCTCGGATAAAGAAAGACTCACACTCCAAATTTTAGCTTCCTAGGTTCAGTGGTTTTCTCATAAATTTATTTCAAACAGACAGACAAACAGACAAACAAACAAGATACATATATACATGTATATATATATATATATATATATATATATATATATATACTCAATCTGCAGACAGTACTGTTTCGCCCTTTGTGGGCTCATCAGTGCAGCACAGAGCTTCTGAGACATAACTCTCATATATATATATAACAACTTATATGTTTTGTTTTTTTATTGTTTAAATGACCAGAAGAACTTTGATTGCAATTTTTTGGAGTTTTGCTTTGTACAGTAAATACCTATCCCTATAAATATCCTCTGAATAACTAGTATCATAATAAAAGTTTACGTTCGATACACTACCTGTAAACTATATAGGAGTACAAACAATATTGACTCCCAGTTTTCCAAGCTTGGACAAAGCTATTTTCTTGTCCTTTCTAATAAACAACGAATTCTCACAGTTCAATACATCCTTGTCCTTTTATTCATGCGATAAAAAGCCTCCTTTTTTATTAAAAAGATCACATGTTCTTTGTATTTATAGAGAAGTTATAAATAAAATCTACATTTCCAACAGGATTTCAGTTTGAAACAAAGCATATTACACACCCAAGTTTAACCTTTGTTCGTTACAAAATAGACTTTTGCTTTGATGTTAACATAAGACCAGCTAACAATAAATGTATAGTAGATGGTAATCCCCCTGTCATTTGTAAAGGTCATGTGTTTCTTTTGATAGAAAAAGTAAAGAAAGGACGTTTTCATGTGAAATAACACAGAACTTTGAAATGTAACATGCTACTGCCTCCAGGTTCGACTTTGTACCTTGAAAACTGGACTTACTCTTGGTACTTCCCGAAGTGAGTTCTTTCTTCTATGTTACCATCATCTCTCTTGTACTTAGCAATTGTTTGAAAATAGACTCGAGTAGTCTATTATTTAAATTTTCTTTAATATTTAGTAAACACAGTCTGAATAACGTGCTGCTTGCGAGGTAAACCGTTTCTAATAGTTTCTAATAAATAAATATTAATGTCTACAATACATGTATCATTTTCCATGTACGAACCATTTTTAAGGGGCTGGGCCTGACCTTTCTTCTTTTTCGTCATCCCATAGAATAAAGTTAAGATATCACGACGTTGGAGATGTGTCATCAACACCAAAATATTATTGTGTTTGAAACTTATAACACACTTTTAACAAATTCAGGACCCTCTTGTAAGAAGGCGTTATCAGTTGGGAATAAAGTTGAGGGTGGAGGGGAGATCCAGCCGAAAATGTGACTGTTCCTCAATATCACATGGAAATTTTTAAACCACGCTATAAAATGTGTGGAAAAACGTCTCATGTTTCTAGCAGTGTATAGTTATTGTGAGAAATTCTAGTAAAAATAGACACGGCAAGCAATCATTATTACCAAAAAGTCCCCCTTGAAGTTTTAGCAATTGCAGAGTTTTCAAATGTCACTGGTGTGCCAAATCAAACCCACTGGCAACTCGGTTATTTATTGATTTTCGTTATTTCAAAAACAAGACTGATGCTTTTCCCCTAGAGTCCTCTTATCAACTTAGAAGACGATAGACTTTAGCTAGGAGAAGGGACTGAAGGGTTAGGTTGGGGGCTACAGCAGAGATGCAGAAGGGAAAGGCTTGGAACTCACTGAACCACATTTGAATCAAAATAAAACAAGTAATAGACTTAAAACGACTGGATAACTCTTAAAAAGAAGCATCATATAGTTACAGAGAGGAAATGAAGTTTGGACTCATTGCTGTGCTTTTAATACACTTGCAGTTGTGTTTGTTAAAAACGATAGCTCGTAAAATTCACTACTTTCTTCTTATGTTTTGCTCCAAAAATAACTTTGACTGAGTTCATTTATGTTGTATTTGGTCAACATTCGTTGCAGAAAGGTTTTTTCCTGATACCCACTTCTTCTAATCTTATCATTACTAAGGTGTTCCAGCTATTATATTCCCATACTCTGTTTTTACTAAAAGGTATTCTTCGTTCTTTCTGCTTCATAAATAATTTCCAGTCTGATAACTGCAATGTAAACCTTGACATTCAGCCTCATTGCCATTCTGTGGCGGGAGACAACTTTACTTACTTAACGACATTGTATTCCCTTTTCAAATCCTCCCTTTCCATCAACAAAGGAACTTAAACACTTAAACTGATCGACCTGTTGCAATCTGTTCTTGTTCTTGTTCTTGTTCTTGTTCTTGTTCTTGTTCTTGTTCTTGTTCTTGTTCTTGTTCTTGTTCTTGTTCTTGTTCTTGTTCTTGTTCTTGTTCTTGTTCTTG
>RDPX01000119.1:1782094-1796833 GCA_003991215.1 Morbakka virulenta | reverse complement strand
GTATGTACTTCAAAATAATTTTCGTCCTGTTTGAAGCTGGAGAGTTGCGGAAAAATGTTTAAGAGGGGTGGGGGCAAGAACAAAAATATAGTACGATAGTATGATCGTAAGGTACCATCATGTTTGGTCTCTGCCGAAAAATATTGAAAAATAGGAGCTCTGGAACCCTGAAAAAAACCGCCTTATAGCTTATCGGTAAAAAGGTAACAATGATTCATGAACATCTGTCAAACAAATCTTACATTTTTATCACCTTGGACGGTATCTGAATTTTTTTTTTGACTGGCATAGTATAAAGACTCTTTTACGACGTATGCGAACCTCAAAACGGAGGTAAGTAGTTTTCTAAAACAAAAAGTGTTTGATCTCTGTCCCAAAGAAAAGGAACGTACTGGAGTTACACCTTTAACCCCATTAACCAAAGGAAGCTTGACAATAGCTAGAACATAATAGCTCATGGCAAGCTTCTTCTCGTTACAGTTTATTAATATTATCCATGACGTTTGTGTTTATAAAGTTAAATAAACTTTTCATTATTGTTTGTGCTATTTTTAACTGATGGTAAAAAGGGCGTTATTAACAACACTTTCATATACGTTGCCCAGGTAATGTTTTTTTCATGACATTGACCAGGAATTCCTTCAATAGTTTCTCAAGTTTCTCTTTTTTTTAGCATGTCAAGTCTGAAAAAGTGACCTAAACAGTGAAAAGGTGCTTTTACAGTTCAGTGCAGACTGCATAAAAATACCATCGATAAAAGCCAGACTCCAATACTTTTATGTTGACAAACTAACTTCAATCATATAGGGCCTGAGGTCCCTATAAAATGCCCACCTTGAATGTTTCTCAAGTGGTGCACGGCGAGTCTCTCTGGCTCCCGAACTATTAGTAGACATACTTCCTTATTCAAGTGTTGTTAGGTAATCGGTCAAATTGAAAGGATTTTGCCCAGGACTCAACCCAAAGAAGGAAAAAGTGTTTTATTTGCCCCTGAAAGACAATTATTTTTGAGCAAACATCTTGGGTCATGTTCTCCTTTAAAGCATTCTTCTCATAAGGTTTGCAAATTTGAATAATTTTTCTCTTTTTTCCCACAATCAATAGCGCGGGACCTCCAGCGGGTTTAGCAACGTTTGTCTAATGACGATTGAGCAATTAAAGAAATCATCGACACCTACAACGTTTTTGAGTTATGCCCAAGCATCTTTTCTCTTTCAGGTGAGAACTTTAGTGAAATACAAATCCAACTGAACTCACAATATCGCTTATAATTGACATTATGACTTACGTTTTTTGACTATTAAGCTCAGACTATGACCATAGCAGAGGGGAGGAAGTGCTTTATGACAGATACATGTGTCGCAACACCGCACTCTTTTTCCAAACATATTATTTGCTCCTCAGTACCTTTGACTACGGCAAGTATCAATTGAAAGATTAGATAGGAGTGAAATACTGCAGCGACAAGAGTATCTTAGAATACTTCCTTACCTTAGACCTTAGGTCTTGCTGCCCGATGTCCTGTGCAGGACATCGGGTAGCAAGACGGCGCCATCGGGGTCGAGCTCCGGCCAGGGCTTGGGCGTTTCGGGGTTGCAGTCCTCTTGTCATCATGTCTTTCTGAAATGTAGCTTGCCATGTCCTGACGGCTCTGCCTCTTTTCCTTTTGCCTCCGACTGGCTTCCATATCAGCACATGTCTAGCAGGCCGACTACTTAGCATTCTCAGCACATGCCCTGCCATCTTCCATAGTCTTTTCTCCACAACTTTATGCAATTCTCTCTGCCCAGTACGTCTGACAATCTCTTCGTTTGTGATCCTATCTCTTCATATGACTCCTAGGATTCTTCTCAAATTACGCTGGTGGAACGCGTCTAGTTTCCGTTCCAGTTTCTTAGTTTGTTTCCAAGTCTCGCTTGCATATAAGGCTGTTGACACGACTATAGCTATATACAGCTGGATCATTGTGCTCAAGAATATCTGTCGCGACCTTCAAATATGTGCCATTGATCTAAATGCTGCTCATGCCTTGCCTAGCCTATTTGCCACGTCGGATTCCACCTCGCCAGTGTTAGTTACATAACTTCCCAGATATGGGAACTGCTTAATGGTCTCAAGTGCATTTCCTCTTACAGTTATCTGTGGTGGTCGTTGTGTACTGCTGATGTTCATAACTTTGCTCTTGTTTTCGTTGATTCTTAATCCCACCTCGGCACTTTCCTTTATAAGCCTGTCAGCCACTACCTGACACGTCGCGCTGTCGCGAGCCAGTAAGGCTATGTCGTCGGCAAAGTCCAGGTCCGTGAGGCTTGTCTCTTCTTTCTATGGTATACCAAATTCTTCACCTGCCACTGCTTTGCTCATTACAAAGTCTAAATATACAATAAATAAAAATGGCGACAGAATGCACCCCTGTCTAACACCGGAAACCAAGTCCAACTCCTCTGTCATTCCGGACCCTGTACTAATTCCACATGTAGGAGGATTGTACTGGGACTTTATTATTGCAATTATTTTGAGTGCGACTCCATATATCTCTAAAATCTTCCAGAGAGACTCTCTGTGCACACTATCGAATGCTTTGCGGAAGTCGATGAAATTGACCACTAGCTCTGACTGGAATTTCAAACTTTGCTCAATAATGTTACTCAGGACAAACACTTGTTCGCTACACGACCTCTTTCTCGGAAACCTGCTTGCTCTTTACGGAGTCTGTTGTCTGCTGCTCTCAGTAGCCTTTTAAATATAATTCTGCTGAAGACCTTTTCTGTGGTTCACAGTAGCGTTATTCCTCTCCAGTTGTTACAGTCTGAAAGATCTCGCTTTCTTGGCAATTTGAAAATGACTCCCTTGCTCCATTCCTCTGGTACTCTGTTTTCCTCCCAAATGTCGTTGAATTCCATGAGTTGTTCTTCAACTACAGATTCACCCGTTTTCAGTAGCTCACTGTTGATACCATCAATCCCTGGGGCCTTGTTTTTCTTCATTGCTTTGATGGCCTCTTGAATTTCTTGTCTTGTTATGGGACCCATGTCCATGTCCAGCAGGTCTGCTCTAGGGAGGTGGTTCCATTTAAATTGTGCCGTAGGAGCGGGCTGATTAAGAACCTCCTTGAAGTGTTCCACCCATCTTGAGTTTTGTTCTTCCTCTGTGGCAAGTGTGCGACCGTCTTTACTTTTCACAGGGATAGTTGCATAGCTATTCTTCCCGGACAATTGCTTGGCTATTTTAAATAACTCTCTCCTGTCATTGCGTTCTGCTGCTTCTTGGGCTGCCCTAGTCTTTTCCTCAAATCAAGCTTGCTTATCTCTTCTACAACTCCTCTTCACTTCATCCATTTGTTTGTAGCATTCATGAGCATCTATGGCCTGTTCTCCTGTTCTGGCCTGGTCTCTTTGGGCTTTGAAAGAACGGCGTTCGTCTATCAGCTTCCAGTATTCGTCTGAGATCCACTGTTCCTTTTTGATTCCCCTTTTGTGGCCAAGAACTTCGCTGGCTGTTTCGTTTACGGCATTTCTGAAGGCTGTCGACTTGTCTGTGGTTTCTGCATCTCGCTAGAAGACTGCAAAGCGATTTGAAAGCTCATTCTGTAGTCTCTCTGAAACTTCGGCGTTCAGATGTTTTCCAACATTATATGATTGCTTTTTTCCACGCTTGGATATTTTCTTAAACTTCAGCCTGACCTTCCCACCCACCAAGTGGTGATCTGAAAACACGTCTGTTCCTCGGAAAGTTCGAACATCCAAAAGGGATGAATCACACCTTTTGCTCACACATATATAATCAATTTCGTTCAGCGTGTTTCCATCTGGTGACCTCCAAGTCCATTTGTGAATATTCTTATGCTTGAAAAAGGTGTTGCCGATGCAGAAATCATTTTCGTTGCAAAAGTCAACCATTCGTTCTCCATTTTCGTTTGTTTGCTCTGCTGAGCCATGTGGTCCCACTACATCTGCGTATTCCATACGTCCTGCCCCAATCTCAGCATTCAAGTCCCCCAATATGATCTTCATGTCGTGGTTTGGAAGGTTGTCCATGTGTGTTTCCTGTAATTGGCTGTAAAATTCGTCTTTTTCCTCTTGTTCTGCTCCTTCTGTTGGGGGCATAGATCTGAACAATGGATATTTTCAGTATTTGTCCTTGTAGCCTTCCTGTAACTATTCTGTCCGACACAGGCTCCCAACTAAGTAGTGCTTCTGTGGCTTTATTGTCTAGGAGTGGTGCCACGCCTCTTATGTAATTTTCTTCGTGCCCAAAATATAGCACAGTAACTCCTTCACTTGTTAGTCTTCTTTGTTCTGTCCATCTAGCTTCGCTCACACCAGTACACCGAGGTCATATCTTTTCATTTCTTGGATTACTTGTGCAAGTTTTCCTGTTTCTTGCAAAGTTCTTACATTCCATGTTCCACATTTTGTGATGTTTTTGGCAGAGAAGATCTGGGTGTTCAGGGCATTAGCTTTCTCTCGGATTTGGTCTACACCCGTCATTGATACACCTGGAGGTAACAGAGGTGAATTCACCTGTGATACTCCTAACAGTGTCCCAGCTCTTGCTCCATGCCAGTGATTTTGATCGTATTGGCTGCCTCTTGCTGTTTCTGTTGTATGTTGAATTTTTTACAGGGTTGGATTAACCCCACACCCAACCCTCCTCCTTTTGCAACCTGGTTTGGGACAGGCTTCGGCGGAGTTAAGGAATACGTCACTGGCATTTATTCGTTTATCAACGGTTTTAAAATCGAACGCCACTTGCTTTTTTATACTGCAATCGGTGTATTAATCACACACAATACCAAAAATGCCATTCTCTCTTATCTCGTCCAACTTTTTGGAAAGAACCTGCCGCGACATAACATGAATTAACTCGTTTTGGGCATCGTGACTTGTAAATATTTAGCTACCTTGGCTCAAGATATTTAGGATGCATGCATTTTTAGTTCTGAGTAAGAATCAAAAGCAACGTGAAATTGTCCTCTCTTTAGTTTGACTGTAGCAGAGCAATTCCTTACCTTGCCAGGTAACGAGGGCTGCACTTAACTTCGGGTACGCCTGGTGCTGTTTTCGTCATTCATTATTTACCCAACATCTTTCGAGTGCAGGACAAGATAGAGTCTCATTCTTCAAAGGAAAAACAAGGAGAAATCAAAATGTGTTAGGCTGTCTTTTCAGGACGTATTGTTTTTTCTTCTTGCATGTCATCTACAATTGAGTTTGGGAAATCCTTACTCTTCTTTATTTAAGGCTTAAAAAAAAATTTTTTTTGGCTGAAATGTGAGTACCATGGTCCCCCGCCCCCTCTGTGACGCGGCCTCTGAGCTAGGGAGAGGGAAGCCGAAAACCCAAACTGAAGAAAGCTAAGCTCGCCTTATTTGATTTTTTGATTACCGTCTTGGTACATCTCGTGATCCAAATGCACCTTTGACAATGTTGATATTGTACTGCGTCCTATTTCGACCTTTTGGCATTCAGACGGCTTTGAAATTGGAGCTTTTTGCATTGAACATGTGAACCCTAAAGGCGATAACGGTGAATAATGACCCGATCTATAATTCCATTTAAGATCAGTAAGTGATAAAACAAAGTAAACTAACATTAAACTGAATACAGTTGGAATGGGTGTTAATGGTGATGAATTTTGGTGTTGCGTGTTCCACCATAAAACAGCTGATGAGGTCAGGTGAGCTGCAAGGAAATCCATAATTCGTGATCAGGCTGAAGCTGATGAGCAAACATGATGAGGCAAGTTTACAAAAGAAATAAACAAATTTGTCTCGTTGAAGTAAAACCATTCTTTTCCCAAAAAGGGTGTAGCCTAAACAATTAAGTGGAAATATTCTGCCCTGAAAGTAATAATTATATTTGCACGGAAAGTGGTGCGATTTGAATTCTTGGACTTTTTTGCCTCTGTTGGACTTTGTTTTGAGTGTTTATTTGTTTCGGCGCCATTTTTACATGTGCACAGGAACCAAATCGACTTTTTTCATCCAACACTCAACAAGTCCAATGCCACACGGACAGCTTCACGGAAAAAATACCAAGAATTTTTGAACAGAGGGTTGCAACAGCGCAACAATTAGGGATTCAAGAAGTGAGATGATAAGGGCTTATTCAGACACTGGTACCCAATCTTCTTCAGTTGAAACTGTTTCACGTCACTCCACCTCAAATAAATCAATTGAAGCAGACATGTTGTCATTGTGCACTTTGCACATGCACAAGTAACAAAAATAACCAGAAAATTCAACCATTCCAGAGCGAAACTGCAAGGCTCCTAATATATACTACCAAAAACCAGAAAATTTAAATAGAGTATCAATGACATCCTATTCTAATTTCCTGATTTTGGTAGTACATATCAGGAGCCTTAAAATTTCGGCCTGGAAATGGTTTTTAAAGGAAACATAATAATATAATATAATAGTTCACCAGTTAAGTTTCCTTAATTTAAAAAAAATTTTTAATTAAATTTTATTTCTAAACATTTCGTAAGATTCTTTAATTACTTATTAAATTTTTTGATCAATCATTTTTCTTTCAGGGAAAAATTACAGCGTTTGACAAAAAATAAAAAGTTAACAATAAAGTGCTCAATTCTTATCAGTAATTAATGTGGTATCCACTACTCCCTTGGTATAATCCTTTATTGATTGATTTCACGAAAAGTATGTAAATTTACTAAACTCTGATGGAATCAACCTCCATATTTCGGGGGTCAAAAACAGCTTTTGTTACAATTATTTTTGTAATGTAGATCTCTATCTCTAAAAACAGGCCCACCTGATTCCCTTTTCAAGCCTAGGAAAGTGCCCAAGTAGTCACAGAAAAACCTAACGTAGTGACTTTCCAGGTGAGGGTTGCAAAGTACTCAACATTCAGATTGAGCTCTCCAGCTTGCATGGTTAAATTATTCTTTGATTGTAGGTCCCGGCCAGAATGAGGTACACGACCACCTCCCCCCCAAGTAATATCCCGTGATTGTCCTGAAAAATAACATAGCCTGTGTTTTGACACTGAGCGTAAAATTACTTTTGTCACGAACCGTCTGGGACCCCCTTTTGTAAGTACGACCTTTCACCCCTTTAGCCCCTCTCTACAGCCTGTTTACATTTTCTCGCAGGTTCATTCATGTTGGGTTCGTCTGTTTTGGATATTATTATCTTAGGCTTCCCCTTTGTAAGCACGAAAGCAAGTCTGCACAACAGGCCTGCATCACACCAGTGACATCCCCTTTCTTTGTTTTACTTGGAGGTGCAGGATTTCCCATCATTGTTATGCCGTCATGCTTATGTGTTGATTAGTTTAGTGTCATTTAGCTTGTTTTAGCATTCCTATTCAGCCCTTCCGTTCTTTTCCCTTGTTTTCATGTCGCACTTTCACGTATTTTACGCTGTTAGCAAAACGTAGTCATGTTATTCTATTTCTGTAATTTTCTTACCAGATAGAAAATAAGGGATGCAAAGATAGATTTTGGATCAGATCAGTTGAGGTGGCTCAAGGAATTGCGTGAACGTTTTGTGTTTGTTCTATCTGAAGTTATACCTTTAGTCTTTAAGTACTATTGGCTGTGTGTAGATATGTATGGATGGATGTATTTATGTATACCTGTATTTGTGCTGTGCACTGTCAAACAGCTGGAACAATCCGGCTAAAAGTTACTCAATTTGGTCAAAATTGGAGGTGTGATGTTTTGTGACCCTAAATTTTGTGATATCTAGTTTGATCTTGATATGACCTGCGACCTAGTATCAGACTTTATGCGGTGCTGCACATTTTTTATTTCATGAAATTTCCGATTGGAGCCCTCCCTTATCCAGAACCAGGCTTTCATGTATTCCGAGTGGGGTCCTAGGGGTAACTTTAACAAACATNTACCTTTAGTCTTTAGGTACTATTGTTAGGATAACCAAAGTCTCACAATACACGGTGTGTGACATTTTGCACCAAATTTAAGTTTGCCATGTTAAATTCATTTTAACAATCTTACATTGTAGGGCGCTGATATATTTATATATATATATATATATATAGATATAGATAACAGGCTGTGTGTAGATATGTATGGATGGATGTATTTATGTATACCTGTATTTGTGCTGTGCACTGTCAAACAGCTGGAACAATCCGGCTAAAAGTTACTCCCTTTGGTCAAAATTGGAGGTGTGATGTTTTGTGATATCTAGTTTGATCTTGATATGACCTGCGACCTAGTATCAGACTTTATGCGGTGCTGCACATTTTTTATTTCATGAAATTTTCGATTGGAGCCCTCCCTTATCCAGAACCAGGCTTTCATGTATTCCGAGTGGGGTCCTAGGGGTAACTTTAACAAACATCAAACTTTTCTCCTCTATAATCTGCCTCTGGTTATCAGGTATCTTTATATCAAAATTGAATCTGATTGGTTTAGCACTTTGGTCGTGCATCGTGCAAAAACGAGCATGCTTACATACATACTTGGTGATTTCTCCATCTTGATGATTACAGTCTTGGACTTCAGCTGTTGTCAGTAAAATTTCTGTCTTTTCTTGCGTGACCTCGTAGGTGACTTTGGAAACCAGCTTCTGATCTGCAAGGCTTGAAACATAGGTGACAGATGTAAGAAGTAGCTTCCACTGGGTTGATGGGATCACATCATGAAATTTGGTGTCTGTGTACAGCCATGTGTCTTTTGAGACCTGGTGTTGATTTGCAAAGCTTCCAACGCATCACACATGACAGATAATGTGGCCTTGAAGGGAGGTTAGAAAGTGGCCTTGATCTGAAATGGGGCTTCGAACGATTGACAAATCCAGCTTTTGGTAGAACAATACGATCACATTTGTCACACTTCCAGCTCTTTGTGCCTTCGTCAAGGTTGTTCTGCTAGCCTTTGCGCAATCTACGCTTTATACTCCAGGCGACTATTTTCAAACATTGCACAACTTCTCTTCACGTGCCTTCTCCAGTCGCTCTTTACAAGCCTAACCTTACCAAGTTTTTAAAAGTTTATTCCTAGTTTCTTTACATTTTCTTTGATACAGTCTTTGTGCCTCCTTTTGGGTTTGTGCTGTGGTCGCTTCTTAGTTTGAAATTGTTCAAGTTTGTTTAGGATGTATTCAATGTACGGTCCATGTCTCACAAGAATACAAAAGAGCTGTCGAGACATAAACCTTGCACATACTGCATACATACATACATACATACATACATACATGCATGCATTCATACATACAGCTTCTTTCAGATAGAGAAGTTTTATTGAGAGATTGGAAGTATAATGTTCTAAAATTAGATTTTCAAAATGTTGGCGGTACCGATGTATGACTCAACTGCACACTTTCCCGGAGGATCCAGTTTAAGCGGGCAAAATTTTAAACTCGAAAAATCATCTAAGAGTCTGAACAATTCAGATTTTACCTTCATGATGGCATCGTAAAACTTTTACAAGTTACTTGTACCGCTGATAGCTTTAGAATTTATTTTATGTACGTGGCCTCGGATTAAAAAAATGATCACTCTTTACTGCTGACTAAAAGCCAACTTTAATTCCATGCCATCTACAGGCAGTTAAGCTGTTTTCTTACAGAGCCATCACAACAGCACCATGTTCAATAGTCTTGAGACAAAGCTACTTTTCTTGTAATATTAATCTTTTTATAAAGTTCACTTGCTCATTTAAATAAGTCAAGGCCATTTATAGCGATTGTTTTCCGGGTTTTTGTTTGGTGAGTTCAATAGGATAGTCTTTCTGCTTGAGACATATTTTACATGCGGACATTTCCGCAGGGGAATCCCAATCATTGCACCATCAGTATATACTTATTATTTTTGTTTCAAGTCGATTTCACATAGCCATAAATAATGGTACAATAAGCTACAATTCTAGTGTTCAGTGCTTGTAAAATATTGATAATCAATCGAGCCCTGTTTTCGTTGTGGAAATCTCCAAATCCTATTAACAAGTAAAAGAAATCCTGGAGTGTAGGATTTCTTTATTATCTTTCTGGCTTAATCGAATTTGCTCGTTTTCCCCTGTCTCCTCCAATTTTTTTTTTATTTGTGTCATCTTTTGGGATACGACTGGGCCCTTTTCCTGTGCAGTTCACTTGCCATTCGTGTCTATAATTTTTTTTATTTGCTAATTTTATTAATGGTTGTCGCATGCGAGAAACCAACCGTCAGCAATGGATCACAACAACAAGAAAAATTTAAATGGGAAGCAGTAACCTTATTCTAAATAAGTTTGACAGGGGTTTTCAATTTTGCTAGAACAAAGGGAATACAGGAAGACAGAATCTGTTAAGTTCATTTTCTGGAGCTTCACAAAAGTATGATTTATAAAACAGATTGTATATTCCAAAAATTTTTTTATAGCTGCTGAAAGCTAAATAAAAAAGATTTTCCATTCACAACATTTTGTGGTCCACATTTCGTTTTCGTTTTAGAATTTTAATAAAATGGAAGCTACATTTCAATTTCAATCCTCTTAGCCTCTTAACCTTGTCTGCTTTAATAGCAAACCATCATTGAAATCCAAACTCTGCAGCTCCAGTGGCTAGAGTTCTCTATTTGTTTGCCAAATTTAAGGAGAATAATCACTTGGTTTGCAGTGGTGCACACACGGCAAAGAAAGCAAGCAGTTATGGGCTAAACTTCAGTTGGATGGCTGCTACCTTCAAGTCATGAGGCCACTGTTGACAGCCAGTCTTAAAAGTGTGCTGCTTGGGGCTCTTGTGGGCTGTATTTAGTGTTTTGTGTTGGTTTTTTGCCCCTGGCAGCATTTCTCCCGTAATTTTACCTCGTATCACAATAAAACATTTTAAAAATGGAGCCAAATCTGTTTTGCTTTTCTGAAATTTCCCCTTAAACCAGTAACTTTCTGGGAAACCATCCTGGTAACGTGGGATTTCTTCTTGCGTAACATTCAAGACTTTGGCTATCGGGATCTCAAGTCAGTCCAGGGTTCCAAAATGAAGCAATTTTCTCATTATTTCTGTCAGAAGTTCAAAAGGGTTGACCACAAGGTGCTGAGCTGAAACTCGAAATTACTTGAATTACTGGTGACACTTGATCCAAATAGTTCTTGTTCAATTTTCCATTGGTATTTCAAGTCACCAAGAATACATTTTGCAATGTGTGATCCGATAGCAAATGATCATATGTCAGTCAATGTGTATATATTTGATCAAAAGTTATTTGTTACGGAACTTCCTTTTTTAACAGCACTTGGGCAGACTTTACTTTTGTTCTCGAAAAAGAGCCAATCGCAAGAAGCCTTGTCTTCCGCTTAGTTTTGCCCCGGCAATGACATTTTGAGAATATCTGACATCTGATTGGTTTTTGAAAAAGAAGGAGATTGCTTTGAGAGTGAAGGACTTTGGACAGCATTTTCTATTTAATAAGTCGGTTTTTGCAAGTTTTTTGTCAGTTTTGGTGCAAACGAAGCTAGTGAAAGGCTGCACAAGCAGCGAAAAAAGGACGATGACGAAATTACCGCTACTATTATTGTTAGTCGCTGGAGTATTATCAGGTAGGGATATTTTTTGGCCACTACATACCTATTTATTATTTACAGTGGAAAACAGTTGTGATGTTTATATGGCTAATAGGCAAATTTGTTTTGAAAATGATTTGGTATTATTGTTATGAACTTAATACGAATGGAATAAACTGGTATAAGTATTTCTTTTGATCGGTTTACGAAATTGTTGTGTGTGTTTTGGCTTTTGGTCTTGAATTAAAATTTCCTTTAGGCATTTAAATGACCCCTTTTTCTGTTGTAAACAAGGTGGACAGCAGAGTATCTTTTCAACCGATTTGAAATGAATTGTTCAACTTTGACAAATCTTGTGACTGTCCTGTGCTACTATTGTTGTATTGTATTGCATTGCGTGACCAAAACTAGATTTTTTAAACGTACTGAGACAAGGCAAAACTTGGGTCAAGGCGATCATTTATCTTGACGATGTTCAACAGCTTTCGTTTCATGAAAAAGTATTGCTACACTTCATATGATTAATGGCCAACAACCACCAAATTTCGGATCTGCCACTTGATGAAAAAGGGGGATTAAAAATAAGACTTGCTAGCTTGTCATAAACGACACCGGCTGGCCTGCAATGTTTTATTATGCTATCGAGACATCGAAAACAAATAGGCCGATTGACTTTTTAAGTTAAGTGAATGTATATCGGCAACCAGGAGCTTTTGTACCTATATCTTTGGTATAATTTTGTTTTAGGTTTTTTGTCCCAGTTAAATTATATTCTTAACGTCGCATTCAACGGTGTTTGGGGATGAGAACCCTTTTTGTTTTTGTTGGTATGGCCACTATTATATTATATTATATGGAAGACCATGATCTCCAACGTCCTGAAAGGATAAGGAACTCGGAAGAAGAAGAAGACCACTATTAGTGTTTCATGGAGCAGGGATGGGGTGGGAGGAGGTGCGAACACCTGGATAACCAGGCACATTTTAGAGTTTGGTTATTGGTAGTACTGGAAAAAACCTTTTGTTTAGGTTGGCACTCGCAGAAAACTGGCAAAATGTATCGAGACCTCTTCAGCATTTTCGGCGGTTCTTTTCAGTTGCCCAAGTGCCCTTCAGCAATATGTTTGCACATAGCGATATATTTATAATAATTTATTGTAAAATATGTAGTGAGTAATCACTGTTGTTTTTTTCTCACCTTAAAGCTCCATATATCAGAGATGATAAAGAGACGTTAATTCCCGAAGACCCGCATTGCGATGGTAAGTGAGCTGTCCAAGTAGATAATAATTGCTCTTTGACTTGTGAAGTGTGCGCATTGCAATGGTAAGTGAGCTGTCCAAGTAGATAATAATTGCTCTTTGACTTGTGAAGTGTGCGCATTGCAAGGTGAATAGGTTTTGGTGGAAAAATTGGAGTTAAACCAAGACAAATAAAAGTTTATAATTGACGATTGATTGAATTTAAAGATGGTACGTGCGCAAATAGCGTAAAACAGTTGCCGAGTGTCGAATTTCAAAATTGCTGACATTTACAAAATTGCTTCCAACAACGCAAGTAGTGAACAGTTGAAACAGTCGTTTAAGNGCATTGCGATGGTAAGTGAGCTGTTCAAGTAGATAATAATTGCTCTTTGACTTGTGAAGTGTGCGCATTGCAAGGTGAATAGGTTTCGGTGGAAAAATTGGAGTTAAACCAAGACAAATAAAAGTTTATAATTGACGATTGATTGAATTTAAAGATGGTACGTGCGCAAATAGCGTAAAACAGTTGCCGAGTGTCGAATTTCAAAATTGCTAACATTTACAAAATTGCTTCCAACAACGCAAGTAGTGAACCAGTTGAAACAGTCGTTTAAGGACTTGCTCATTGAAGTTGTCTTTTGGCAATGAGTATTTATGTTGCTTAACGTAACATTGAAAACGTAATTTTGCCCACTGTCTTTGATCTTTGTATGGGATTGTGCGTATGTAGTTCTGCAGACCAAGAACCTTTTTGATATCTTGCAAGTCCTATTCATCCAGAATTTTAACAGAAAAGGTTACAGTGGTCCAGGTGAATGGCGGTTTATCTAAATTTACGTTTTGAAGAGTCTGGAAGCAAATTGTTTCGCACCGATTTTTAAGTAAAAAATGAGGGCAAAAGGATATGGCCATTAAACACTTCACCCAGCTAACATGAAAACATTGAAAAAACGTGTTGAAACCCTTGCACAGACAGTAAATTTTTACTGTTCTCTATGTAAACGTTTAATTAAAAGTAATTAAAACATCAAATTTTAAAGGTAAGAAAAATGACTCTGCTTCCTGTAATTTAATTCCCTTTTTCAACGCTTGTAAGTAAATCAACGTTTGAGCTCGGCGAATACACCAAATGAAGGTTGTTCTATTTCCCTCGATTTACCGTTGCCCAAGTTGTCGTTTTACTCAATACGAAAAGTTTGAAATCAAAATAAACGGGTGCTTCCTAACTTTTGCATTCCCGATATGGGATGGAGGGAGAAGACTTTTTGGCGTCGCATTGCATACATTTAGTTTGGTCGTTTGGCGATAAGATTGAAATCTTGATCTTAAACAATTGTAAAACGTCGAGTTTTAAGGTGAAGCTTGTAATGGCAACTTTATATTTCACTTGAAAGCTGTTACAATTTATAAAGAGTTTGATGTATTGCATCATTGAAACCCGTAGAGAATTTTGAAATTCACCCATAGGTTAAAGTGGTAAAGACATTGCACGACGCAATTGGGCTTAGTTTGGTTTTAGACTCTTCGAATTGGAGACGCTGTATCTAGGCTAATTATTATACTTATTTGATTTCAGCGAAAGGCTGAGCATCTCTCTTTCTCTGCGTGGTAAAACATTCATTTACGCATATTGGTGTTCACTATTAAAAGTTTTGTGATGTCGATGGTCGACATAAAACTGAAAAATGTTTTTGTTATGGATCCGTGTAGTATTTGCTGGTTTGAGAGGGTTAAGAGCGAAAGCTGGGTTTGGGCTGATCAGCACAGACGAATTTTTAAAAACTAAAATTTTGTCGATTTACCTTATTGAAGACTGCTTTTTAGGACGCATGGTACGTACCTGGTATTTTACTATTATATTATTTGTAGTTGTAGCATTACCATTGCTTAGTCTTTTTGCCTAAGTTCTTTTTCCAGGGAGGATGAATCGTTGATAACGAAACATTCCAAAGTACTACAATGATCGATGGGATGACTATTGAAATTTTCGTTATCTGTGACCTCATGTTTTAAGATCGAGG
>RDPX01000119.1:1723810-1782006 GCA_003991215.1 Morbakka virulenta | reverse complement strand
TTTGAAATTCACCCATAGGTTAAAGTGGTAAAGACATTGCACGACGCAATTGGGCTTAGTTTGGTTTTAGACTCTTCGAATTGGAGACGCTGTATCTAGGCTAATTATTATACTTATTTGATTTCAGCGAAAGGCTGAGCATCTCTCTTTCTCTGCGTGGTAAAACATTCATTTACGCATATTGGTGTTCACTATTAAAAGTTTTGTGATGTCGATGGTCGACATAAAACTGAAAAATGTTTTTGTTATGGATCCGTGTAGTATTTGCTGGTTTGAGAGGGTTAAGAGCGAAAGCTGGGTTTGGGCTGATCAGCACAGACGAATTTTTAAAAACTAAAATTTTGTCGATTTACCTTATTGAAGACTGCTTTTTAGGACGCATGGTACGTACCTGGTATTTTACTATTATATTATTTGTAGTTGTAGCATTACCATTGCTTAGTCTTTTTGCCTAAGTTCTTTTTCCAGGGAGGATGAATCGTTGATAACGAAACATTCCAAAGTACTACAATGATCGATGGGATGACTATTGAAATTTTCGTTACCTGTGCCCAAATGTTTTAAGATCGAGGAGCGTGAGTTAAAAAAAAAATGGTGCCCAACTAGCACAGCGGATCCTGCTTGGAAATCCTCGGCCTAACTGGTGTATGTACTTCTCTCTAGTAAATGTGACTCTTTCGCTCGCAAGGCGTAGAATGGATCTCGTGCCTTTCAGGCCCCAAATGTAGTAATCTTTTTTATTTCCACAGCTCTCCTTTTTTGACCCAGCGCCTGCAACGACAAATTCAAATAGCCACGAATTCTTGTTAGCAGAACGAGCGCTTAGAAGGACAAATTTGACAGAAAAAGTGACGCAAGATGCCCACGGCACAACTGATGAATGTAATTAACGTGGTGCCGTTTGTTTTCGGACTGTGGAGTATGAATACCTGAACACGATATACCTTTAAAATTCAAAATTTGTCAACTATGATAATCTTTTAACAAGTGTCCCCTCCTGATTATAAAATGTTGAGGAAATGTATTTTTCATTTCGTTCTTGATATTTCAGAAATGTATGCTTGTGCAACCGAATCCCATCAGACCAAAATTTCTAGTCCACCACGAATTACCAGACGACCAAAAAATGTACCAATATTTTGCTTGGACAGCCTGCGGCTCTAAAGCTTTATTTCAAATGATGGTAGTTTGTGTCCGATGGTTGACGGGCCGCCTTGAAAATGGTTGCGGTTTTAAGTCGGGGTAGGGGTTTACGTTGCTTCATTTTGCACCTCTTCAGACGACTCTTTAAATGTATAGTTTCCAGTAAAATGGTCCCCAAATTTACTAAAGTTGTTTAATTCGGTTTTTTCTTGATCAATAATGAGCAGATGCATGTTTTTTGCTTTTAACCCGACAACGCAATAAATTACAATTTCACCAGTCTCGTCGAACGACATTTTTTATGTCGGTTTCAGATTCCAAATAAATATTTTGGATCCCCTAACAGAATTAGCTCTGTTTAAGTGGTATCTCCACTCTAAAATTTTTTAATATGATTGAAATAGTCTATGAACAAAAAGACGGTCTGTATATAAAGCTAGAATAGATTATATTTTAACCCACCCGCCTCCAAATGTTTTTTTTAATGAAGAGTTGAACCTGTTGATGAACTGTACTTACAGCTATTCTGTTTGGTTAATTTTAGCTTCGACAAGATTCAAGGACTACGTCACGTCAGTTTTTGATTATTTGGGAGAAAGTGAAAATGCCGTCGAAGGTTCGTCTAAGGATAAGACTGGAATGAGAGTAACCGCTACGGTGCACATTAAACCAGTCAGTAGATGTGTGTTTAGCATGCAGGTATGTAAATTTTTGTGTTTATCATGTACTTTTTCACTGTTTCGGCACTCCCATGCCAGAAAATAGAAATGAAAATAAAATTTCTTTATTATACCTTCTCATTTGCTTCTAATCTACAGGTTCCGCACAACATCCAGTTATTTCAGTTATTTTAGTTTACATCTTTTACCTTGTTTTACGATATTGTTGATTAGATCCATTAACACTTTACCAAAATGAATGTGCATGGCTGCCCGTAAATCGCTGAGTTAGTCTAGGTGTGTGTGTGTGTGGGGGGGGGGGGGATTTTTTTTAGTGGCAAAAAACCTGCTCTATTCGGCTTTTAATTCGTTTACCCGAATTTGGTGTCCAACAGGAAACTGGCCTTAATCGGATGGTTTAGATGCAGTGAAATATCGCGGCAAACTATGGCAAAGTCGCTCGACTGCGTTTGACCTTTTTCAGTTTTATTGGAAAAAGGTACACCAAGGGGAGGTCGAGGTTGTATTTTTGTAATCCAATTGCCCTTGGTCATCCATGTTTCTTTTAAAATGTGCTCCAAAAAGTTCGTAAATAGAGCTTTTGGTGTTTAATGTCTTATTACGAACAGTGATAAATTCAAAATTTAGGTAATTTTGTGTTGATATAAGCATCTACACATTATGTGAAATGTAATATGAATAATTGTATGCAACATACTTTGTTTTCTACGTAGATTAAAAAAGCTGAGCTCTCCTCAAAGAGCAAGAACTCTCCATATTACACAAGGGCAGCAGAGTCTAAGAAATTTTCAAAAGAGCTAGAAGCACAGCAACTGTTATTCCGTGTGACGAATGGCGAAATTGTTGCAGTTCTTTCCACCGTATCCGAAAAAGCGCATGTGCTCAACATTAAGCGTGGTATTTTAAGTACTCTGCAGCTGGGAGATCCAACTAAGCAAGAGGTCGAAAGCGATGTAAACGGAGTGTGTTCAGTTTCATTCGTACAAAAGGGCAACCTGATTGTCAAGTCCAAAAACCTGACGGATTGCAATCTTAGAACGCGTACCGAGCTGGGAGTACAGTCTGCCTCTCTTGAGCAAAGTGACTTGGTAAGAGGATTGGCATTACTGGATACATAAATATTTTTTTTGGCAGTGTTGTTACGTTTAGGTAGCCTCTTGACATAGCATTTTTTTAGTATTGCGTAATGTGTATATTTGCTTATTTTGCAAGGTAATTGGTGCCGGCTGGGATACGGTCGTCGTTCCGTCTAATTGCATCGATGTTTAGAAAAAATGGCCTTCGAGAAGGTGGAAAATTATGACTTTATTGGGTTACTCGTTTAGTTGATTTGATAGAAATTTAAAAGGCTCCCCTTGCAATGCTATTTTGATTTCATCGATGTTATTTTTAAACCAAAAAAGGTTTTCAAAGCTCTAGCAACTTTGTTAATGGTTAATTGTGGTTTGTTGGCAAAAATCGGAATGGTTAGAGCTAGTCACTTTTATAAACGTACTTTTTGGAAAACCAGGCAATATGGTACTTAAAAAACACAACTTGCCTTTTCATTGTCTACAAGTATAAGGGGCGCTATAATTGCAACAAAAGAAACGACTTTCCGTTGTGTTTTGTGAATTGTGGTGTTTTGTGTGCGGCGGTGTATTGTGTGAGACGGTGTTTTAATGTTCTGTGATGTTTTCTGTGCAGTGGTGTTTTTGTGTGTACTGAGGTGTTTTGTATGCCGAGGTATCGTGTACCGTGATATTTATTCTCTGTATTCTCTGTGTGTTGTATATCGTCGTGGATAAGATTTTCTGGTGAATCGAGCTATAATTTCCACATTTTACAATTTTGAAAAACGTGAATGAAAGGCGGTAAAGGGACTGGTATTGTGGTGATGTTTTTATTCGCCCTTTTTATGTTTTAGCCTCTAAGCCCACTGAAATCGACAAGCAAATGTAACTACCAAGTTGATAGAGATGGAAAGATTGTTGGAGTGGAATGTAAAGAAAGTCATTTGTTCAGACCATTCTCTGCTGGTTACGAGACTACCGCAGGAGCAATAACATCTGTTTTACAAAGCATGATCCTAATGGATGAATTACCAGAAGATCAAAATGCCCAGAGACCTGAAGAGAGTCTTGATGGTTTACAAGAAGAACCTCTTGTCTTCAGCCAGGAACAAGAGCATACCAAGCCGCTTAACACCATCGTTGACAAAATTGGTGCGATTATGGGAGCTCTTGTTGACCACTCTGACAAGAAAAATCTTGCAGTTAAGCAAAACTATGCATATGAATTCAGCAGACTTGTAGCTCTTCTCCGTAAATTGGACAGAAAGAGGATGACTCCAGTGTGGGACAAATATTTTGACTGCACAAAGAGTGGAATATGCCGATATGAAGATCATGATATCAAGGAAGTTTACAAGTAAGTAAAAGCAATTTTTAAAAATTTTTGGTTGCATTGGTTGTGTAAGACAGTTGTTGTATTAATCAGTTTCACGAGTCGTGTGACCAAAGTGATTTTAAGAATCTTACTATTAGGAGAAAGAAGTAGGATATCACCAGACATAAAAAGTGGAACAATTTGACTTTGTAGCGGATGCCAGAACAAGGAATACTGTGCTTATTTTGAGAATATCACCGAAAGGGTGGCAGAGATGCAGGAAGATGTGTACATTGTGCACATGTGTTTTGTTGACTATGCAAAAGCGTTTTATAGGTTTTAAAATTTCTTGAAAACCTCGAAGCTCGACATTCTTGGCAAAGATCCTCGCCCTATGCAAAAACGTTGCCAGGATCAGTCGTCATCTGTACGCATCAATAGAGAATGCAGTGGTCGCACACAACTGTAGCGTGGGGTAATAAGGATGTTTTTTTTGTCTCTAGATCTGCACAATTTGTACAGCAAACTAAGGCATCTGGAACCAGAGAAGGGTTTCCATGTCGAGAGTAAAAACAACGAACATCGCATGCGGACTGCACTTCTATTGGCAGAAGAATCTTCAGAGACTATTGGGTGTGATAGTTGAAGAGTTGCAAAAGCGGCTTTTGTAGCAACTGCAAGAAGACTAAATGTATGGTTCGGAAAAGAGAACTTGCCATGTGTTTTCAAAGAGGTCGTCATCAAATAAATTTCGTTAATATATTTGGGGAACCTAATCACTGTGGATGCCTAATGCGTAAAAGAGATTGAGAAACGCATGGCCCTGGATACGCGAGCCTTTTAAAAGCTTGAAACATTTTTTAATAACTATTGTATCTCGATGTCAACAAGGCTGCGTGTGCTGAATGGCCACGTACTTTCATTTGAGATATGGGTCAGAAACATGGACGGTAATGTCGAAGTATAAGCAAAGTCTAGAAAACTGTGAAATGTGGATTTTGAGAAGAATGATGAACTCGAGATGGGAAGATAAGTAACAATAGCATGTTAAGAAGGGCGGCAGTCAGCAAAGACCCTTGTTGAACAAATGGGCACAAACCAACTAAGTTTCTTCGGTCTTGTTAATGAGGAAAGGTGGCCTTAAGGAGGTAGTGGTGAATTCCGTACCTTGATACTGCTCCTACTTGTGCTCCTATAAGGTACGAATGAGCAGTTCATGAGTGAGCGAGAAAAGTGCGTGTTTAGCAGCACAGAGCTCTTAAGCATGACGCCAGAATAAGGAAAGTGGTGTGATGTAACCGCCTTTTGTCTGCAGAGGATATGGAACCTAGAAGAAAGAAAATACTGTTAGTTGGGTATCCAATATAGGGGAATTATCCAAATTGTTAGCTTTTTAAAAAAAATACTTTCATTAAAAAACGTGGAATATCTGCAAAATCTGATTAAAGTAGAAATATAGTAGATTTTACAGAAAATCGAAAGCGAAGGAATTTGATGGTTTGACCTTTATAAATTTTTGCACGCCAGGAGAACAAAGAGGGATGGATCTAGCGTACGGAAAAAAATAACGATTGGCTAAAATATATACCAGACGGCTGTAATTGGGTACTAATTATATTTGCATTCTTATTTTCCACTTTAGGCAATATCTTTTGGATGCTCTGACGTATTGCGGAACACCTACGTGTGTCTACATGGTTCACAACGTCATTGTTGATGAAGCAGTTACTGGAGAAAGGATGAATCTTTTCCTTCAAGGTGTTGCAGTTGTCAGTAAACCAACAAAAGAAATGATCAGGGACATCACCAATATTGCAAGAAGGGTACCCTCGAGGCAGGCTTTCCTTACCTTGGGAACACTTGTATACAGATTCTGTAATGCAAATCCGGAGGAATGTTCATATGTAAGTATCATTCGTGGTTAAGCGATGAGACAATAGTTGCGTGGGCTCATTTTTTATCTTTTATTATGTTGAGTAGAAACTTGCTGTTTAAATGTTAATTCACTTCCATGCTACTTCGTACCGTGCTAGCTCTGTGCAATACGAATGCATATTTACTCCAACTCCACTCACTTCCCTTTGGGTTTATCTAGCCTGGTGGTGGTTGTGGTGGTAGTGGTAATCGGGGTAATCTATCGAGTCATGTACGGAGTCGAGGCAATCCAGATGCCTGTTTAATTAAGTATGTTGTGATGTGACGTCGTAAAGGAGAGCAGAAGTGAAAGTATTTCAAGGTGCTTAAGTGTACTTGCAGTGTTTTAGGTTTTTTTTGTATTAATTTAAAGATCTTTGCATGAACTTTCATATACATTTTGTGAGTTAACGTTTATTTGACCATAAGTGCAATTTTTTATGCATTGTTAGGAGAGAACAAATCCAGTCACTCGAGCAGAATCCTTTTTGGAAGAAAAGCTTGGAAGAAGCTGCGAAGGACAAGAAAATGTTGACAGAGTTGAAGAATTGATGAGGACATTAAAAGCTATTGGAAACAGTGGGCGACCAATTCATGCATGGGCGACTTTGTTGCGATGTGCGCAAAGCTCAGTACATCAGAATGTTAGCATTGCTGCATTAGAAGCAATGCGCAGAATGCCATGCAGTGACGACAGAATGATGCGTCTTCACGAGATGTTAGAAGATGTCAATACCGATCCCGAGATAAGAATCCACACATTTTTGGCTTTAATGAAATGCCCCAAACTAGAATCTTTGAGAAGGTTTGTCGACATGCTAGAGTATGAGAAAAGCAAGCAGTTGACAAGTTTTATGTATTCACATCTGAAAAATATTATAGAATCTTCCAATCCTGCTCATGCCGACACACAGGAACACTTGAAACGTCTTTTGACGGACAAGACACTAAAAAAGCCGGAATTGGACTTCACAAAATATTCTAGCTCATTGGAAACATCTCTGCATTCAAGTAAGTTCGCAGTTTTTGAAATAAAGTGTTTGGTCAAGATTCTGGTACTTTACCATTTTTGGTTCTGATGTTTAATGCGTTTTAAGACTATACGTTTACGGCACCGCGACGTTTAGAAAAAAACTTAAAAGAGGTACAATTGGCCAAAATTTTAAGTTGGTATTGTCGTTTGACTATCTATTTCAGAACGTTTATTAGCGCTCCTGGCTCGATAACTACTGGCTAAAAAACTGGATCGCGCATCGGTTACTTAGGTTTGATAGCAAATATTGGTATCATTTGTCCATTTAAGTGGTAGAATCTAGAGAATCGAAAGCTATTCAAAAGAAGCTATTTTAAAACCAGGACAAGCGACTCATTTTTTGTAAATTTGTAAATGTACCAGTGGTGCTGTTTGGTTGATGCGGCAAATATGTTCTTGTAGTTTGTTCCAGCACGGTAACTAGTTTGTAATTGAAACGAAATTTTAAATTGTATTAACCTTCTCATTCCTAATGATGTAAAAAGTATTACTTCTCGGTATATTTTAAGATCATTTTAGATAGTTTCGAAGGTTTGCCAGATACAGTTACCACAATTGCATCTCTTTATTGTATAATAATTGCAATCCCCTAAACCATCTTTTAATTTTTTTTAGAATGGCTTAAATCGGGAATTGCAACGGAAGGACATATTATTTTTCACCCAGAGAGCTACTTGCCAAGAAGTGCCCTCCTTAATTTCACCGCTGATGTGATGGGAGTTCCAATTAATGTATTGGAGATGGCGATTAGAATTGAAGGACTTCAAACTATAATTGAAGATGTCTTTGGACCCAATGGAGTTATGCCAGACAATAGCATTCTGAAATTATTTAATTTAACCATTACCAAGGAAGATTTCGAAAAAGCTGGAAAAGCGAGAGGTCGAAGAAATGCTGATTGGAAAGATAACGTGGACATGTTACACAATCGAGTAAACAAGAAAAGAGTAAAGCCCTCCGGTGATCTATCGGTAAAAATGTTCGGACATGACGTCAAATTGATAAGTTACGACGACTTCTTCTGGATGATTGATCAAATCGACAATATGAACGTTATACAGCTTCTTATGAATTTGGCAAAAGGGGGCCACAAAACATTTACAAAGAGTTTCATGTTTTTGGAAATGACACAAACTGTTCCAACTGGTCTTGGCTTTCCTTTAAAACTAAAACTTGCTGGAACGGGAGTCGTTTCGATGGAACTGGATGGAAAGTTTGATATCAGAAATATGTTTTGGGGACCTAGTCAGATGGAGTTAAAAGGATTCATAAGACCAAGGTATTGATACCCCTTACTTTTGAATTTTAGTTAAGGAAACTAGCGTTCACCAGATGGGCCTGTAACGTAATAAACGCATCACGGTTATTTCATTTTGTATTTTAATTGTGATCGCAAAGTATGAACTTGACTTGTCAGTGAATTTGTAAACGAAGGGTTGTAAAAATACCAAACAGTGCATCGTTGTACACTTGATAGATAAAGGGTGATTGAATGCCTGGAGGAGCAAGATCTTGGGAACAAATTAAAGACTATAAATTTCCATTTGTACATTTACGCAACAACATTCTTTTACTTCGAGAGAATATTTTTAGGATAACGTTTTAGTAACTGCACGTTTTAACAGTTATAGTAATAGTTTGGGTTTTTTTCTCTCGCAGTGGCGTTGCAGAAATTTCTGGAAAGATGGGCATCGAAAGTCGCTTTCTTAGCTCTGGTATGATGGTCCGCTCATCAGCATTTACTTCCCAAATGCTCAAAGGAGGAATCGTTTACAAAGAAGGAGAGTTATTGAAAGTGAATTTGGACACACCAGAGGATCCAGTTACGCTGTTTAATATCTCGTAAGTTTACAGTTTGGTCGTAGGAAGTGTTTTTCGACTGTTTATGTTGTTTAACGTCGTGCGAGTTTGTCGTTGTGTCCTTGGACGTTTGTTACTTAATACGACAGATTTTCCAAGCGTTTTATGTCGTTAAATGGAATGTCTCCAAGTTTTCTTTTGTGACTTGACCAGTTATCACTAGATAGGGCGGTCAATTTTTTCGATTCGTGTTCGTGTTGTTTTGTCTAATAATTCAAGTACTTGGTAAGGCAATTAGTTTAGTCGGCCAATTACATGTCATTAAATGCCAAGTACAGGTTTGCCATTTTGCCCGACCAGTTTATTTCACTTGGTAGGACGTTCCTTTTTATCGACTCGTCGTATGCTGCTACATGTCTCGTGCAAGTTTGCCGTCGGATCACGGCATATTATCACCTGATAGGGTCGTCAGATTTGTTGACTTATATTTATGTCGTTGTATGTCACCTAAATTTTCGATTGGTCAGTTTTTCCCACTCTACACCTAGTCGGTTTCAGGCTCTTTGTTCTTTAGCCGGGCTGAGACCAGCATACATTTTTGCAAAGAACAAGGCCCACCAACGGCTGGAACAGCTTTTATTTTTGCATGGTAAATTCAGGTTTAAAGCAACCGACTAAAATTTAACCCCCAAAACAAAGGTGGTTAAATAGTTAAACTTGTTTTCCTTTGGTTTTGGTAGCACTGGTTTGATTGATATTGTGTAAAACCTATGTGGTTAACCTTGCCCATGCAGTAATTGATTTTCCTGTGGATATTGCCTGCTATTGCATTTAGGAAGGGGGTAGGAAAGAGGTGTATTTTTGTATATTCGTTTGGGCTGTAAAAGAAAGAATTCGCATTGGTTTATCCAGTTGTTGAATCCGCTAATGACCAGCAGGTAAACGTGTTGCTTTATTTAAATAATTTTTCAGAAAGGTTG
The DNA here is from genome assembly GCA_003991215.1 of Morbakka virulenta. NCBI lineage: Eukaryota > Metazoa > Cnidaria > Cubozoa > Carybdeida > Carukiidae > Morbakka > Morbakka virulenta. The sequence goes on along the minus strand of RDPX01000119.1, from coordinate 1,772,089 downwards.
GGAAAGTAACCTTGCAAATTTTTTCATTTAAGGACTGCACCATATTTGTACGTGAATGAAGACGTGAAAATGATCACTGGCGTTTCTCGACGAATCTCTCCAAATTTCTGTTTGAACGACACCGTTATTTCTGGACTTGGCCTATGCACAAGTTTTGCAGTTCCTGTTGCATTTAGAAATTTTGAGGCGCCTTATTTTCCATTGTCCGGACCAGCACATTACGGAATGAAGCTCGTGAAAGCAGATAAGACATTAACAAGCTACCAGTTGAAGATCGAAAAAGAAAAGACGACAGTGCAGGATGGGGTTAAAGAAATTGTTGGAAAGATAAAAGTAGGAGCTGTAGGGGCAACGTATGCTAAAGAATTTATGGGCTTGGTAAGATACAAAGAGACGGAGAAAACTAGAAGCTTGACAGTGCGTACAGTGGAAGGTATGAAAAGGAAAGCCGAATTACATATAAGCCATGATAAGAATACCAACGGTTTTGCAGTGGAGGTTGGTACAGATGGGCTAACCCCAAAACCAGTGTCCTTTAAATTTTCGTTTTTTAATGAGCACAAACGTGCAGGTCTTGTTGGCTTTACAACATACGTAAAATATGGAAACCAAAAGATCGAACAGACTTTAAGATCTTTTTATAGCAGAGATTTGTACAGGTTCTCATCCAAAACGACTTACTGGCCAGGAAAACATCTTACTGGTGAAATAGAGTACATTCCTTCTAGTAAAGCTGTGAATGTTAGATTAAATGCTAATCAGTTTTCTTTGGCTGTGGGCTTTACTTGGAAAATTGTTAATACCAAAGGCAGGAAAGGGTTGCAGTTTACAGCAAAGCATCTTGGCCGCTTGTCCAATGTCAGAGTGTTTGCTGGTTACGTTGCCAAAGAGGGATTTCAGAAAGTTGGAATCGAAGCTGAAGCTAACGGGAAAACAGCTGAAGTAAGCCTTGGACTTTACACCACTAAAAACGGTTATGAAGTCAGAATGACGGCGGAAGCATTGGAAAAGAAATTGGAGATATTTTCAAATTATAACACAGTCACTGAAAGCAAAGATGTTAAAAAGGAAGTGGCGTTTGGGGCACGATATGGTGGGAAAACGGTTGGAGTTCGAGCTTTCTACAAGGCATCAAAAAATGGTGTAAAGAAGGATTTGTGCGGAGCTATTTTTAACGACAACCAAGAGCCAATTGGCCTCTGTCTTTCGCTGGATAATGCAGATCAACACAAACGCGCTACTGTGATTGGTCGTATTCTAGACAAGAGTGTTAGTGTTGTATTCTCTTACGAAAAAATATCGAACATATATTCTTTCAATACAACACTGTTGTACAATAACAGAGTGCTGGCCCAGAACGCATGGTTTTTCAAGTACGACGGCATCTTCAATAGTGATTTAAGGATGATCAGCAAAGTGGGCGGAGGTGAAGTAATGGTCAGATGGTTTTCAGAGACCAGAGGAAAGGATACGTTACTTGGAGTCGAGGCAAGAGCGATGAAAAACGTTTTTGCTGCAACTGCAACTTACAGTTCAGAGGTAAAAGACGGAGTCAGTGTTCATGGGTTGTTGTTCCAGGTAATGGTAAACAAGAAACTACCAGTGGACTTTGATGTGGTTTTGGAATTGGGCTCAACAATGACAGGACTTTCGACAACCTTAAATGTGATGAAGTACAAGTTAACCACTGCAACTATATGGACAAGGCCAGGAGCAAGCGAGTATTCTTTGACTTTGCGTATGGCTGTAAAGAAAGAAAACTTTGTAATTTTTGGGTTCGAGGACAATTGTCTCTTGATGTGGTCAGATAGTACAAAATCCATCAGAGAATTATTCAAGTTATTAATCTGGGGTAAGACGTTTGAGTTTGGCTGGCACTTGAGATATCTCAAGGGTGTAAAAGGTGATGGAAATACTTACCATGACCTTACATACGGCCTCACGTATGGAAAAGGAAAGAGCATGTCGCTAACAACAACGTACTTGAATGGAAAAGAATATCTTGAAATCTATTTTACATTCAGGTTCTTAAAAAACCGACAGGTTGTGCACAGTTTAGTGTACAACAAGGTACTAAGGGAATTGAAAATCAACATTGAATTTCTACCAAAAATGTTTGTTAAGCTTATGGCAAGACTAGACAAGGACAAAGGATGGAAAATGACGACGGACTTGCGCTTTGATTGGAAGAATATGAATAAAGCTCTAGAATGGATTGCAAAGTACACAGATGATAAAAATTTGAAAGGTCTATCATTTCAGTGGAACCTTTTTGGGAAACAATTTAAAGTCAAGGGTGTTTATGACAGCTCCAGGAAAACATATTTAGTCGAGGCAAACGTGCTTGGTAAAGCTGTCCAGCTTGTGGGTGGATACAACCACGGTACCCAAACAGCGACTTTGCAGTTGGTTACTATTATAGATGGTAAAACTCAAACTTGGATAACGGCTTTAGTGTCGCATCACAACAAAGAATACGTTTTCCAGCTCGAAACACCGTCAAGGGTGCTGCTACGAACAACAGCCGCGATTATCAAAGAAAATAAGAGCGCTTATTTGGAACTAACAGGATTGGGAAAACAACTTGCTAAAATCGACGGTCAGTACTTGGAAGACCAACAAGCTGTGACTTTTGAGCTTAAATCCCTGTTTAAACGGAGATTACGCATCACAGCTAAATTTGACAAGGATGACCGGACTGTATTCCTCCATTTTGATGGAATGAAAAAAAATATGAATCTTGGCTTTGCTGTCAAATACGATCCTATCAAGATGTCTTTCGCCTTCAGTGTGGAGGTGATGAACAAGGTTGTGGGGGTTATGGTCCGCGCCGATTACAAAAATTATGTACTTTCTAGCAGCTTCTTCTTCAATGACAGAGTTATGGGTTGGGAAGCCTATGTCGACCCGTCAAAGAAAGCTCTTGTGTTCAATGTGACATTGAGTCCAACCCTCTCCGGTCAAACGGTCGTCGAGATAGTGGATGATCACATCGTAAAGTTTACCATTCAGAGAAAAAGTGGAAATAAGATAATCAATGAAACTACCTTCAAATACAGCTTGATGGAAAGTGAAAGTAAATTTATTTTGCAGCTGAATAAAGATACGGTCGCAGCTATAAAATCTTACATACTTCCAGTTGTTAAACGAGGATATTCAAATGCAAACAACCTTGCGAAAAATGCCATGAACAGCGCAAAAAGATTTGCTGGGGAAAGTAAACGAATATCTGAGAATGTTGTAAGAAAGATAATAGCATCTTTTTTCACCGCAACTAATACACTTGATCAAAGGTTCGACGAATTTGACTTCATTGCTGCACGCGACGAGATACTGCGTTTGGCAGCGATGGTACCAGTACAAGCATCAACTTTGGCAAAGAAATCACTTTTATTGTTCAGGGACTCTGCTTTGGCCATTCACGATAGTGTTCCAGTTTATCTGAATCAAATTTTGCACTCGAAAGAGAAACTAACAGAATTTGCACTTATTCTTGGAAAAGTGACCCAGAATATAACTGGATCTGCCAAACCAGTTGTCCACACTGCTATAAAATTGGCTAGGGACTTTAAAATAAGAGGCAAGTCCATTGAAGAGATCGTTCGATTGATAGTTAAATACCTGAAAGAGCAGGCCCAAAAGTTAAGAAATGAAGTCAAAGTTAAAATCCCCATGATAATTAAGAAGATAAAAAGTAGCAAGCTTCCATATATAGAGAAAAATGTAGGTCAGTTGTATAATGAAGCAATAAATCAGTTAAAAGATCTTACCTTTAACTATGATATGGAAAAAACGATGAAATGGCTTGTCAAGCAAATTGCAGAAGTAAAGATTTTGGAAAAAACTGTAGAAGAATACATTGCTGTCATTGAAAAAAATGTGCAGAAGTTGCCAGCCGCCACAAAAATAGTTGTTTTAAAGGCAGTAAGACTAATTAAACAATATATAACGGAGTTGAAAAAAGTGGCGAAAAACATTCGCAAGTTTACGATGCCCTTACGCAGGCTGATAAATAAAGCGAGGTTCTCAGTTGTTAAACACTACTCGCCGTTGGCAAAGAAGCTTTCTACCGCTATTACTCAAAAGATTAATAATATCTATAGTCACCTGCAACTTGCAATGAATCAGTACATGGATGCGGTGTATGATTTTGCAGGACCACTTCTGAAGCCTTTCAAGCCTGCATTCAAGGATATTGTTAAACAGATCAGTAACATCAGAGTTATGAATAAGAAGCTTGGAAATATCGTGGACGATTCGACAGGCAGGGTTCGAAGGGCATTGAAAAAAGGGATTAAAGAAGGTTTAAAGGTTCTGAAGACGACAGTCGAGGAGAGCAAAATGGTAGCAACTCGCCTGGTTGCAAGTACACCAGAAGAAATTGTCGAGGAATTGTTTTCGAAGGCTGATCAAATTAAAAAATTCTGGACAACTGTGAACCTAAAGAGTGTCATATTTTACAGTGAAGTACTAAACAAAGTCGAAGAGTTGACGAAAAGGACAATAGCTGCATACAAATCTGCACAAGACTACTCTTTTGCCGAGTTTAACATGATCCTAGACAAAAATCTGAGAAAACTTGCATCGTTTGTAGAAAAGATTAGTAATGAAGCGGCAAACATAGCAGCACAAGTAGCATATATAGATGTGATATCGCCTTTTGCTCGCGCTCTTAAGGCAGCCAATGTTGATGGTCATTTGGCGAAATACGGTATTAACGCCAAGTTTGCAGAAGTCATCCAGAAAGCCAAGGAAGGAAATTTGACAGAGTTTTTAATGAAATCAACTGATGCAGTTGTAGATTTCATTGGAAAAAGTTACAAAGACGCTGTTGTGAACATGGAAAAGTATAGAGTAGTTGTGGAAAAACTTGTTTCTTATTTGGCTAGTGCCTCGAAGAAAGACTTTGAGACATTTTACCAAGATGTTGCGAGTGTTTTGTATGCAAACAAAGAAAAGATCACTAGCTTTCTGCTGAAACGGTATCACGTTGCATACGCGCGAGCCACGAAGATGTATCACATTATATTAGATCAGTATGAGGAATTCATTGAGAAATATTTGTTGCCAGTTAAATACCTTTTAAATGATGTCAAAGAAAAGACGATGATGATCTACGACGATATCAAATATGAAGCTGAAATAGTGTATAATCACTACAAGACGATCGTTTTAACACGTGGAAAAGCCTTGTTTACGGAAATAAAGGGAAAAGTCTTGAAGATGTACAAGCAACTGTATTCGCGAATTGTAACGACCCTGAAGGAATACGAAGGAAAGACTTTAGAGGAAATCGGAGAACTTGGTTATAGAATGGTTAAAGAGATTTTTGAGAAATTTTATGAAAAATCTGAAATGTTGGTTGGAAAGTACTTGGTCAGAGCAGAGAAAATGTATAGAAAGTTGTACAAGAAGATAAAAGCCAAAGTTGACTTCTACTACAACGAATTGCAACAAAAATTAGTTCCACGTATTGTCGAAATATATGAAAGGGCTTCTGACAATGTTAACAGAATGGTCCAAAGGGAATACGGCAAAGCAATGGAGGTATACCAGACAGCATACAGCAAAGCAAATGAGTTTTATTCAGAAAACAAAGATCTTACAATTGAGGAATTGTACAAAAAAGGGGAACGTCACATTAGTAACACTTACAAGCGTTACTACAACATTCTTTCAGAAAAAGTCGAAAAAGTATTGAAAAAATCGAAGAAGGTAATGATTGATGTAGTGTTACCAGAATTAAAGAAAGAAATGGAATCTGTCTTTAATCAGACTTTGCGCTCGGTAGTGGTTCTTGGCAACAAGACTGTTGAATCATTTTCACCACAATACCAATGGTTAAAGGACGAAGCAGAAATAATTTTTGGATATGGGTTAATTTCTGCGGTAAATGCATACAAGGACTCTAAATGGGTACTACAGAACCAAGTTAAAGAATTAATCAAACTGCTTTTGAAGCTCTTCAAAACTATCAAAGAACACCCTACATATAGAAAATACGAGAAAATGGTTCGTGAGCATTCTTACGTTAAAGTGGCAATCAAACAGTACCATGAAACCGTTTCAAAGCTTGATGCCAAGTACCAAGAGATCCTTCAAGTGGCACGCAATCTGTTAGAGCAAAGCGATGTAAAGGACTTGAAGAATAAAGTCTTGAAATACTACTCTCACCCAAAAGTGTTAAAAGCCATAAACATCTTGCGCGAAATGAACAGCAGCCTTTTATATACTATAAATCAACTGAAACCAAAGGTCACAGAATGGTTGCAGATGACGAGAAACACTCTTGAAACCTTGCCAGCTGGCCTTGTAGAAGAGCTCAAGTCCTTCGTGCGGAACCCAGAGGAATATGTATGGTCAACCTATCGAGATATTTTATATGTCGCAAGAGAATTTCAAAACGTGGACTTCGGGCGATTATACAGAAGCACTCGGAATGATCTGATAGGAGTCTTGATCGAAGTAACTGATCTGAAAACGAAAGAAATGGTAATGGATGGCATTGACAAAATCTTAGATTTGTACAAAGAAATTAGAGAATTGCCTAAAAAGGCTAAAGCTGAATATGCACGCCTAGTCCAGGTTGCTTCAAAGAAGATTGAAGAGGTCCAGAAACTGGTACAGTTGACCTGGGATGGCTCTGCTGTGAAACCTATAATTACCCATGAAGTCTGGTCGGAAATGATGGATGATGTTGCAAGCCACGAGCTTGTTTCTTTTATTTCACAAGTGTTGAAGGCATCTACTGACCTTTTTCTTGAACACACAAAGAAAGCTAGGGGCACTATAATCGTCAACAAGGATAGATTGAAAAAAAGGGCTACAGATGAATTTGAGAGAGCAATGACAACTGTTGAAAAATTTGTTAAAGAGACTAAACTCAAAGACATTGTTAGTTTTTTTAGCGATAAAACCGTGGCTGCAAAGGCGAACCTTATGGAGCAAAAACGCAAGGTGGAAGAAGTTGTCAAAATGCAGTATGCGATGTTGAGAGAGCTTGTCGAAAAGTACGTTGCATTGACAGTAGAAAAAACTAAAAAACATCTAGTAAATGCTAAATATGTTGTAGATCAGTGGAAGGGAAAGGTTTCTGCAAAGCTTGAAGACTTTGCAAAATTGTCAGAAGAGTACAAAGCGAAAGTAGAAAAGGCACTAGAAGAGTACCGAGAAGGTGTTGTAAAGAAGGCTAATAAAGTTTTGGAGCAGTACAAAGGTATCATGAACATGACCCTTGGAGAACTCTACGAGGCTCCGAAGATGATTGCTAGCAATATAAATAAGCACAAAGTAAAGTTGTATAATAGATATGGCGAATACAAGCGCCGAGTAAGACGTTACGCAGAACCCTATGTTGCTGCAGTTGGTACAGCGGCTGAATGGACTGTGAACGAGTTAAACGAAACTGCCATGTTTATTTACAAATATTATGGAATGGATAAAAAAGCACGTGACTTGAAGGATTTGGTCATCAAGAAGGGCAAGGAAACTTTACCTAAAATTCCCGGAATTGTTGGGGATGTAATGAAGATCACTGGAAAGTCTGTACTTAGAGCAATTCACACCTCCATGACTCTTGTTGATCGAATGGACCTTAGTAAAGCAAAGGAGTTTGTGCGAATGTACATTCCTGATGCCAAATCGGTTAAGTCCTTTGTTAACAAATACGTTGTAGTAGATCCAGAAGATATGAAGCTGGTTGTAATGGTGCCGCACTTCGTTCCCGTAACGCCAAGCTTTTCCTATCAAGTAGCACGATTAGATGGAACAGCAAGACAAATAGCAAATAAAAGTATTGAATCTGCTAAAATGTTGATAGAAGCTATGAGACGGCGCACAGAAGATCTTCGTCGTGACCTAACTGAAAGTTTGGAAATAAACAAAAGTTTAGTGAAAGCTGGTATAAAACTTATGAACAAATATAAAGGTGACTTGTCTGCTATGGGGCTTGAAGCAAGCGCAGTGGTTATGAATGAGACTGGCGTGAAAGCCAAAGAAACTTACCAAAAATTAAAACAAATGAGCAGTGGCGTTTCCAAAAACATCCAAGAAGCCATGAAGGATGTATACGCATCAAAGACAATAAAGGAGATGTTGGAGAAGGCAAAGAGGTATGGTAACGACGTTTTAGACCACACTCGCACTATTATTATGACAAGATTGAAAACGGTGCGGGAAAATGCAGAGGAAATGTATCGAGTAATGCAGGAAGAATACAAAAATGTTATGGCCGATTTGAAGCCTTACTATTCCCTCGTAAAAGTTGCAATTGAGGACATGCAAAAAGGCAAAGATTTCAAAAATGCATTCCAACATGTTAACTCGCAGGCTCGTAAGACTTACAGAAAACTTGCTGCTTCCATTTATAAAAAGTATCAAAATATGTTGAAATACCTGGAAGTTGAAGATGGAGAATTGGCTTCTCTACTAACAAGTTACAAGACGATACATCGCCAGATATTTGGAAAATACAACCAAAGACTAATGCGCCTTTTCCGGCTAGCAAAAGTATTCTTTGATCGAGGAACTAGAATTGTAAAGACCAAAGCAGTCAAAAGAGTAAACAAGCCTGCAGTTGAACCTTTCAAAAGTAAGTATTTGTGATACTACTTTTTAATATTAATTTTGCATTTATAATAAAGCCCATGAGACTATTCATACGATACGATTTCACCTTGGACAGTAAAAAAAAAAAGACTGTTAATTGCTCATGTGCGTTTCACTGCATTATATCGACGGTATATTGCAACGCATACAACAACTTGCTTGCTTATGACGTTAAATTTTTCTTCTTGTAAATGACAAAAAACGTTAACACAATGTTTTCTGTAGCCATTTGTGTACAATGGTTGATAACGCAGGTGTACGTAAATTCATTTTTTTTTAATCGAAGAAAATCTTGTTTGGTAATTACCATACTTTTCTCAGACTTCCAATGTTTGAAATTAGTTCTTCCCCGCTCACCCCACCAATCGTGCTTTATTTTGTTGTTTACAAGTTACGTGTTGAAAGCAGAGAGGTTATTAAATGGCGTATGCTTTATTCTGTTAGGCACGGCGACCATTTTTGGCAAGGAACATGTGATGACATTTGATGGGAAAGTTTATAAAATGCCCGCCTTCAACAAAGATACTTGCACTTATCTACTAGCTAGAGATTTCCACAGTGGAAACTTCACCGTCCTTTCTCAGAAGGAGAAGATCATCATTTCGACACCCTCGATGATTGTATCCATTTCCAAGAATGGAGAGGTAAAAACCACCCTGACCGTGATAAAGAAGGGATTCCCTGTTGAGAAACACGTAAAAGGCCTTCCAGTGCAATCTTCTACAGGAAGATGCCTTCGAGAAGGAGCATTTGTAAAATGCATGTTTAACAGCGGACTGGAGGTAACTTGCGACGTTAAGCACTACGCCTGTACCATTCAGCTTTCAGGCTGGCACTATGCCAAAACAGAAGGTAAGAGTCTGAAAAAGCAGTGATTAGTAATATTTAGTTTTAACGACTTATTCAGTAACCTATGCAAGTGCTGGAATTGTTTTTGCTTTTTTTTACCCTGTTCTTGTTTCCATAGCATGTTGAGTTCAGATGAACACTATAATCTAAACGGTTTCACCGACCCGCGTCCAATGTCGGAAGATTGGGCTTTTTACCAATAATTTAAGGTTATTTTGTAATGGCAGATTGTAGCCAGTTTGACTCTATTTGTAAATCTTTGTAAAGTTGTCAGTTTATCCTGCATGGCGGGTAGAAATATACTTTCATTAGGATCACTTATTCTTTGTTTTTACAAGAATCAGATTTTGTAAACACCAATTATTTGTTTTTAATAATGTTAAGTTATTTTGATGGAATTGCTTTTATGGTATGCAGTGCAAGTTGTAGGGAAACTTAATTTTACTTCATATTTTCAGGATTACTTGGCAGCAACAACAACGAGCAATACGACGACTTCAAGACACCAATAGGAGTCATTGTGACGGAGGTTAAAGATTTTGTTGATTCTTGGGAGTTGACTGGAGACCCAGAATGTATTGCTGAACGTCGAGCAGGGCCTGCCTGCAATCGTGCACCATCGCTGCAATGCAAAAAAGCTTTCACTAGCACCACTTCACCGCTCAGGCCTTTCTTTGCTGTTCTTGATCCCAAGCCATTCCTCAAAGCCTGCGAAATTGAGAGTGCAGCGTGTGACAATATATTGCCAGCAGACATAAGCCACTGCAACACAACTGCCGCATATGTCGGCGTGTTACGAGCCATGGGGCACAGTGTGAACTACCTTCCACAATGTGGTAAGTGGCCTTTGATGTTGCTTTTTGCTGGGTGTAGAAATTAGTTGAACGTATTTTTTCCCCACTACCTGTTTCGCCGCTGAATTTAATTAATTTCATTACATTACCCATCGGGGTGCTCAACCCATTGTCTGTTTCGGTGCCTAAATCATTTCCCATTCCAATGCTACCTCTGTTAAAAGTAATTCGACGAATTAAGACTTTGTGCTTTCCAAGTACAAGTAGAAACATTCCGATTGTCTTGCTCAAGTCAATAGAGTTTTCAAAACGTGGTTTGGTGCCCTTTAGCATTTCTGGTTTAACAGGTTTCCTAGTATGTGAAGCATGTTTTAAAAAACAAGTCGAGGTTGTGTATATGCTGCATGATCACTTCAAAACTGGTATTTGGTAGTTTTAAAATTAAGGAAAAAATTATTGGGGAATATAATGCTGCAGTATCTTGATATATCTAATAGAACTTTTTTATCCTTAGCCCTGAATTGCACTGTTTAAGCCCCTGTTTAAGCGTCTTCCATTTTCTTCTTTCCTACACAAACAGCTATGTACCAAAACCACAAGTTATCCGAAACTTGGACAGTGTCACCACAAAAAGAAGTCGATATAGTCGTTCTTGTTTCTGCCAAGAGTTCTGCCCAGTCTAGAAGCAAAGCGTTTGCTTCGATGATTTTCAACTTGCACCGAAGTCAGATGGCCGGCTACAACGCTCGCTATGCGTTGATAGGCTTTGGAGGTAGCGGTGTGCACGAGGAGCCACACATAGTTACAGTCGGAGGTCGCATCTTTGTAAGCGAAGTAGATGCCACTACTGCCATCAAGGAAATGACGTACACTGGCCTAAAAACTGGATCGAACGATGCGTACAGTGCTATCCGTGTCGCATCATTACTGAAGTTCCGTCCAGCAGCATCGCGTATTTTCATTCTTGTGAACGCAGCAAGCCAAATGGCACATATGTTTGGACCAACCCTTGACGAAACATTGTACGCAATGACCAAGGAAGCTGATGCCTCTCTCTTTGTATTTGATCGTATTGCTTTCAAAAACGTTGGCGTCAAAGAGAAGATTATTGGTCAAACATCTAGGAAGATATATCTTTCTCCCAATTACCGTGCCGTGTCAACATCTGAGCAGCTGCCAGGAGGTCCGTTCAGAAGATTGGTTCAGAAAAGCAACGGTGGAATCTTCTCAAACAAGCTTAAGCTGTCTCACGCGAAGCTTGTTACCACTGCTCTTGGCGATGCGATCCGGGAGAACCTGAGAATTACCAGCTCCATTTGCAAAACATGTACTTTGTTTGCTGGAAATGCAGGAGAAGGCGTACCGTTTTGCCGAAGAGACGACAAGATCACTTGTTAGGTATTGTTTTAAGTTTATTTCTTTTTTTTTAAACCGGTGGGGTTTGAATGTACTTGTTTTGTCTCGCAACGATGCTGCGAATTCCTTATTTTTGCCAATTTACGATGGGTATTTTTTTGGCGGTTGCTACGTACATAATTTAATCCTTTGCCTCTTTAGAACCGAGGACGTATTCTATTATCGGATTGAGATGTAAATATATAATATAATATATATTATATATAATATATTATATATATAATTATATTATATATAATATATTATATATATAATTATATTATATATAATATATTATATATATAATTATATTATATNTTTAAGTTTATTTCTTTTTTTTTAAACCGGTGGGGTTTGAATGTACTTGTTTTGTCTCGCAACGATGCTGCGAATTCCTTATTTTTGCCCATTTACGATGGGTATTTTTTTGGCGGTTGCTACGTACATAATTTAATCCTTTGCCTCTTTAGAACCGAGGACGTATTCTATTATCGGATTGAGATGTAAATATATAATATAATATATATTATATATAATATATTATATATATAATTATATTATATATAATATATTATATATATAATTATATTATATATAATATATTATATATATAATTATATTATATATAATATATTATATATATAATTATATTATATATAATATATTATATATATAATTATATTATATATAATATATTATATATATAATTATATTATATATAATACATACTAAAGGAGAAGACATTGTTTTATTGTTGAACAAGCAATGATCATAAAATATAGACTTGATATAAACAAAAATACTGACAAGTGGAAGAATGCATCAAATCTTTAGCAGTTATAACTATTTAACTTGATACTACTGAGCCCGCATATTTTCAGGGACTTTGTATTTTAAATGTCTTCGAAGGGGTAGGGCTGCGAGAAATTTTACTTAAACAAATCGAGAGCTAGTGCATTGCATGGAGTATTAAAAGTAAACGCGTGACCTGTTATGTGAATTTTTATTAACTGCAACGTGGTGGCTAACTTGGTTTTTTTTTTGTTTCTTTAGAATGAAAATATTGACGAAGACCACAGCAACCAAATAAAGGACTACGGATTACAAGAAATCTTAGTTTTAGAGTCGAAGGAGTGTAAAATGTAAAATGTAGAAAGTACTTTTTGTATTAATTTTCAGACTGTCAAGAATTCCCCCAAGACACAGTTGTATTCCCAGGCAATTTTTTTATCCTCGATGCCAAACCAAATTGTAGTTTATTTCCCTATTCATCCACCTCTGTAACCGACTTTTGTAGTGAAAGACTTGAAAATTAAAAAAATGATGTACAAAATGCATACCAACAGTTTTTCTTTTTGCATAACTCTAAGCGCATTATGTTGAGTTAACAAATTGTGGATTGTGAATAGAGCGAGAACATTATCAGATGGGAAAGTTTATAAAACTGCCAGCCTTCAACAAAGGTACTTGCACTAATCTGCTAGCTAGAGATTTACGCAGTGGAAACATTAATTCTTTTCATGCACTTTTTCCCCTATCGAACTCAATTCCAATTCTTATTCGACTGGGACCGAATTGGTCAAAAACTGCTAAACGGACGTAATCCCGCCTTAAAATTCTACCAAGCCGTACCCTTTCATCACCAAGGTAGTATGTTTTTGTTAAAACTTTGGGAAGTTGGTTCTTCTTTTGGAGTATCGCAAAGCTTATCCACATTTATTCACTGTAATCCACAGCTTCTTAATCCACATTGATTGACCAAAAGTGGTTACATAATATACACCAATAAAAAAGCCCATCGATATATTTTAGCAGCAAGAGGAGAGAAACGGCAAGCGACCAAAAACTTTATCAATATTTGACAGGCCTAGTTTATTTTATGGAAAATCGTAGCTGCTAGTTAAATAAAAGGAAAACTTGTTGGAAGACTGAAAAAGGTTAAGACGACGGCACCCAAGCGAATGATAAATAGCTGTGAAGCAATCTGGTTAGAAAGTTTGCCAATCTCCAAAAATTAAAAGCCAGCTTGGTTACACCCATTATTTGCCTCGGCTGCGCGTTTAAGCAAATGATGGTTTGTAACAGAGCCAGCCTTTACTTCTTTAACAAGGCTAAGATGAAGTAACCCTCTCTTGCAAGATGTCCTAATTGGTTGGTAAAAAAGCCATGTGCACGAGTAGAACACAGAACTTGTCAATGCAAGTTGGGTGAATGGAACAAACACATGAGGAAACGATGGCGTAAATTTGCTATCGCAAGAAAAGATGTTGGCAATAAACCAGAGGAACGGAAATAAATACGTTCGTTTCTTTAACACATGGTTTAGTAAAAGAAAGAAGTAGTCGGCATGGTTTTTGGTATTTGTTTGACCTCTGATAATGCGCTGCAACTTGAAACATCTGACAAGAAACATTTCACGGCAAAAAACTAACTGCCAGCTAGGTCGTAGTTATTTCCGGTAACAACATCCCTCCGTACCTCGTCAACCACTTTGCAGAAAGAAATTTTAAGCAATAATGCGTGCAAAACTAGTGCTATCTACTGATAATTTTAATAGGTGACTGGCGTTGGTGTAATACCACTGGGTGTGGACGCCCGAAAACCGTACCATTTATCACTATATTAATGTACTTTGGTGTTCAATACTATATTTGCAAAATACCTGGTTCACACAACTAGCTCATGAAAAACAGACTCGATTGATCTCTTTTGTGAAATATGGAACCATTTTTTGAGTAGTTCAAGACCGGACAAAAAGACTATCCCATATTACACGAGCTAGGAAAGACATGACAATTAAACAGTTTTAACATTAAGGAAATTTCAAACAGACCGAGATAAAGACGAGCACGGTTTCTTTGATGGGACTAAGTTGACGTAAAATTTTTAAGCCTCTTTGACAGTCTCCTGTCAGGGATGCCACAGTCAGTAGGGGACTGGCAAATGGATGGTCCGAGACTGTTAAGTTAAAGTAAAATGTTTTCTTTAAGCAGTTTTGGTTTTGTGCGTGGCAGAAGAAACATTTGCCGACGGTCCGATTATGGTTATGAAGAGTAAGAATAATAGATCTCCAGTGGTTTAGGCTATTAGATAATCGTGCAGAATCGCATCGGTTAGACTGGGCAGCTCTCGATAAGAATAAAGTAGCATTAACATCAATAAGGGTATCATATCAACTAAAATCGAAGATCTTTAACACCTATGTGATACTTGTCGTAACCTATGGGTTAGAACGGGCAAACTGGACCTTGAAATCCTTGCAAAAACTAGCCGTTTTCCAAAATTATATGAAGACTCGTCACAAATACAAAAACAAATAAAAAATCTGTCTAATCATACTCGAATTAAAAACATTTTTGAACAGCAAATCTCACTCCCATCACACCCACAATTAAATCCAATATCTTGAAGCTCTGCAGTTAAATCAAACGCTCTACTCAAGGTAAAGGGGAATCTGTCTACAAGGATAGATAAAGAGGAAAGAAAGCAGTGGATAGGAACCAAAAGACTAGCGAGACAACGTCAGCTAGTGCACTACGCGAAAGCTGGTGTCGCAAAATACTGCTGTCAAAGAGCGAAATTTATGGAGAGAATTATCATATGTTGATGTGCTCTCTGCTGAAGGGGGAGAAGTTAAACGATTAAAAAATTATGAACATAAATTTTCTTTACCGAAAAAGCAATTTTTGTCCTTTATATCTTCAACGAATATTGCATAAAATTTAATTGTGTACCTTGTGTGGGATAAAATCTGTATAAAAATGCCTTTCTGTGAAATATTCTCATCCCCAGCTCAAGTTAGTCCAAGAGAATACTTTGTCATCGTCGTTAAAAGCATAATCTATTTAGGACATGTCTTCTCTAATAGGAATACGAAAGTCATTTCTCTTCACTACGAGCTTGTACAACTCTTTTAAAGAAAATTCTAATACTTCATAACACATTTTGAATTTTGTATAAACTGATTTCAAACCTGTGCTGATAAAAATTAACCAATCAGTCTCTCCGTACACACGGTCCTTCGTCTTCCAAAAAAAAGAACAAACAGAGTAATAATTTCATAAGTAAACTTGGGATAAGCGCTTTTTGAATCTATTTACCCTTCCTAAGTTCTAAAACTTGCGAAATTCCAATGGCATGGCTGTTACGCTCTTTTGACGTTTCCAATAATTTCGAAGTAATCGACCAACGAACGAATTTTACTTTTATTTATTTTATTTATTTTTTATTATCTCACTTATTGGATCTGAATGGCTAATTTTCTTCGCTCTTGACATTTGTATTATAAATATATAGGAATTTTTCTCTGACAAATACAACGCCTTCTTTACAAAAAAATATTGATTTTTCTCGTATAAAATTACCCTCAGGATGACAAAACGTTGGATAAGCCCACCCCCGGCGTATTCTTGTCTTGATGATGCATCAAAATGCCTTTTGTAAATGAGCATGAAATTGGATGTAGAAAATAGCAAACTACAATAATATATCTGCATTGGTATTGAAGAAACAAGTTTAAAAAGACAGAAGGTACGAAATGACTGCTGAGAATGTGTAAGGTAGTATTATTGAGAATTTACAACCTTGTTCTTGCCTTTGTAGATTTTTTCCGTAACACCAAATTAAAAGCAGAGAGATCGGCATTAACATAAGGGTGCCGTAATATGCGAGTAGCCAGCAGCGGGTTATGGGCCCAGATTTTCAAAACATCATCACAATAGAGTAACAGTAACCATAAAACTGTAAAAAATGCACAACATGGTTAAAACAAGGTTTCATAAGGAATATAAGAAGACAAAATTTCAGAGTCCGTCCACAGTTCTATTGTGTCCTCATTGTGTCTTGCATTGCCCATGTGGCAGCGTGTGAATTCTTGGAAACTCGCCAGTAATGGCCAGCTTCAGTTTTGTGTAACTCGTAATGGACATCTAACCACAGATTGTCCTGTTGTGTCCTCATTGTGTTTTGTAGTGTCCATGTACTTGTGTGTGAATTTCACCTTTCATGGTCGGTCTCCTGTCGTCATTAGCAGAAAAACACAAAAAAGTTCGAGATTCAGATTTTTAAAAAAACACCCACAACAAGGTCATCCCATCCAAAACAGTAGTCAAAACCCATTCAAGCGGTTATTGTCATAAGTATGCTCAAAAAACTGGAAAAGTTATTTCTATTGTGTATTTCCCACCCACAACCATGGTCCAAATCTTTAAAACAAACAAGTAACCCCAATAAAAGTTACTTATTTGAGTACCATCTTGCTGATCAAAAACAAGAATACCAGACATGTCCAAACAGGTCACTGTTACTGTTTACTCTGGATATTTTCGAAAACAGGGATATTTATAGCAGAGCTCATTAATCTCATTGATAGTTGTCTGCAATCTCTTTCACATCATCGCCTTTGTCATAATCTGTATATTGTCTTTGTAATGTGTGAAGCAGGGCATTGTAAATTTTTCTGATAATTTGCTTGTGGTCATCCATTTTTGAAAAATGCGTCAGGAATCAATCGGAGGCCAATTCAGTTCATCACACACTTGTTTCATAATTGTTTGATACGATTTATCAAACGATTTTATTTCAGTGTTAATAATTCCCTGATGCTGTAACAACTTGTGAAATTCATAATAAACATTTATCTTTAAGGTTTTCCTCACACAAAAATTCCATCAAGGCATCTTCTTGTGTTCCGAAATCCTTCTTTTACATCGTTCAGAATTTAAAAACATATCCGCGTTTACTGTGATGTGTTTCTTTGTCAGAATGATAATTTCCGTGGTTCTTAATGTTAAATAAATTCTGAGAGCTACCAACACTTTCACCACATTCTTCACAAAATTTAACACATTCGTTGTCGTCCATTTTTCATACAACAGCCGGGCACTTAAATCGTTTTCAAAACCGCATTCTCTGCAAACCATAAGTAAGTCCATAATAACCAGCAAACCATTTAAATACACGTACTTGTACAGATAATTGTGTGACGCAGACACTGAAAAAAAAGCACTTATTACCAGTCAAAACCAGTAAAAACTACTTATTACTAGTCACAAATAGTCAAAAAGGGTAAGTTAATTTTACTTAATTTTTTTACACCCCTTATAACTTTAAAAGTCCACCAATAATAGGTACTTGACCAAGATTGTACCTCCTTCATAAATGTTGCCACCATCTCAAAAATAAGCTATGGATTAGTCTGCGCGTGGATTTTTAAAATTGACCTTGACCCGTGTACGTGGCTTCAATGGATTAACTGTTTTTCTGTACAAAAAAACAATTCTTATTTTGTAATCCAGAACCAGTTATTGCTTTTTCAACTCCACCAGATATCAAGCCTGTAGTCAAATCCGGGTAGAATTGGTTTAGCAAGAAAAATTAGGCCAATATGCTAAGAAACCCACCTTCAACTGTGAGATTAGCTTTGATTTGTTTTCCTTATAAATTCAAAGTAAAACCTTTGATCAGTGCCTTTACTTTTTCAATTTGGTTTATCTGGGCTTGGGTTAAACAAAGGTATGTCTACCATTCAAATCATTCTTACTTAATCTGAGGTGAAGAGCCTTTTTAATTTTAGTTGCATTACGTAGTTTTTCATCTTGGTCTTTCGAGATGTTTACATTTTATTTCATATAAATCATGTAGTGGAATGGTTAAGTTTTCACCCTGCAAGTCTATTGGGTGATTATTCTGCTCAGTTTACCAAGTTGACATACTACTCCTAGTTTTCAATGTTACTTGCAGATAGACCCTTTGTCTAGGTACTTGGTTAATTTTTTCACCTGAACCACTTTTTGGACAAACCGAGTACAACACGGGATTCAAACTACCATTGACACATGAATGCCCAATTATATTTTTATGCACTACCAGTGTGTTTATACTTAAGATATTAACGATATTTTCCACCCTTAAGAATCCCTGTATTTTTTTATGCATGAAGCTCAGGAGTGAGGTTACACTGCTTGCAGGTGCAAAGTCGACCTTATATCCATTTGTGATTGTCAGAATACATTTTAAGGTGTTCCAATTTGCAGATATGGTAATTACATTTTTAGAAATACCAAGTATTTCTAGTTGACGTTTGATAAATGTATTTATTGGACATAGCTCGTAGACTCCTTTCGGATAGTTTTCTGATGATTTTATTTTCCATCGTTAACTACAAATACTTTGATGAAATATTGGTAAAACTCCATGGAGCCTCTAAATTAACAAGGGACATTTCATACGTTTTGTTTTGATCCAATTTAAGAGGTGGGTTGAATTCTGTGACAATTCTACTTCCACTTTCACTAATAACAAACGTATAGCCTGGCATTTTTATTTTAGCTGATATTTTATGAAACAACGCTCATTTGAGTCTCATCACTTTGAAATTTCAGCATCCTATCACTGATACAGAGACAGTAAGCTCGTATTTGTGCTGGTAGATTTTGACTAAATTGACTTTCAATTGTTATATTAGTTGTCCCATATTTTAAAATATCAGGTTGACGGCTAACATCAAACACATATAGTATATTCAAGCTTTTATAATTAGATGCATGAAGAGATCCGTTTGAGACCAGTTTATTCATACCATATATTTTTATCGAAATTCTAAAACTTCTTTGAACATTCGACTATATTACATTTTATTAAAATTGAGATGATAATCTATCGCCGGATATCTAACATCATCTAATTTTACATATGCATTTGTTAAATTGACATGATCAAAAATAGCACAGTTGGTCTCCTGATTATTCCTTTTGTTTGTTTGAAATGCTTGAAAAAGCTAGCTTGGATGGTCTGGACAACTTTTGTTACTCAGTTTTCAAGTAAAGTTGGAATCCCGCTCCATCTGTACCGAACTGCATCCCCGCATTCTAAACCTTAACATCCAAGTTTCCATCTGTGTAAGCAGTAATATCTACTTTTTGCACTTGCCCTTCTTTGGTAAGATAGGCTTTGGCTAGATAGTAAAACCTGTCAGGGTGATTTATGTGAATGTAAATCGCACCTTACTGGTTTATATCAACATAAGTTGCAGGTTTGTACTTATGATACTGGAAAGACTCGATGGTCTTGTCTTCATCGAATCTCTCTTTAATGTCGAATATTTGTTTTGTTGCCATTTTTATTACACGAGATTTTATTTCACTCTGAAAAATGAACACGTTCACTGTAAAAATGGTTTAGGTTACGATAGCCTAACAAACTTTAATATATGCGATATTGTCAAACAATTAAAGATACCAAACTTTCGAGGAGTTTTCATGAAAGCTGCATTACCCAAGACACCTCATAAGACTGAGTGTGGTGTTATGAACTTTAATGATTCGAATCAATAAGGATCTCCATGGGTGTGTTGGTGCAAACAAGGTTCGAAAAGGATTTATTAGTTCATTTGGATGCATAACACCTTTTGAGGTACATAGATATCTTAAAATATCCTCAGAATATTAAAAGGAAAGCTTAATCATCCAGAGAAATACTGACCACAAATATCTGTGGCCAACTGTCTTTTTCTTAATCTTTCGGCTGCTCCCAGTTAGGAGTCGCCACAGCATATCATACGCCTCCATTTTGTGCAGTCGGCAACATCTTCCATTCACACCCCATGTAGCGTCTCCTTGGTCTTTCTTTCTTCCTCTTCCCTGGCAGATTCATGTCTAAAATTCTCCCGATTAATTTTCTTCTCTTGTGATCACATGCCCATACCATCTCAGTCTTGCCTCCATTTGCTTCTCATTCAATCTTCGAACATGTGCTGTGTCTCTGGTGCATTCATTTCTGATTTTATCCAGGCGTGTGACTCCAAGTGGCTACCTCAACATTCTCAATTCTGCCACCTCCAACTCTGCTTCATGTTTCTTTGTTGTCGCTACTGATTCAAGCCCATGCAGTAAAGCTGGCCGCACTACCATCTTATATATTTTTCCCTTCACTTTTGGTTGCAGATTTCTGTCACATAGTACACCTTTTACCTCCCTCCATCCACCCCAATCTGCTTGTATTCTCTTTTTAACTTCTGTATCGCATCCTCTATCCCACTGTACTGTTGATGCTAGGTATTTGGAGTTTCCTGTCCTCGTTATATCTGATCCTTGCATGCTTAACTTATCATCCTCTCTTTCATTCAAGACCAAGTATTCTGTTTTTGCTCTGCTTACTTTCATCCCCCTTTTCTTCAGTGCATCTCTTTATTTTTCCAGTTTTTCTTCAGCCCCATTTCGTGTCTTACTGCAAAACACAATGTCGTCAGCAAACAGCATTGTCCATAGTGCTTCTCTCCGGGCTTCGTCCGTGAGTCCGTCCTTGACTCTAGCGAATAGGAAGGGGGCTATGGCTGATCCCTGATGGAGTCTAACCTTGACTTGGAACCAGTCGGTCATCCCTGCAGCAATTCTTATGTCTGTATCACTGTCCTTGTAAATGTCTTTTACTAGACGTACATACTTTTCTGCTACTCAGGGTGTTCTCATGCAATACCATAATTCTTCCCTTGGCACCCTATCATACACTTTTTCCAAATCTATAAATACACAATGTAATTCCTTTTGCCATTCTCGGTGTTTCTCCATTAGAATGCGCAGAGCAAATATTGCGTCCATTTTGCTCTTCCCTGGCATGAATCCGTAGTTTCTGGCTGATATCTACCTCTTGCTTGATCCTTGCACCCAAAACCCTCTCCCACAACTTCATGGTGTGGGTCAATAACTTGATGCCCCTGTAGGTGCCACACTCTTGTGCATCTCCTTTGTTCTTGTGAACAGGGATCAAATCACTCCTTCTCCATTCGTTCGGCATCTCCTCACATTCCAGGATGCTGTTAAAAAGCTTAATGAGAATAATCTCTATACCTAAGTCTCCGAGGCACTTTAATGCTTTGATGGGTGCATTGTCTGGGCCTACAGCCTTTCAATTTTTCATTTCCTTCAATGCCTTCTTGACTTAACCCTTATCTATCCTTCCATCTTCACATTCATTTCTCTGTGCGCCTTCAATTCTGGCTTCCCTGGGGTTTTCAGTATTAATAAGCACTTCAAAATAGCTTTTCCACCTTTGTAAAACCTTTCTTTCTCCTATCAAAGGCCTTTTTTTGTCATCTTTGATCACTCTAATATGCTTGATATCTTTTGATGCCTTGTCCCTTTGTTTTGCTATACGGAATAAATCCTTCTCAACACCCTTTGTTTCCAGTCTGTCGTAAAGAACTCTGAAGGCCTCCTTCTTTGCCCTTGGCTACCTCTCGCTTCGTTTCCTTACGTTTAGTCCCATACACTCTCTTGTCCACCTCTTGGCCTGTCCTGTCGAACATCTTCTTCCCTCCTTCCTGTTTTGAATACTTTCCTGTATTGAATCATTCCACCGCCATGTTTCCTTGTCTGGCTTTCGACAGCTCAATGTTATGCCCTAAACTGTCTTGGCTGCTTTTCTAATTTCCTCGGTAAACGTAGACCAACTTTCAAGCACATTTATGGTTGAACCCAGCGACTCTAGCAATTCCCGGTTGAACTTTCTCAGACAATCGGCTTCTCTCAGCTCCCACCACTTTATTTTTGGTTCAACTGTCCTTTTACTTTCCCTTTTTCTCTTGATCCTTAGCTTGCGTGCTACCAGCTTGTGCTGTGCAACAAAAGACTCTCCTCCCAGTACATAGCAGTCAATTACTTCGTTCAGGTGCCTTCTTTTGTAAGCTGGGTAGTCAACTTGGATACTTCTTTCTCCACTTTTATAAGTGATTCTCTGGTCGTCTTTCTTCTTAAAGTATGTGTTTAACACTGCCATCTCTGCTCTCTTTGCAAAGTCCACTAACACCTGACCTTCTTCGTTTCTCCATCCAAAGCCATTTGTTCCCATCACCTCCTCATCCCCTCTGTTCCCTTCCCCAACGTGTCCATTAATATCTGCTCCAATCATGATTCTCTCTCCTCTAGGTATCCTTATGCATATTGTGTCCACGTCTCTCCAAAACTTTTCTTTATCTTTCTGCATGCAACCCGTCTGTGGTCCATATGTAGTAATCACATTCAGTATTGTGCCCTCTGCATCTAATTTCAAGCTCATCACTCTGTCAGAGATTGTCTTCACTCCCAACACTCTTTCGCAGTTTTAAGCTCTATGTCTAGCCTTTGGTAGTCAAATAGCTACTCACAAGGCAGTTAGGGATTTTTTTACTCATTCCTGGGTGAGGACTTTGGTGAGTGTCGGGGCATTTCCACATGCCGGATGGCCCTGTACACTACACCTAACGGGGAGCTCATCCTCCGGTAACAGAAAATAGGTTGCTACTCCCTAGTCATAGCCTTGTTGGTTCAGACGTTGCTAGACTTCCTATCCAGGGTGCACCAGGAGGAGATGCGGCTGACGTAAACTCAGAGTGAGTCACAGACAAGCTACTTGATTTCTCCTTTCACTTAGAGGTTGGTCTGTCCCAGACCCAGTCATAGACTGGACTGAGCACTCTACGCCCTTTACGTCCCCTGTGGTCAACTGTGTGTATGTTCTAAAACATCTTAGTACCGGTGTAGGTTTTCAAGAGGGAATAAATATTTAATTTTTAAAAATCACTTTTGAAAATGTTAACAGAACTAAAAACGAGGACCTCAAGGGCCTCCGACTAACTCAGTCAAATGGGAAGAGTTACTCGACTGGCAAGTCTCTCCAGGACAAGCATATACCTTAAAAACAGATTAAAATTTACTAAATCCATTGGTCAATATGTAATTTGTTGCTGGATATAACAACGGTCAAATATATAGCACAACAATTATGCCTGCATCAGCAATAGATAATGTCATAGCAAAGCCTACAATGATTCAGCTTAACAATGAATTTTAGGACCAGGTTTGAAGGCCGTCAAAGCGTATGAAACAAAGAGCAAATTGAAATGTGAACTCAACAAAAACTTTTTTACATCTCCAATGGGTCAAAAGGGTTGGCTGGACCTCAAAATGAAAGAGGGTTGCAGGGAATAAAAGGGGACAGGGGAGATAAAAGAGACAAAGGGTGAAATGGAGAAATTCAATCAACGTCAACAGTTTGACACTTATGAAATTCATATCGGTTCGCTTCAACCAGAAATATGAGTTAAAACATACCATCGAGAATTTTAGGCTTGTTCATGCTTCAGGTCTTAAAGTTGGTAATAACGAAACTGTCCATACTGCGATGTTGATGCCTCAGACCTTTAGAATTTAAGTATTGGCAGAAGGTAAACTAACTTCAATCGGGAGTGCAGTGAGTGCAGCCTTGAACGACGAAATAATATCACATGAAGAATTCCAGCTTGTTGTGAAGGAAGTCAGAACGTGTCATGAGATGAAACGTAAAATCCAGTCTGGTTCCAAAAAGATGATTAAAATAGATGAAAAAACAAAAAATGATTTGATTAATTGTGGCAAAGAGCAGCCAAGAAATTCGATTATAAAAAAACTTCAAACCCAATAAATCGTGCTTGAGAAAAGACGTGATACTCATTCTCTCCTACATGAACAGAGTGCTCCACCACTGTATGAATAAGAAAACCATGTAATAACCTACTATTTGACAAAAGTAATACATTACAAATGCTTTGGACAACATCACCAAAATTAGTCCACGAATTAAAATCTAGACCACATCCTTCCCACTTTACGTGTATCTGTTTCTTACCATTTTTCTGACGGCATTTGATAATCATTTCAATTATCAACAGATCTTGCTTTGGCAACTGAAGCTCCTGTTCATAGAACGAGCTTAAATTTCTTCACCGTTCAGGTGTGCTACATTGTTGTAGGTGGCGGAGCATTTTGAACTTCTGTGATGGCAAACAGCTCTTTTGTCCAGTTTGCTGTGTATCCTTTTTCATATGTCTTTTTCTTCTCAGTAATTTTAACATGATCACCAACACCGAACTTAGGTTCAATTTTCTCTGGTGGGTTTTTGTATAAAGTAAGATAAACTTTGGTAAATTTTTTGGGGTTACTTGCATCGTTAGGTATCATTCCAATGTTCCTCTGTTTGGTGTTGTAAGTTTCAAGCGTATCAGGCAAAACATCAATGTACTTTAAAATTCTGAACTTTATGGACTCAGAGGAAGCCATAGATGTAAGAGCTTTATCATGTCACGAGTCGCAAGATTTTTCGGAGCGTACCACTCATGACATGGAAAAGCTCTTACATTTATCAATGTACTAACTTACTCGTTTGATTCGTAGTGAAATATTTATACATTTTTATACATATTTTTAATACATATTTCGGTTTCATCTCTCGACAACAGATAATTTCTCTTCATTATTGGTGCTCCACAATTCAAAGTCATGTTTCTTCAGCGAGTCCTAAGTATGTTTGTTGTAAATTATTTACCTTTGTCCGTCCAAATTTTATCTGGAACCTTTTGCAATAATATTTTCGAAGAACTCTTTCTACTTCAACCCCTGTCTTACTTTCGAAAGGAACAAACTAGCCCTACTTGTTAAATATATCAATCACTGCTAGTAAATACCTGAACCCATTGTTGTAATTGGATAACTTTTGTATCTCCACAAGATCCACACCCAAAGTGTCGTCAGTTTTAGATACAAGAACTACATTTCGGGAAGTGTTAACGTACTTATGCAACTCGTCGGCTAATTCGTCATGCCATTTAAAACCCAACCCGTTTTTTTGTGTCAATGAGGGCTCTAGAAAACATACCCCACTTGGGCATACCTTACTAAGATATTTCATCCAAACTTTTTACCATCTTACGATCGGCATTGTTTTTGCATACCATTCCTTCGTCCTTACACGTGGCATCATGTTGATTATGCCAAGTGTAAGTTTAATGTTCTACCCTATAACAAAGTAGATACTACAGCATCTTTGTTATAGGGTAGAACATTAAACTTTGTGATTTTTCCAGTTCGTTTATCAAAATCTAGTTGACTATCCAATAGGTTATATGGACCCATTTATGTTTTCCAGGTGTGAACCAACCTCTTAGTCTTGGAAACTTACCACTTAAAGTATGAATAATATCCAGCTTACCACCAGACGACTTTTTTGCACTCGCATGTACAGCAGTTACCATGAAACATTGATCTATCATTTTTACTAGAAATATGTTGATTTTCAGTTTCAGTCTGGCTTTTACATCCAGACCCATTTTTTAAATTTTTAATAAAAATGATATAAACTCGTGTTAGCCGTGGACTTCAGGTTCACTCGAAATAAATGATGCTGTGTTTCCGTTTGAAAATTGGCAAATTAAGATCGGGATAAACGATATGGCTGCTTAATTTGCTTCTTCAACCAATATGGTTAGATTACAACTGATTGGTTGTTTTTGAGAAAAGCTTGATTCAACGAGAATAACAGATACTTAGAGCTTGATTTCAAAACGATATGTCAAAGGAACAGATCATCGATATCTTT
The DNA here is from genome assembly GCA_003991215.1 of Morbakka virulenta. Lineage (NCBI taxonomy): Eukaryota > Metazoa > Cnidaria > Cubozoa > Carybdeida > Carukiidae > Morbakka > Morbakka virulenta. The sequence continues at coordinate 1,746,059 of RDPX01000119.1, read as the reverse complement.
GAGAATTAGGACCTCTTTCATAAAAGCCAAGTTGATGTAATCGAAGCCATAGAAGAAGATGATGAGTCTAATGAAAACCCTAAAATTAAAGCTGAATTTTTTACAGACTGCAGCGATATAACGGATACGAGTGACTTTGACAAAACAAATAAAAACCTGATTGATATTCGATGACTACATTTTGAAAAAACAGAGTAAAGCAGAGGCATATTATACTAGAGTCGGACAGAATTTATGCGATAGTTTCTACATTAGGCCAAAATTACTTTCTATAACCAAGAAGGACTGTTAGAGAGAATGCCAACTTTATTGTACTGTTTCCCCAGGATGATTAAAGTCTCAATCATATCCACAAGGATCATGCACCGGCAAATATGCCTTTAAATTAGTTCAAGAACTTATGTGAAACATGATGGAAAGAGAAACACGGATTTGCTACTATAGATTTATCAAGTGGGAAATAAGGAAGATAGATATAGAAGTAACTTTAATATGTTTTACATACCTACTGAATGAACGTTCCTTTAGGAACGCCTATATTTAAGGCAGCGTTGGACCATTGGGCCTTGAACATAAAACCTTCTGAAAAAACATGTCTTTTATTAACATTAAAGATTCATCCAAAAGACATGAGATTATGATAGAATATCTTAAGAGGAGAAAGAATATCCAGCAACGAAATCTGAATGAAAGATTGGTGATATAGCTAAAACTGAAGAACATTAGAAATTAGGTAAACCTATTATTCAATCGAACATGAGAGCTGTTGAAGAGATTGAAAGGGGCTTACCACCCATTAGACGTGAGTTGGAAAATCTGAATGAAGAGATTGGGGTGAACAGGAAATTACAACCGGCACTGACTATTTTTAAAGAGTACAGTGTCATTAAGTGAAACTAAAGAGAAATTACGCTCTCTATTGGCTAAAAAGGACCCTGTTAGTTAGGATAATGATGATGACATCTTTAATTACAAACAAATTCTTTATGACACTGATTTACTCTTTCAGGATTATGATTCACGAGGCACAACTCCAAATTCTAGCAAAGGCAAAAAGTACTCGTTAGTGAAACCACTTAGGGATGAACTGAAGAAATCAAATAAAGGTAACGGTGTTGTTTATCTGACCTCTGACTCTAATGATCTATGGCTCTAATGACCTGACCCTAATGATAACATGTTAGTCGCTTAACGTTATTGTTTGTTGAGTACCAAGTTGGAAACAGAAACAGAACAACTCAAAATGAGATCGTAGCAATCGCCGATGACCTTTTAAGAAAGGGAATTTTTGACATGCAGCAGTATAAACAATTGAACACCAGTCTTTTCAGATAAAAAATATGTTCTTTAAAAAATGATTGTGGAAGGTAAGTTAACCATCGATATATGGAGGAAACGGTATTTCTGACATGGTTGGTAAAGCTGCAAGTATGACTCCTGACGTTATAGTCAAAGCCCAAGCAAACAAGTTGGTCAACAAGGTCACTGCATCAGCTGTAAAGTCAAGCAAAAATGTAATCGTCGATCAGAGTGGAAAGGTAGCAAAAGCTGTTGTTGACAAGCCTGCTAGTAAAATAAAAAAGATTACATAACCTACTGCAAAACAAAACGCAGCTAACTTGATAAAACGTTAAGTGACCCATTCATCTCCTCCAAGCAGTATGAATAATTTGCTTTCGGAATTATTTAATCTAGTACAAGGCTCTGACCTTGTACTAGATTTAAAATGATTAAAGAAAATAATATATGTATATTAAACTTGACGTTTGTTGAATATGAGAAACACGTTTAGATATGATCCATATAGCCAGTGGACGTGGTATTAGGTGTCGCAAAATGAATTAGATACAAATGATTGATATGCTACAAAAGAACGATGTTGATCAGAGTCGTGTCCTTGATAAGGAAATTCAAAGAACCATGAATGGCTACCAAGTGAAATAGGTAGCAAAATATAGAGACTGCTGTCGTAAGTGTCAGGATGACTATCACCATTGAAAAGAAGAAAAATAAGTGTAAGATATTTTTTTAACTTTTCTCCAGCTATAAAAACGAAAAAATTTAAATGACTTAAAATATTTTCTTTCATTAATAAAAAATATATGTCATTACATCAAAAAACTGTGAGAGAATTGAAAGAGCTTGCCCGCTCACAAGGACGTCGTGGATATTCAAAACTCAGAAAAGCTGAGTTGATAGATTTATTAGATGCACCGCGTGTGTCAAGATCTGTGCCTGCAACGAGACCTGCTCCAAGACCGTTACCAGAACCAAGACATGTTCCAGGACCAAGCAGGGCTCATCTCCGCTCGCCAAGACGCCCGAGTATAAGCTGAAGATCGGTATCAATTGAGATGTAAAACCTAACATAGAAAAGGTAGAAGTGAAGTCTTGCACACCAAAGATTTTATCAAAAAAAAGATTAGATGAAGTAAGTAGTCCCTTGCCAAAACCTAAAAAAGAAACATTTGACAGAATGGGAGAATTTGTAAAACTGGAGTTGAAGGAAGAGACCAAGATTGTATTGGTTGAAGAGCATCCCAGAGTACATCGTTATGAAGTTACAGGTTTGCTTAATTGTACTTTGTCTAAAAAGGATTTTCAATGAAACCAAACAGACCATAGAAATGCATTCCAAAATTTGTTTACAGTTTCCAAGCTAAAATCTATAGAAGGCACTGAAAGATTGTTGACTATCAAAAGACTTTATCAAATGATAAAACCTAAAAAAATACAAAAATACCTAGAAATACATCAACAAATGTGAAGTTAGAAGATTAGATCTGGACGATTCAGTTGTATAGAGTCAAGCCTACTTACCCCCGTCACACATAGTCTCAAAGCAGAAATCGCAATTAAGAATTTTTTTTATTGACTAAAAGCAACCTATTGTACAACATTACATTAATTTAATAGCTGTCATTGGCAAGAAACCATTCTTTCATTTTATTATTTTATTCACAAAGTCCCGTTCGATTAATCATCGCTACTTCTTAAATTACAGGAGAAAGCTTCATTACAATATATCTTGCGATTTTCTACAAGGCGAGTCAGTTTATGCGAATACCATATGATAGGTACAGATATCCTATCACATAACTTTTAAGAGGATCGCACTAACAAAATCATACTTCACTATGTGAGTGAAAGAAATTTACGTATGGTGTCTTAGCAAGCAAGAAATGTTTACATAGCAATCATGATACAAACTCAACAGGAAAAAAATCGAAAAAGTATATAATATATGATATATTAACATATTCATACTTTATAAAGACGAAGCAAAATGCTATATTACCTTGCAAATTAACAAAGTATTAAATTTATTAAACCATTTACTTAATTCTAAAAGCAAATTAACTAAAAGAGGTACAACCTTAAGTAGCTCCCTGTACACATCACAGAATAATTGGTTAAGCGAATGTTATGTTACACCTATATATAAATGCTCTATAGACAGGGTAATCCATTGAACAAATCATTTCATCTCATGGTCCTATGTTGCCTGGTACCTTAATCAATCCGGCTAGTAAAGTAATACAGGATGATCGGCAAGGTCGGCTTATCGTGAATCCGCCTTTTAAACTGGTACTTTAGTGAATGAGGTAAAGTGACGGTCAGTTCAACCAATGTCATGTTTCCATACTTACCAGACCGTCGTTTAATTTATCAAAGTAAAGGAACCTGTAGTTTTCGTTGTTAAATTCGAAGTCTGAACTTTCTTGAGCTACTTATCTATTCCAACAAACAGTTCAGTATTCCACGCATGAAAATTAGCTAAGAGGGGCTATATGTGCTCACACGCACTTAAGTCAGTGGTCATCTCCACATTTCGAAAAGTGAACCAAGGGTGGTGCAAAGTCAACTTATACGATTGGTTACATTCAGAATACAAGTCATCAGATGACAAAACTTTCATTCACTAACAAGTAAATTCTATTAAGTGGGTTTGTCGGGTTTGGATGTAGGAGGAGCTGCCAGTAAAAAGGTCAAATAAGAGTGTTATCCTTTAATATCATTCAATGCAAGATTTGGTTTTCTAGTGGAACTTCAAGTCTTGAATACAGTTAAAAGCACTTTCACGAAATCTATTCTTTCGTCAATATTTTTACACTTTTTTTGTTGCTGTTTTCACGGTCTTTGGCAGACATAAAAAACCAAATACCATTTTCAGCTCTTAATGCCGCGAGCAGTACCTCTAACAGACATTCGCTTTGTATCTGATTCGAAATGTCCGAGAAGATGTAAATATTGATTGTTTTAGCATGTTGCAATAGAATATAGTTATGGATAGCCTTTACATTCTACTACAGGATCGATGGCAGCCAATCATTTTCGAGTATTCTGATGATTCACTTTCCATCGCAATACCCATCTGAAAGCAGTGTTATGGTGTTTCAATTATTATTCAAAAAAGCTATAAAGAAGTGCAAATTTTATAACATTCACTTGGTCTACTCAAGCCTCACATTGCTTCCATACAACCCTGTGGGGGAAAAGGGGGTGTTTAGACTGAGCTCTTGTGGCAGATGATCGGATTTTTTATGAACTTATCAAAATGCTATGTTATCATTCATTGAACGCTTCCCCAGGGATTTCCTTCCACAACTACTAACTGTGTGGCAGAGTGAACCTGGCTGGCTTTAATACCCCACTGAATAATCACGTTCATACATTCTGGCTAAAATAAGCCTTTACCAAAGATATCGGGAAATTTATTTTACAAAACATCTATTTACTTGATATGAAGTATTCATATTATAAATAACACAATGCTTTTGTGAACCTGAAAAACCCCATTTAAAAGCAGAGTTTTTCTTCTCTCGTCTTTACATTCCCATTGACTGTAGCTCTTTAGTTGACATCAAGAGCCAAAGAATCTACATGGGGAAAACAAGACGTTTTTATTAATAACAATTATTCGAACCTGACAGTTAAAACATATTGAGAGACGCAAGGTTTTGTAGAACCGAAATAATACTCTGGTTACAAGCAATACTGGACAAGAATTGGCAGAAAAGCGTGGCAGGCTTTTCTTGCAAAAACATAGGTACAGACGCTGACACAAATATATATAAAAAAGTCATTATAAGTTTCACTCCTATAACTGTACACCAATCCGGTAATAACTGTCTAGGCCTTACTCCTGTCTTTAGGTAAATCTATTTCTGTTGTACAACACCAAAGGCAAGCCCCGTGCAAAAAAGTGACCATGCTGGCTGATCGGCTGGAAAATTCAATCCACGATTGACCAAAAGGTGGAGTACGATAAATGTTGCTTGTTCATTTACAAACATTTAATCCATCAGATACCTGGTGCAGATAATATATTCATGGAGCGACGAAACAGCATTCGTAATGACAGCGTGGATCGACAAGCAATACCAGTTTTTCTACTTATAATATCCAAACGGAAACAATCAGCACGGGTAAAAGGTAATTCAAAAATATGAAAACATGCATTTGAAGTAAGGTGTTATTCGCAAGCGCATGCATTGATTTATGGGAATATCGCTATGCACGTCTGTAACGATGACAAGGCAAGATAACCCCTTCCCCAAATATCGGGGTCCAGTATGAATTTCTGCGATCGAGTGATAAGGAAAGTCTTCATTGCTAATCGAGAATGAATTCGGTACACGCGACAACTGGCATCGACTCTTTTTAAGCGAGAAAAAGATAAACAAAGTTACTTTTACATCATTTAAAAAATTCACCATGTAATGCCAATGTACTAAGGAAACAGCATGATCACTTTTACAGTTTAAACTGTGAACACTGAGGAAAAGAATCCATCTGTCAGGCGAAAATAGCGGCTAAAAATGAGAAAATAAGTGGAACCTTTACATTCATACATTCTCTGTAGAAACATGTATGGAGCTCTTTTCCTTCTTGGTTTTATTTGGTGTGGTCATACTACAGTCACGATGGAAGTAAAATTTAATATACATGCAGTATGCAAATAAAATGGCAGCTGGATCAACTATTGGTAACGGTCGGGAACGCTCGTGTCACTGATTGTCACGATCGTTATCTGAATTGCTGCTGGATTGTCTTAGTTATTTTCATTCCGATTCATATCATAATTAGATAATCCCTAAATACACGCAGTGTGATAACTGCTCAATCGTGTGTCTACTTTGTTTCTTTGCACACCAAGCTGGAAATATGTCACGAAGTCACGCGTGTTACTAAATTTAACCCATGCCTGTGTTAGACACTTTGTCGTGATAGTGGCTTCAATATCCTTGAAGGCCCTTTTTACCCTTCTGTTAAAAATCAATGAGATGACTTGACCCACTTTATGGAATTATGTGTCATGGAAAATTCTATTTGAAGGTGTGTTGTCACAAATATCTTACACAGCCGATCCCTACCGGTAAATGAGTTTGTTCAAGTTTCGGATGAAAATAAGTTTGACGGTGAATAATTTTGTTAGGGGTAAGTCCTTTCAAATCAAACTATTTCATAAATAAGCATACGTATAGCTTGTATTAATATTTTGTAACTTTTAAATCCAATTTGTTTTTCAAGAGAAAGTGTCGCTGGTCACAACCATCGTATTGGTTGCACGTAGCTGCAATCAAAGCATGGTCTATTTTATTTAGTTCTGCTTAAATGTAAGATAACAATAGTCGATTTGCTTAATAATTACAAAAACTAGGTACTGTAATTGTACTCGGTGAACACGTTTGGTTAAATATAAATATATATAATACCAGTCATGACTTGAGACGCATTTTGTTTTCATTTTTTCTACCACAAGTTGCGCTATCACAGGTCACGACCTTTTCTTCAAACGTTGGTACATGAGATAATTTTGCAGCCAGAAACACAAGTTCTGTTAATGTTTTGGATAGTGTCTGATATCCATCTTCACAAAGGATCAACTAATGAACAGAGTGACATTGTAAATGTTTGTAATTGGTGTTTAAAAATGGCCGGTAACCGTCGTTACAAGCAACTTCACAACTCATGTGTTACTGGAAATGCACACTGCAGACTCAACAGAAAAATAATGCCAGCCACAATGCTTGATCGTGTTATTGAATGGTTATATTTAATTTACTTGTCTAGCATGAACAATGTGGGGCGTAAAAAATTAAAAAATAATTAAAAAAAAAAAATTTGTCATCCTCTTTATTGGTAGCAATCGTGACAAGTGACAAATGTTGTAGGCCTGCACTAATCTTGACTTGTATGACTCCAACACTCTTTACTATGGTTAGATCTAGATGCATTTGAAATTAGATATTCAGAGTTTTCTTACGTTTTTCTCATTATGTTTATATTAAACTCAACAAACCGAGTAAGGAAGATGGTCATAGAGAACAATTTTGATTCACTGTAAGTTGCAGCCACTGAAATAAACCAGTGGGGTAATACAGATGATATCTGTTAGTATTTCAAATATGTTAGTTGAATACAAAATGCTAAAAATACATCATCATAAACACATGTGCATAGTCACACATGCAAATATGCTTATATATTGCACTGCGGAGTATTTTTAAGTAAATAGCTGCAACTGTGTCCGTGTACAAAATTTTCTGGGGATGTTTGAATCCCAGTGGAGTTGTGATTTTCTTCCCCTGTTTCATAAAATACTCTTTTTTCCCGGCAGTGTTATTATCACTCCTAGTTAAGTTGCCTGCCCGAAAATCTATCCGACTAGGTAAAAAGAAAACTAATGAAGCAGAAGAAAGCCCATTCGTTATTTCTCCTGACACAGGCTCCGCCAAAAGGCAAGACATCACTGACTGCAACAGAAAAACAAAAACATCATAGTGGGAGAATTAAAGCTCAGACAGATGTTTAAGAGGCATGCAGAAAGGCTCATGCAGAGAAATGCAAAGCTTATAGAAAGGGACTGTCAGACGAAAAGAAGCAACATCAGCCAGAACTTGCCCGGCTACGGAAGCCTAGACAAAAGGAAAGGACGAAGGAAGGCTAGGTAAGACCCAGTACGTCTAACACCTGAAAGACGAGACGAGACGAGACATAGCTGTCAAACCCCCAAAAGATAGTATAAGGCAGCAAAAGTAGAGGGCTAATCTCAATCCCAAAAGGTTGTAGGTAAGAGAAAGAGTAAAGTAAAGGAACTCAAAAGGAAAGCTGAACTTCAACTTCATCTCAAAGCAGCTTGTGAGAACAGCCAAGCAGATGGTGAGAAGCGACCTTCTAAAACTTCTAAAACTTTAATACAGACTGTACACGTCGTAAGGGAACGTCTAAAGTTAAGAAAGTAATGCCCACAACGCCTGAGAAATTTGCTGCTGTACTGTTGCACTTGACAAAGACGAACACTCCAAGAAAAAAAAATTGCTATGACAAGGGCAAGGATCATGTCTCAAACTACAAGGATGAAGTTAGAACTGAAGACCGGCACTTGTAAAGCTGTCATAAGTGACCTGAAAAAAACTGTGAAGAAATGAAATCAAAAGGACACTGGAGGAAAACTAATGAAAACGCTTGCTAAGAAGATAAGATAAAGTGAGGTTTAGCAATTGTTATGAGGAAGGAAGCCATGATGTGTTGGAAGTAATTGGAGAAGGATAAAAAGGATGACAGTTTCACAAGGAAAAAGCGCAAGGATGTTCTTTTTCTATGGCAAAGAGAAACTACTTTTATTCACGGGGGGACTTACATTAGACAAACTCTACAATGAAGACCTTCCGTAAAAAAACAAATTTGCCAACAAAATATAAGAAAATGCAAATCCATCAAGCCAACATGCAATATTTGCAAGAAAATAAAGAAAATCACATTTTCCTGTCAAAATTTACATCACTTAAGCCTGCAAAAATGAAACCAATGAGCCATACACGACTTAGTACTTGTTGCTGCGAACACTTTAGCAATACTGACTTAAAAGTCAGGGAATTAAATGTGTTTTGTAACAAAAACCGTATACCAATATTCTTTCGCAACAAATACGACATAACCATTATGTGCTATAATATAACATTATGTGATGCTCGCAATCTTCTAGCCAGACGCCTTCAGCGGTCATGTGAAAATTGTGGTGCTAGTGTTGCGCAGCGCCTTCTACAGCATGTGTTGAAGAAACAAGCAAATGTAGAAGTGAAATGCCAGAACGGACTAACAAAGTCGCTGTTGTTAAAGATGCTGATAGAGTTGAAAGGTCTGTGAAAGCAGCTTCCGGCCAAGATAGATGACCTCCTTGACCAGCTAATTGAGGAACTCATGTCTTGGGTAAAAGCATTTGCAGCACATTTGTTAAATGCCAGACGGTAGCAACAACAGTACCAGGAGCTCACATCCAAAGTGTCGAATGACTCTCTGGCAATGACAATGAACTTCACCGAAATTTCTGCTGTTGTTATTAAGACGAGGCAAAGTCCACCCACTGGATGACAAGCCAAATCACCATGCATCAAATGGTGACTTTTCACATCTGTACAGACAACAGAGAAGTGAAAAAAATGGCGTTATGGTCAGTTCTCGATACTTGAAGCATGATTCCGATGCTGTGGTGCATTTCTTCAACAAAACACTGCAACTATTGCAAGAGAGTGGAAAGGATTTCTCCAAAATAATACAGTTTATTGACAGCTGCTCGTCACAATATAAATACAAAAAGAGTTTCCACGGCAGCTATACCAACAGAGTGCCACTATTTTGGCTCAAAGCATGGCAAGATCTTGTGTTATAGTGAAACTGGTGTGATCAAGCCTTCTGCTTCGACTGCCGTGAAAACGCTTGGCACGATAATTTTCACCCCAGAAGCGCTTTACAGCTACTGCAAAAAAGACGACACTTTCAAAGATGACATCCATGTACACACTCGAAGACCTATTGTGTACATTCAGACGGTCCCATGGCAGGAAACCATAGCTCACATCCTGAACGCAGTTCCTTGCACGCAAGCTCTTCACTATGACAGAGGTTTACAGCCATTAGAATCAGAGACCCAATTTCTTTCGGTGCAATTTGTCATGGCAGCCGAGGAGCATTAAAGTCTGTGGGTAGTGGCAAGAGGCTAATCTTAAAAAAAGCGGGGGAGGGGGCAGCAGAGCATTAAAGGTTGGTAGATTTTTATGTTTGTAAAGCTGAATATATTTGCTTGTTTGAGTTTGTAATGCGGGCGACCTGAGATCGAATCACGCAGTCGTAGGAACGCTCTCCAAGGTGACTAACCTACAAATTTTTCTGATGCTCATTCGTTGTTTTAGCTGCTGATCAAAATGGCAAAGTTACTAATTATTTGCGGGGATCAGTCAGTCACAGACTAGGGGTTGCATTGTCTCGCATTAAATTAACAATATATGTTTGTGATATAGCAGCTGATTAGGCAGATGATGGTTCCATGGCAATTCCTTTAGATACCTAGGGAATTTTCTGACACTCAAAGACTTTACACTGGTCTATGAATTATGAACATCATCCAGATTCAACAGCAATTTGTTTCACTGGGTCACATCTGGCACCCTGAACTGTCATTAAGATTAAGAAGGAATAATTTGATTTGAGGCAACCAAAATGCTAATTTTTACCAATTAAATTGAGTGTACATACTTAGATTTGATGCGATTAAAAATGCAATTAAGGTAATATTGTCTCCAGCGCTAATGACAACCCTTGACATCTAGTACTTTATCAATTAATTAAAGTTAATGGTGTTTCTTTGTAACTTTTCAGGTTTTTCAGGTGGGAAGTGCGGACATGGAAGCAAAAAAGAGCACATATAACGTCTGAGCGACCACTCACAACATTTATGTTGAGTGTGCAAGGAACAGGATTTCAAAAACTTGAGAGCGACCAACAATTAAACTAAGGATCCAGGATCGGTTTTTTTACATATGGAGAGAAACTAGAAGAGCAAATAATAGTGTGCTTGTGACAGCTAAACTTTACATTTGCAGAATATTTATCAACTAGCTGATAGCAGAGAGAATGTGTTGTGGAGAAAAAGCGGCGATGTTACAGACCATCAAATAAAGAGACTGAAACACTTTGATGGATGAATGGTTTTACATTACTTTTATATTTAATTTTACCATCTACATACGATATCTGTAACAGGATCTTGTTTTTTAATTCTAATATCTGAGCTTGGCATCTGTAAGGGAAGCTATTTTGCATTTCTCAGTTTTTACCCATCACTTTCGTGTGAATATTTTTCATGTTTACAGATCTACATATATAATATTACATCCTGAAACTAACATGCTTATACTCATTCCATGCATTGTCATTGTATTATTATTAAAAAGATCACGCAAAATTTAGTTCTGGTATGACTTTTTTAATGTTGGCTTAGGTTTTATCGAATTGGCGTCACATGTCACAGCTGTTACTTTTCGTGATATTGAGTCTATTGGTGTCAGGATTGAGCATTGTAGTGTGGCAGAAATGACAGCTACGTCACAGCCTCGAGATCGTAATATTTCTGTTGAAAAAACAGGGGCAGCATCGTTTGAACTGAGTTACTCTTGAACTCTTAAGGTTGATCTCAAAATCTTGCAAGAAAACGAGCTTTCAAGGTAAGAATTTATTCGGAACGAGAAGATGTTATCCACCATTTCTATGATTGTTTATTTTCATTGTAATTGTTTTTTACTATCCAAAGAAGGAGTTATTTCCAAGCTTTATATTGTAACTAACTGCTCTTTTCTACGATACCAGACATCAATGGTGATCACTAGAAATACTACCCCCAGTTATGAAAACAATAGGATTTCAAAATGAATATACGTCACTAATCAATTCAACAGAAAGGATGTAGCCCCAGGCTGCCATTGGTCGAATAAATATTGTGACGTATCCCGTCATTTCTGCTACGCTGGTCATTTTTGCCACGGCACAGAGCATTATTGAAATAGATGATATGACTATCTCTTACATTTGCTTAGCCTAATAGTTTTATACGATGCTTGCATGGCATGCTATTTAAGACCAGCAAGGTAACGATTATGACCATGTCACACTTTCATTTTTAGCTTTTCAAAATTGTTTTTATGATAACCGTGATTACAGCGAATGGCATTATTGCCCACTTTTATCTTTAAGGAACTCAATGCATGTCCGTGTCACACAGTCACAATCCTTACTGCACCAGTATATTGGCTTGCCTGAAGGTGCATACCTTCCAAACCGTCCATTCCACTGCTAGAGGTTTTCGTTGGCCGTAAGACTGGGCTTTACTCTTTAAATAATCAGAAGACAATATAATTGGCAATACTTGGGTTTTTACCTGCTATTCCTGCTTTTTGTCACCAGTATTGAATTCTGACACAGTTGTAAGCATCATTTTTCAGATTTTTTTTTAAAGGTATCTGGTCACTTACACTGTATTCTAAATTAGATACAATATCATCGGGAACAAGGTAGCAAGGAATATATTAACATTTTCATTCCAAATCATACTAAAAGCCAGCAAAAACCAGGTCAGAAATCCTGCTTAGAAACAATTGCAAACTTTGATGCAATCCAAAAAAATCTATGTGCTGTATTCACCAACAGCATCTGCTTCGTGGCTTCACATATTCACATAATGGATAACAACCATACAAGACATAAGACCGTTATGTCTATGGAACTGTGAAGGAAAGAGAGATAACAAACAGAAAAAAGTCAGGACAAGATATGAGTTTACCTTCGATCCAGAAACATCTGACGCAACTGGGGGAAGAAACTGCATTCAAAAAGGAAGGAACAATAACTAAACGAGGATAAAGACTGAGAAAAAATGAGTCACACGGGAAGTAACAAACTGAGTTGGTACCATCGCTGAGTGTTAAAGAAAACACTTTCAATAAATTGGCCAAGGACTAATGACTTTGATCCATGACACAACGATTGAAGAGTACAAAAGCAAGGTTTGGACCTATCAAATTACAAATATGTTTCTGACCTCCATCAATAAAATAAAGAGGAATGGAGGAGCACTTGCCTATATGGGGCAATATTACTATATCCAAAGAATGGTAAATTTATAGAAATAAAAAGTAGCCTCAGGTGTAAGGTATTCGTTAAAGGGATACACAGAACTAACCTTTCAAGAACCAGACATAACAATAAATTGAATATAAGAACCCAAAAAAGTATTTTGAAAAGAAAGGCAAAACAAGTATTCTCAGAGATAAACACTCTTCATGACGAGAAGCAGATTCATCGGGGTTAAATCATAATGATCGTTCATAATCGTTAAAGACAGACAAGGGGTCAACTTTTTACCCAACCGAATCGGTGGGATTTTGAAGCATTAGAACAAATCAGCTGCTTCCATCACCATTCTCTCTGTGTGGAAAGATCAGATTTCAAATCGTTTGCAGGTTTGAATATTGCTAAGATTTCTCGTTTGCCCATGAATTGATTAAAATAGTCGATAGGTCCCTTTTTTTTCAATTAAAAAATCACCTCTTAAAGGACCATTATGGAAATAAGGTCAGTTTGACCTTTTAATGTTATCCCTGCCACTTCAATTAGGGGTGATCTGTCATTATTTTTATTTTAACTCAAATTGTAATATTTTTATGCAACATTCTTTTTAGTATTAATTTATACAAAAGTTTGTAAATTAACTTTAAATTGTAATTTATTGACTTTCTAGGCCTTTCTTTTTTTTAAACATTTGTAAACATTTTTCATTTTTATGTTTGTGGCAAATAAAAACTTACTTACTTACTTAGGTTCATCAGATTCTCTAATACCCCAAGTCAATACTCTGAATTGCTTGATCCTTCCCTTACAACTTGTGACAAATTTTTATACGATTCAATCTTTCCTTTGGGCTCTCCTGACCACTTTTTCGTTTTCCTCAGGGAAGAAACCACGTTTAAATCGGTATCTGATAATCCTTTCCAGCGAGCAATATTTCAGAATAGCATAGGTAACTGGGAAAGATTTCGGTCTTTCATCTGATGCTCCTACGAAATTTTGTTTTAGCGCTTCAAAAACCGCTACTTCAATTTTTGATTGGCTTTGTACTGTTATGTGACTTTAGTTCCTTTGCTGTCAAAAGTTAGCAACAAAACCAAACAAGCAATCATGGGGCACTCCTAGAATGTTGCAACCATTCCCTCAGAAACCACTTTGTCACCTCTAAAACGACTCTTCATAACTTCTAGCAACTACTGTAAAGTGGTCACAAGAAATGGCACAGGTAGCTGTGTACAACGCATTTATGAACAAATCTAATATCAAATTTAAGGATTAGGTGAGTTTTGGAGACTCACTTATAAAGTCATAAATATGGTGTGGAGGCCAATTCTATTAAAAATAAATAGCTTAGAAGTACTATCATCATCATCATCATCATCATCATCATCATCTACTGACAAGGCAAATACATGTGTAAGTAGTTTTGGCTCTAATTCTTCTTTGCGTGATCAATGGAACCCACTACCTGACTTCCCATTACTTATCCAAAACACTAATAGTAGCTTCTTTGCAACAACTACAGACGTTGCCAATGGAAACAAAGATTTATATTCACGTAAAATTTCTGGTCGTGAAAGATTTCTGGTTTGGTTCTGAAACACTTCTTTCCCGAGATTGCTCCAATTTTAGCTCGCTTTTAAGCGTTGAAAGATAAATGCTCTTCTGTGTGCCCGGTATTCAAATATTCTGGCAAACGTTCGGACCCTTTTTAACAGGGTCCAATCACTCCCCTCAGTATTATCAGCAAACTAACTGAATCTTTTTACAACATGGCTTCCGCTTTCCTAGATCTACCGACGATGTACTAACCGTGACCAGGCATTTGACAGTTTGGTATGACGGCCTTTTCTGCAAACGTCCTTGGTATGGCATCAACGGAACTACTCCTGCTATCACCAAATCTTTCCTTTCCAACCGGAACTTGAAAGTAGTTGTCAGTGATCAACCTGGCGCCTAAACAGTTAATGTGTGCCCATAATTCTTTTCAACTTTAATAAGGGTCCAGTTGGTGGTATTATAAAGTCTTTTATTAACTTCTATGCTAATGACACTACCTCTTAAGGCTTTATTTAAAAAAAAAACATAAAAAGGCCTAGTATGTCTTTAGATCTTCCTGATGACTTGAAATTGAATTTGCGTGCTTCAATAAGCTCTTGGGTGTCACAATCACAACAGGTTTTACATAAAATTAACACCTAAGACCCGCTGTAGGAGAGTCTGCGAAAATGAATTCATTTTTCGGATTCGGGACATTTCCTTTTCTCTATGGTACCCTCTACCTCTGCATAAACAAGGTCAGGTCTCGGATGGAGTTCTATTGCCGCATTTGGGCCGGTGAAGCAAAGGGTTATCTCTTCGGCCTCGACAAATTAACCCTTCTGAGAAGCCAGAATGATGACGAAGTAGTTTACCCGGCAGCGTCTTTATCAAACGGATAATGCCCGGATAATTTCTGTCATATCATTATTTCAGCAGATACTACTCTAAAGAGCTTGGTAATCTGATATCTTCTGTAAAAACTTTTGCAGTGACAACAAGGATGGTGAAATCAATAATAGTTTGCCATCCTTCTTTCTCTGTGAATCAAAACGCGTAAGGAGGTTTCACAAAAACACTTTTATTCTTACTGCTATCTCTATGTGGAATAAATAGCACGCTCATTGCTCTTCTAATAAATACAACTTTCGACTCTTTAAATGGGACTGTTAAGTGCTATATTTTTGAACTCCACTGATGAAAAGTTACCTGCAATTTTTATTTCAACTTTCATCCACTTTCTTTCTTTATTCACCAAAAATTATTTCCTTACAACGATAACTAGGGTTTGTGAGGAGTTGTTTCTTTTAAGAAGAAGCGACTCTTTTGCCTATTAAGATCAAAATAATAGTTCGGTAAGCAATGACAGTAGCACCTGCTAGTGAAAACCTACGACAAAATGAGGTCAAAACGGGAATTTCCTGCTAGCGAAGTAATCATCAGCGTCATTTGGGGTCACACAGCTAGATAAAATCAGAAATGAAAACATCAGAGGAACAGCACACGTTAGAAGATTAGGAGAGAAGCAAAGGGAAGGAAGACTGAGATGGTACGGACACGTGGTCAGAAGAGAAGATAGCTACATCGGGAGGAGAATGTTGAGGAAGCAACTGCCAGGGAAGAGGAAGAGAGGAAGACCAAAGAGAAGATATATGGACGGAATTGAAGAGGATATGAGAACATTAGGAGTGAGGAGAGAGGACGCTGACGACCGCGCCAAATGGAGGCGATTGATCCGCTGTGGCGACCCCTGACGGGAGCAGCCGAAAGAAGAAGAAGAAGAAGAAGAAAGTAATCATCAGCGTCTGCTTGAAGGAAGGTCAGACTTCCTAAAGTAAAATGTTGGAAAATATCATTCAAAAAAACATCAAGTAAGGAATCACGAAAACCACTCCACATTCTTTCTTGTAACTGTAAAGAGTACGATTAAATAGTTATCCCCTAGCGCATTCAGAAGAATGAGAGGGAGAGACCGCAACCACGACAAAATCAGAATGACATAGCGGAGTAGAGTGATATAGCAAAAAATATGCGGGGGTTAGAGGTACGTAAGATATCCAGAGCAGCGTTTAGATAGTTTAAATGTCAACAAACTGAGTTACCCATTGTGAAACGGCAAAGTCGAGGGCTTCTACGCCAGTAGCACCGCTGAATGAACAAAACAGGTGACAACGCTTAAGTCCCTACAAACAATGACGTTGGCTGAGGGGTGCAGCATACGAGCTCTGTCAACTTTAGAATAAGGATAGACTTGATCACTAATAAAATAGCAAAGAAAGTTAAGGCAGTTAGTTGAATGCAGAAGTGAAAGCCGAAGACACATGTAAGGCTGATATTGATCTTCCAAATCAGGTTGTTGTGGTAGTAGTAAAGTCGGTGTAATATAAACGGCACGGCCCCGCATGTGATGTGAGGAGTCCTTGGGAATGAGAGGAAGATAGCTAGAAATACAGAAGTCATCATTCCTGACATGAGCTTCCAGATTGCTTTCATAGAAGGCAAATATACCTGGAGACCAATACTTGACATAGCATTCAACATCAAAAAGATTAGCACGAAAACCACGAATGTTAGTAAAGGGAATGGTAGTGGTTTGTATCAGCTATAAGAGGCCGACTTACTTTGAAAGCTTTTACTGTAATTAGTATTAGTAGATATTGGGGAGCGGACACACTCAGCATCTAGGGAAGAGACACACAATACCCCACAATGACAACACTATGAAACCTCAACCAGGGGTAGGCTTAGTTGTGGACTGGGGATAAGCTATCACAAATAGAAGCAGGGGCATCCAACTACGGCTTTTTTTTCTTTCAACGTTCTTTTTACCAGTTCCTGTGCTCAGACGTCTCCCTTCAGAGGAACTTTGTTGGGGCGGTGCGACGTTTCTTGGTCACATACCCTCCCTGAAGCCGTTGGACGACTTCAGAGAGGGCATGTGACTTCTTTCGAGGATAATTCTCAGGGTTTCATTAAAGAAACAGTGAGCGTTATGACACGAAACAACAATTAAAAACTTACATAAGCATTCCAAATATTACAAGAATATTCCATAATGCAATAAATATTCTAAAATATCGCAAATTCAGCAGGAACTCTCTAATTTTGTCACCTGCAACGAGGAAAAAATGTAAACATTGAAAACCAATAAAAGCACAATGAAAATGGAAAACAACAATAAAGTTTAAAACTTTAAATTTGTGAATAAACGAGCTATGTTAAGAAAACTTTGTTTAACGTGGAACAAACAGAAAAAATTGAATGAGTTAGTTATTGACATATTTCGGAGAGTACGTTTCCATCGCACGGTGGTCAACGATAAAACGTGCCAAATGCCGCAACATGAACAAATTCCTTCTCACTAACTGTAAGTCAAAAGACTAACATATTTAAACAGTGTTAACAACCTATTATGTCCTATTGTTCCATTATTTTCTACCACTCATTATCTCATTACATATTATCTTATCTATTATCTACACGCACAAATCTATCAACCGATTATATTTTTACCTATTGTTGCAATTCTAAATGGCCTGTAATATATATATATATATATATATATATATATGTGTGTGTGTGTGTGTGCTTCTTGTAACGTTTTTCAACCAGTATAGCTGATGGTCCTGGGTATGACATTAAACTGCATCCAGTGACAAGGCTTCAGTTTGGGAGTTCTTAAGTTCTGGGGAGTTTGGTGTCAGCCCTTAATTGTCATTACTCCCAGGTCTAGTCTGACCCGGAGTAGTAGTACCTGTCAGGATCCCATTTATGGGTTAAATAGCGGGTGCACGGGATGTACTGTCACCTCAGCGCATGAAGACCCTGCCCCTAATCGTGTAGTTCCGGGCTCAGCTGGCTCAGGCTGACAGCACCCGGCTAGGGCCCCGTGGGAGGGCTACGGTGAAGTCGGTGGAAAGCAGGCTGACGGATGGTGTCATTGAACTCGTAGCAGTTATGCGGCTACTTCTGGTCAGAGGCAACACACTGACAAGCAGACGAGCCCCAAGGCCAATGGTTGACAGTACCAGTTCAAGTGAGCTGAACATTGTCAGTTAGAGAAAGCAAGGGGAAACTACTCTAACTGATTTATCCCTGGAAAATCATGGTACAAAACTTGAAGAGTGTTTACAACAGCGCGAAAGGGAACACTGCACACGACAGTGTGCCCTTTCCAGGTACAGACACCCATGGTTTACAGTTGGGACTAGACCGTCAGCAGGCTACTGTAAAGAACAGAAAAGAACTGCGTATATGCACATAGAATACGCGAACTATGAACCAACCAGGAGCCTGGAAAACATAACGCAAGAAACAAACAGGCTCAATACGGGCATTGTTGGAGTCTGTGAGACAAGGTGGGTCAGGGCAGGAAAATGTACAGACAACTGCCACATATTCGTCTACTCTGGAGGTATTAACACATCATAGAGGAGTTGGCCTACTCTTGAAAATGGAAACTGCTCAATGCATACTAGGTTTTTGGCCTATCTCAGGCAGAATAATTCTTGCAAAGCTCAAAGGACAACCTTTCAACCTCATAGTCATCGTGTGCTATGCTCCAACCACCGACAACACAGACGAGAATCTGGATAAGTTCTACGAACAACTAGACAAAGCCAGAGATCAATGCAGATCACAAGAAATAGTAATTGTCAGGGGGGCTTTCAACGCAAAAGTGGGAAACCAGCCAGAAGCTCAAATAGTAAGACAACAGTTTGGGTGTCAAAACGACAGAGGAGAAAGGTTCATTCAGTGGTGCAAGAGTAGAGAGATGGCGATCACCAACACTTTCTTTTCTCATGCCACCGAGAGGAAAATGGACGTGGGGAAGTCTGGACAACAACACTCGTAATCAAATAAACTACGTAACCATCAGCAAAATATTCCTCATTTCAGTTAAACAGGCCAAGAGATATCCAAGTGGGAACTTTAACAGCGATCATATCCCAGTTATTGCTACTTTCAAATTGTCGTTGACGAGACTCAATAAAACAAATGCCACCCCAAAGATTGACAACACACAGATATGGAAAAATGAAACAACAAGGAACGAGTACGCTGTTAAAGTGGAAAATAAATACGAGTTGTTATCGGAAGAGGTAGACGGAGATGAATGGAGCAACGTCAAGAAGGCTTTAACAGAGACAGTAAATGAAGTCCTGCCAACACGAACTAGTAAAAGAAAAAACAAGAGGATTAGAGCTGACATCCTTCAGCTAATGAAAGAGAGGCAAAAAGTGGGAAAACGTGATACAGCTATGTACAAAAAGATCAACAAATTCATCAAAGAGCAAAGCAACATTGCGAAAAAAGCATAATAATAAAGAAGCAGAAGAGATCGAAAATGAAGTACATAAAAACTTATCGTATATGAGAAAATTAAATCACTGAAAGGGAAGGCCTCATTTACATCAAGTGGATGCCTACGCTACAATGATGAGGACATCCTGGTTGACCAAGAGGGCATACTTAAAAGATGGGTTGAATACATCTCTTTCACGACACAAGAGGCGGAAAACCTGAGATCAGGAAAGAAATGACTGGCATGGCCATAATGAAATCAGAAGTCAGAGCCGCACTAAGAAAGATGAAGTACAAAGCCAGAGGCCCAGACCACATTGTTATAGAAATGGTCACAGCACTGGGAGAAAAAGGTGTAGACATCCTAACTAAGATCATCAACGACATCTACGACTATGGTAAGTTTCCTGAAGACCTGTGTAAATTAATCTTCATCACTCTACCAAAGAAAGCTGGTGCAATTGACTGTGAGTTTTTCCACACAATTAGTCTTATGAGTCACATTACCAAAATAATATTCCACGTCCTGTTGGCAAGATCACGGAAAACTCTACGAGCCGAGATCGGCAGAGAACAATTCGGCTTTGTAAAAAATTCAGGCACATGTAATGGAATCTTCACCCTGAGAGTGCTAACTGAGAGAGCTATAGAAGTGCAGAATGACCTGTTTGTGTGTTTCATCGACTACACCAAGGCCTTCGATAAAGTCCGCCATGAAGTCTTGTTTGAATTTTTGCAACAATTAGACATACATGAGAAAGACATCAGACTTCTGCGAAGCCGCTACTGTCATCATACTTGTTGATTTAACCACTCGGCCATTACTGCTTGTTAGATGATGATGTATGATGATGATAATGATGATGATGATGGTGGTGATGACGAGATTAAACGAACACTCAGCTGGAAGTAGTTTTTGGTGTAAAAAATACAACAATCAGATGACTATTTCAATGCTATCAATGAAATTAAGTAAAGAATAACAGAAGCACACACTCACATATAAATATATAAGCTATTAGCAAGGATTGTTATTAATTACTCACAAATTTATATGGGTTCATAAAACTATAGATTAGCCAATTCTTAACTCACCGGTTGTCGGCTCAGCTTCACCAAATGAATCCAACGACTGCCTCTTTTTTCTAAACAAAGTAAAAAAGTTGAGCCTTACGTAAGTGAAATTGCGTCTGTGTCAAATACGTTTGTATCAAATACACAAGAACTTGGTAAAAAGGTTTTCAAAAAAAGTTGGCTCGAAGGGTGATTTCAAAAAAATTGAACAAGCTGAGTCATTAACTGTCTGCTAATCAAGTGGCAAAATGACACTTTTCCAAGCAAAAATCTCATCGTGTGCACCTAGCAAAAGGAAATTAATCAATCTAAAAGTTCACACCATCGACTAACCTGTGAAAGCTGTGTACCAGCACTCACCAAATGGCTGACAGATGCACCACTTATGACAGCAGTGAATGTGAGTTTCTTCTGATGTTGCAATTTCTACAAAGGTGTCTACAAAGCTCTTGTACAGGAAAGACTGGCCTGGAAGTCCATTTTATTGAAACGTCCAACACAAGCCAGCATGTAAAACGGACGTAAAATCGATTATTATTATTATGACTAGGTAACTAGGGGATACATTCAAAATAGGTCACAATAACATTAAAGTTATAAAATTTCAAAATAAAGTTTCGTTTTAATTTGGCGTATTTCATTTCCAGTGCTTATGTCAGTTGCAACTGCAGTCTGATATATCCGTCAAGATAAAAAAATTGCACTTTCATGCCCAATGTTGGGAGAAACCATATTTTTCTAATCATCGCAATGCTATTACATTTTTAGCATAACATTCTTGAGAATATCTTTCGAGAAATAAAAAATCATTGTTATTCACTGACAAGACTGAATCACATTTGCGTTAAAATGTTTTTGGCCAAAGAAATGGAACAGGACAATTCAGTAATAACCATACAAACATAGGCACACATTTATATAACTTACATACGAGTTCTTCCACAGTTACGTTATATATACCATTGTGATTCATTAGGGTTTAAGCCTTACACAAAATACAAAGAATATTAACAGTTTAAATGTAACAAACATACTTAGCCAAAAAAAGAAGTGTTTTAATGGCCCTTCCGTGTGTAACAAAGTCATATAGAAGACTTGGTTTAGTCTTCTATATGACTTTGGTTATTAGGTTTGCAGGACCCACGCAAGCTCACGGGTCTCACATACTTAGCCAAAAAAAATGAACTACTGAAATGGCCTTTCCGTGTGTAACAAAGTCATATAGCAGACTTGGTTTAGGTTTGTAGGATCTACGCAAGCTCACGGGTCTCACATACTTAGCCAAACAAAATGAACTACTGAAATGGCCTTTCCGTGTGTAACAAAGTCATATAGCAGACTTGGTTTAGGTTTGTAGGATCTACGCAAGCTCACGGGTCTCACATACTTAGCCAAAAAAAATGAACTACTGAAATGGCCTTTCCGTGTG
>RDPX01000119.1:1706304-1718667 GCA_003991215.1 Morbakka virulenta | reverse complement strand
GTTAAGTTTCAGAAACTCATACTTCAATAGAATAAACAAGATTGATGCCTTCGTAAAGTCAAAGTTGTATATTTATTTACCCTTTAACACTTAATCCAACATTGTACGTTGTTAGATATGCCTGGTATTGACATATAAAATTTCTCAGTTAGGACAAATTACAGTGTCTGAATTTTTCTCACAAATATCAAAAATGAAAAACATGATTCTAAGATAGCCTGATTCTATCATGACAAAATTTGCTAAATTAAAACAGCTAGACTCTTATTAATCTTCATTGCAACTTCAACGAATCACAACATAAACAGCTACTTTTTAAGAAAATGTTTCTTCAAAAATAGAAGGTTAGTGAGATTTCTATCAGACAATTTTGACCTTATTTTACAAGCAAACGTTCCAGCTGAGGAAAAAGTCCTCTCTGCTTCAACGGAAGAAGGCGGGATACTTAACAGTGCATCATACAGAAACTGTAGATTGTATGTCCTTTTGTGCGTGCTCTCAAATATTTTAAATTCTGAATTCAGTGATTTACACTGGTCCTGTAGTGCACTCAGTTCTGTTTTTTCCATGGATTTGTTTATGAAGTTTTGTAACTGTTCTTCAAGGGACTGCTCCTCAGACTCATCAATGTCATCATCAATTTGTTCCAAGTTGGGAGGCACTTCCATGTCTTCATCATCACTTTCAATAACAGATAATCTCTTTAGTAAATCACGACCCAGCTTCAACATTGCAGTTTTTGAGAACAGGTCGTCCTCAGCAACACTGTGTACACTAGTTGGATTGTGCAGATATAGAAGCAAAGAAAATAGAACTTTGTTACGTCTTTGGGACAACCTACGTCCGAGTGCCTCCGCATTTGCAAGCTAAACGATGTGTCCTGCTTTCTGAGCTGTTCAAAAAGGAAGCACAGTACAACTTCTGCAGTGATCAGGGTGCAATCTCTTCTACATAGAGCATCATTGGCAAGCTTCACAGGTGTCAGGGTTTTTGAAATACTTTCAATAAGTTGTAATTCAACATCACTAATTTCTGATTTGATCTTCAGATCCACATAGGCTTTGCATAGACAGGGATGAATATGAACATATCGTGAAAGCATAGCCTCCATACTATTCCATCTAACTTTTACATCAATAATTGGCTTGAGCTCTCTTCCATGCTGCTTTTTTACATATTCTTGAAGAATTTCACTTTTCAATGCACTTCTTCTGAATGCCTTGCATTCTTTCCGGACTTTGTTAATTACATCAATCCATTTTAAGTCCAATTCAGGTTCATCAATGTCAAGTTCTTGGAATGCAAAATCAGCAGTGCCCATGACTGGTGAATCCTCTTTATCTTCAAGGTCATCATCTTCATTGTCACTAGCATCAGTTTCTGGAGAATCTTGCTCCTCAGCATGATTGACATCATCTTCAGCGGAAATAGGCCCTTGCTTTTTATACAGAACATCTTTTAAATCTGTGGTAATGTTCTTTCGTACTTGTAGAGCATATTGACAAATGAGACTCATAGCATGTGTTTTTCATTTAGGAGGTGAAAATCCATCTATTATCAAGGATTTTTTTGATGAACTGCCTTTTGCAAATGGCATTTATGGAAAATTCATCAACAGCTGCCAATTTTGTAAGGATTTCTTGAAGAGTCTCCTTGCCTATAAATGTTGTCATCAAAGCCTGCCTCTTAGTCCCTTTTTCAGGTCCACCTCCTCCCTACAAGAGAGCAAGTACACGATGAGAATCACAAGAATTAATAAATATGTCTATGTATAGAAATCTCTATCTGAGTCATATTGACTCCTCCAGAAGTAAATGTTGTTAAAAAGAAGTGTATTGTGATTTACAAAAATATTGAGTGATATATGGTATGGTACATATGATATGGTACTCTGAATGCAATTAATATTTGATCCAAGTAAAAAGCACCCAAAAGACCAAAATTCAGTCACGACTCATGAGACATTAAAGAGACAATTATTTTTTACTGCACGAAACAAAATCTAAAATAAATTCATTATACTTACACTGGTGGTGGGCCTGGCTGGCAAGTTGTCTGTCTTTGAAGATGCAACTTCGAAGTCCTGGTCCTGGCATAATTTCATATGCTTCATCAATCCACTTCTGCTCCCTGCTTTTGTCTTTATCAGAGCATTACATTTCTTGCATCTTGCAAAATCACTCCCTTCTCTTGTAAAATGCCTCCAAGCTGGAGATGCATTGCTTCTTGATTCCATAGTGAATCTCTTGAGAGCTGAGCAACAAATGTTCAAACTGCTGGAGACAGTCCTTTTTATAGTTTCTGAACTGATTGGTTACATAACCACTAATTTGAGGAATAACATGTCTGAACTTGAAAAATGTGATGACATCAGATTATTAAGAATTGGTATTAAGCTTTGTTGCTTAATCATGACCCAATTCAAGATTTGTTTTAACATGCTTTTTTTGAACTGTGACAGGACTCACAAGAGAGCTCAAGGGTGATGTCAGCAATCAACAATCTAAATTTTAATTTCAATGCAATTCATACTGCAAGTGCAACCTGAGAGTTATTTCTAAATATCATTATGAATAGATTTTGGCTTTGTAAATTGTAAGAAATACAATCATACAACACAATCTGGTCTCTGTATAATTAATGTTCTGCTGAGAAACCAAAAGAGCAGTTTTTTATAATTGATAACGTATCCAGTCCTGGTTTCCATTTCCTGGTTTTCCCATTCCCAGTTTTTTTCCATTTCCCAGGAATTTCCCGGGTCTGGGATTCCAGGGAACAAACCCTAGTTTTTAAAGTCTTACATGTGCTTGTAGCCTTGTCAAGTGTTAATTTCTGTGTTAAGTAGCCTAATAGTCTTTTTCATATAACAACTGTTTTAAAAATAAGCCTTCCTGAGTAGGACTAAATCAAAAATAAGACTTCTGTCCTAAATGTGAGACTGAAGATAAACAATACTCTTTATTATTTTGCATCATACTCTACCCCATCCAAAGCAATACATTCTTGAGGTATGTAATAACCTCGTCCCTCATGTCTTGTGCCTAAATTTTTTTATAGGTTTCATCATTCTCACCAAAACAAGAGACAGGTTTCCATGTTTGTTGCTCTACATAGTTTTATTTTTCTTATATCTATTCAAATCTTTTTATTACATCTGCCAGCAATCTATTCACTTCAAAAAACGAATACCACAAAATTGTTTTCTGTAACTGTTCTAAAAAAATGTCCCAAGAAAAACATACAAAAACTTTTGTTTGACGTTAAGTTTCTTACTAAGCATAGCACTAGTTAATATAGTGAATTCTGGCTAATGCAGGAACCAATAAGCAACAAAACAAATAGCAGTAGCAATGAATATACTTACAGTCTGAAATTAAGCACAGCACATGCATTGATCATCAGTGTACTAGCAAAGAAAAAAATGTTTAATTTTGTAACAGCAAGTATGTAGTATGAACAAATCAACATGTATAAAAAAATTCTTGAAACAGTTACTCAATATTAGAATGGCAATAAATTTAATTATAACAACCATCATTAGTTGGTCACAATGAACTTAATTGGATATCTCACTGTCTTCTCACAGCATTAAAGCAGAGAGGGGAAGTAAACAAATTTTAGGCATGAACAACATGGCATTGGGATGTTGTGGGTTGATTAAGTTACAAAGGAGGGAGAAAGTAGAAGGAAAACCTTTACATTGTCAACTAATGAATGAGTTGCAAGATCCAATGAGTCCAGAAACCTGGACGGGGCTTTAAAATGGGGGTTTGAAGAAATTGATGGACATAATAATTCTTCAGGAGCAGTATCATCAACATTTTAATGCCCTAAAGGCAATATTAAATGTTACACACTGCATTGCTCACGACACAGGTTCCCATGACCCCTAACCCAAGTTGGTTGTCACAGTTACAATGATAAAGTGCTAATACCCTACTGTTATATCACAAGGTGCCGAGAATGTAATGTAAAAAAAAGGTATAAAAACTTAGAGAGAAAACAAAGCGTATTGATGTGTTTTAACTCCACTGCTTCTAAATCACAACTGTGCAACTCGCACACAAAATTAGTATTTACAAGGATTGATTGTTGCTTAGTCATGATGACTTGCTTATTATTAAGTAATGTCTATAATTGGTATGCTGACATAATGATATAACACCTACAAACATCTAGAAACGAAAAAAACTAAACATCAAGGAAGGACCCACAAACAACTTTCATATCAGAAAAGAAATGTGCAAACTGCTAAAGAGGAGAAAAAAGCTTGCTGAGTAAATAATTGCAAGCCAAGAACAAAAAAGCAAGATGTATCCTGTTTTCAAAAAACATACACAATGGGGAGTGGAGGGATAAAAATGATAAAAATAAAAATGAGATATTTAAAGAGTGGAAAGTCACTTACAGTGGCTTTGGAATAAAGTCCCATACAAGTGAAAGAATTGTGGCACCACACAAACATGTGAAGGATATCTTTTGTACAGAGAATGGGCATGAATTGTGTGTCTGCATCACTATAAACAAATCAAGCTATCTATGTTCTGTGGCTAATACAGATAGAAAATGTTGTTGGGGTGCACATAATTCATTCTGATATATATATATATATGACACTGCAAGCTTTACAAAACAGTAAATTAAACCTATGGTTACATATCTCATTTCAGAATTTTTTTTCATTATTGGCAACCTTGTGTTTCAGCAGTGTTTTGGTATTCTGATGGAGACAGACCCTGCTCCTTTCTGACCAAACCTGTACCTGTACCATTATGAAAGATCTTTTATCACTAAACTTTCTGGTACTGAGCAGTATAGCAGGTTCAAGTTCAAGCATTTGTTTTGATGATGCATAACAACAATGAATTAGAAAAGAGCTTATGTGAAATCTATCCATGATACATTCCTGGAGTTAGATATTACAATCATAGATGGAATCATTGTTTACAAGATTTTTGACAAAAAAGATCAATTTCCTTTTTTAACTGTCAGAATGCCAACCTTGTGGAGCATGTATTTTGTGGTTCAATATCATCTGAGCTATTATGTATGGCCTGCACAATTCTACAGTATGACAATTTTCTTTTCAAAGGTCAAGAATTGACTTTGAGAATAGTGAAGCAGGGTACTTGCCCTAAAAAGACAATGCAAAAATTTGGTAAGATGCATATTATTCATGGTGGTGCATTTTCTTTGTTCAACAAAGATATCAATGACCTACAATATAACTTGACAATACATCTATATAATCTCTCTCCCCCCTTCTTTCTCTCTTTTTGCATCATCACTATTATCTTTGCTCATGTCCCTATCATACTTCATTTCTTGTTCTCTTNTCTCTTTTGTATTCCAATATATGTATTTTCGTATATACACTGTCTATCGGTGAAATATAGGCTACCAGAATTATTCTTCTACCTTTTGTTGTAAAACACTATTTGGCTCCTCGGCAAGAACACTCGCTTCTTACTGAAAGAATGACTTTTTGATCCTTCAACATTTGCTAAAACAGGTACCATGGCTTGTGTCAATGTATGGATGATAGATAAGTAGTACCAAGGACAGTGTAATAATACTGTTTTTTATAATGGCTTCAGCAATTAGCATCCAAAAGAAAGTGGCATTAATTACAGGAGTTACTGGCCAGGTATATATCTACTGTTAGTTTGAGCTAACTTTGTTATTTAGAGGTGCACAGCACTATTAAGCAGTTTGTTTTTTTGACCGCTATTCATTTGGCTTGAAAACAAAGAGATAATTACAATATAAAGGACGTACTGACTACAGAATGCCAACCCAAAATGTTTTCTAACTTGAGGATATTGTTTTTCTGCAACTTCAGTTGAGCAGGAAGAGAAAAAAGGTGTCCTTCCACTTTTATCGCACATTTCGAGATTTTTTTTCAATTTCAATTCCAGTTGTAGACAAAGTCTGAATTGATATGCTGCTTTTTTTCTTTGGTGTTCATAAAACAGAAATGATGTTGTTAGATATTACTTCAGAATTACAAGAAGAACCGACGTGTTATATGTAGTGGTTACAGCACTTGTATTTTCTTAAAGAAAACCCATTCGTATATCAACTTCCTGTAAACATTACTGAAACTGAATTAAAATTTTAAGATAAATTGTAATTTTTCACATTGATTTTCAAGAATGATATGGACATCATTACATTCTTGAGCGAATGTTTTTCCAAAAGATAACCTAAATAGTTATTTACATCGCCGTGTTTCTCAACAAGAAAATTCTTACAATTGAATGAGAGCCTTTTTATGACTCACGAAATGTCACTTGCTATGGAGTTATATGGTAGAAAGATGTATCCATTATTATTATTATTTTTTCTATCATTTTTAAAAATTATTATTATTATTATTATTAATATTATTATTATTAATATTATTGGTGGTGGTGGCATAAATTTTCTTTTGAGGTCTTTGTTTTACATATTTCTACTGGATGTCAACAAGCTACCTGAGACAGTTATAGCAAAGTACTAAAACATTAATATATTAAAGAAATTAAAGCATGAACTATGGAAGCAATTAAAATGTAGAAATTTAGGACATAAAATTTAATTTTATTTCAAAATTATATACATGTATAATGGACAGTAATAGAAAATATTTAGATTTCTACAACCTTCACAATTGTAAATAGGATTGTCAGAAGAGTATGAGCTGCACTGCGTTTTTTGTTACTTTCACTAAGTTTGAGTCCCATGAAGTTTTTTTAGGAAGTCTTTCACTCTTTTATTATCTTTCCGAGTGGCCATATGACAATTGGTGCAGTTTTTGCCTTGGCATACCACATTGTATTATTGTTTATTTCTAGGTCTATGTGCTTGGAAAACGTATTTAAGTTTTTAATGGGAGTATTTTTGTCAGGAGGTATTGTTACTTTCACAAAAATATCCATCTTTTTGGCTTTTACCTCTAAATCTTTTTTATGCTGTATTAGGTCCACAAAAGCCTTTTCTTTCAATCACTGACTTTGGTTGGTAATAGTGTCAGTTTCTGGCTTGTTTAACAGCAGATTTTTAACTTTGCGTAAAACCAAACAGATGCATTGACCAATTTTGTTATGCCTACTTAAATATACGTTCAGAAATGGAAATCATCACCCAGATATTATGTGGAAAATTATTTCTTCGTGTTTGTCACTTACAGACGTGATAAAGCTGCTATCGCTATAACTTCCATTTAGTCCATAAAGTCAACAACTTCAAGATTATTCAAAGGTGTTGTATTACTGTCTCTGCTAGATTGTATACTTTGAGTATTGTGAGCGTTTTTCTTGTTAGATTGAAATCCAGGTAACTTGGTTTAATCAGTCATTTCATTAATAATATCATGCTTAGCTTTTGAGATTTCTGGTGCATCCCTTGTAGCTTTTTATTATTAAATATATAAAAGATATTGATGTTATTTCAACCAGAGTATTTCAACAAAGTTATCTTATAATTTTTAAGTGTTACAAAGATACAATCTGACAATGCTTTATATCAACCTTGCATGCTTGCCAGGGTGATGAAAACAGTAGAATAAAAGTATAGAGTAGTAGTAGAAGTATAAAATAGCATCAATTTCTCTATGTACTTTAAATTCTGAAATCTAGAAGATGCTACTATTCGGAATTTGTTTTTACTCTAATTTGTCTATGCTGGACCTGCTTCCGTTTTAATGCTTAAAAGTTGGATTTTTGGCTTCGTTACGAAATGGGGAATTTATTTTAGGAATGTTCATTTACTTATTCTTCTATTCTTTTTAAATATGTTTGCTTGTGTATTAGCGGGATTACCTTTGTAAGCTTATGGGTCTATACTTAAAGATGTAAAGGGCCAACCAGAAACTTTAACAGTAAATAATTTTTTTATCTGGTTAAGAGTTAAGCAAGATAAAAGAAAGGATTAGACACCCTCAAATCCAAATACAATGGAAATTAAAAAAGTGTTTCCCAAAGGTATTTTACAACGAAATGTTAATATAAGTTGCTCCAAATTTCACTACGGTAAAAGAAGGAATTGAACTACCTGAAACTAAAAATCTATTTATCTATCTATCTATCTATCTATCTATCTATCTATCTATCTATCTATCTATCTATCTACCTATTGATCTACATATCAATCAATCAATCAATCAATCTATCTATGTTTATCTTTCTATCTGTTTATCTATCTATCTATCTATCTATCTATCTATCTATCTATATATATATATATACATATGTACCTACCTACCTATGAATTTTTCTATCCATCTAGCTGTTTATCTATCTATCTATCTATCTATCTATCTATCTATCTTTCTATCTAAGGTGAAGGAGAAAACTCAAAACTTGTGTATAGCACTTAAAGTTTTGTTTCTTATACTGGTTAGCTATACTGGTTAAAAAATGTTACAAAAACCATATATATATATATTACAGGCCATTCAAAACTACAACAGTTGGTAAAATTAGAACAACAGGACATAATAGGTTAACACTGTTTCAATATATTAGTCTTTTGATCTCTAGTTAGCGAGGAGAAATTTGTCCATGTGGCAACATTTAGGAATTGGTTGACTCCTTTTGTTTAAAAGTTCGCCTTTGTTATGGTAGTTCAAAATTCCAAACTTTTCCTGTAAACAAAGTGAACATGTGCATCTCTTGGCTGTGTAGGTCTTGGTATGTTTAATTATTGACCATTTTAGCTTTGGGGTGGTTTTGTGATTATCTTTTATGTCCCATACATAGGAAGATAGTGATGTACTGTTTTTGTACTACCTGTTTGATAGTGACTGCTTATTGCCATTCCATCTGGTTTTGAAGTCTTTCTCTGTTAAGCCTATGTAAACCTTCTTCGGAAAGTTGGTTCTTGATGAGGGTTCCTATGTTTTGGGTGCAACTGTAGCTCACTTCGACATTGTTTTTGTTAAAAAGTTTTCTCAGGTGGCTGCTCTTACATGTTTTTAGATGAGTAGGAGGAATTTCTTTGCTATGTTGGCAGATACATTTCTGCTGAATAGGGGGTTAAACCAGATGATATTGCATGAGTGTTTTCTTTTCTTTGGTGGGTTGGGCTTGGAATATTTCAGTTGGATATTTTTGTAACCGCTTTTCTTCAGTGTTTCCTTGGATTTGGGTTTGGCAGTATCGAAGACAGTTTTGTTTGAGGAATTTTTTGATAGTCATTTGGCTATGGCGGTTGAAAGTTGTTTTATAATCTGCTTGGGGTGGTTGGATGATGTATGAACGTAAAGCAAGGAGTTGTTTGGTTTCCTGTAGGGTTAGTAGGTTTTGCTTTTGAGGTTGAGGTTGATGCTGAGGAAGTTGGCAGAATAGAGTCTGCAGGTGATTTTTATTTGGAGGTCAAGGGATTTAAATGATGTCCTTTCTGAGTTTGTTATTTGCTCTTCCACTGATGTTTTGAATAATCATGAGGCCATCATCTCTGTAGAGACTGACGTTGTTCTTGCCTACCAATGTAAATATCATCATCATCATATTCGGTTTAATGCCTGTTTTAGCATGTGTTGGACGCTTTCTTGAAATTGACTTCCAAGTAATCCTATCCTTCACCAGGTCTCTCCTGACACCTTTTTGTTTGATATCCATCCTTATCACTTCCTCCCATGTTTTTTTCTTCGGTCTTCCACTGCCAGTGGTTCATGTCACCTTGATTGTTCTGCATCTACTTGCCCAAGCATTCTTGTCCATTGTCTCCATGGTACCAAACCAATGAAGCCTCCCATTCTGCATACAGCTGCCAATTCTGTCCAGATTCAATCTCCTTCTGAGTTCATTAGAACTGAGCCTATCCTTTAGACTTACGTTGCACATCCATCTTATCATTCTCATGTCATTCTGCTCCATGGGGCTGACATCTTCAGCTTTCACTGGCCAAGTTTCACTGCTATACATCATTGTGCTATGTACAGATGCTTGGTAGACTCTACCTTTGTTAGGTAATGGCAGGGCTCTGCTAGTTAACAATGGTATCAGCTCTCTGAACTTACTCCATCCACTTTTAACCCTTGCTGCTATACTTGCACCAGCACCTCCCTCAGCCCCAAGGGTGTCACCAAGGTAGCAAAACTTCTGGACAACTTCAATTTCCTCACCATCCAAATGCACTTTCCATAGGTCTAAGTGACAGGTTGCCTCTTCTTCCATGCACCTAAAACAGTTACTTTCTGTCAGTTTGCCCTTTATTCCACTGCACCGTATATGTGCCCAGTGCTTGCAAGTACCAAATAGATTGTTCAATATTAGTAGACTGATAAGTTGGTAAATTTCCGCTCCATGATAGCCCGCCAGATTAAAATCAAAGGAGTTATTAGAAGCTTTCTTGATCCAGGGTTCATTGTCAAAGAACAGTAGGGAGGTTCTCCAGTGTAGGATTGTTATTATTTCGTTTTCTGTTAAGGCAGTGTGGGTTTTTACGAAGCCAAGGGCTTGGTGTAATAGTTGTTTGGATATAGTTGGGTAAAACTCTTTGATGCTGAATTGGATGAAAAGACACAAATCTTTGTTTTGATGGCGTTAAACCATTGTAATACGTCGTCGGTAATTTTCCACTGGTTTATTTGGGTAAAATCACGAATATCGGAGTCGATTCTGTCGAGAATTGTTTTGCTGACTGCAACCAGGTTACTCTTGCATGGGTTGATTAATCTGCACGGGGTTTTCTTTTTGATCTTTCAGCGAGATGAATACAGGAGTGCTAGCAAGGCACTCCTGTATTGTTGTGGGAGGTGGCGATATGGATCCATTGAGCACTGTAAATGGTAGCAGACAAACTCTATTACTTTCGTTTGTTTACTTATCTATCTAGCTATCTATCCATCTATCTACCTGCTAATGGTATGAACCTACTGTACAGTAAATTACACTAAGTTCATTCTTATCTGGACATTAGTATCCAACTAGTGGAAAAAATAACAATCAAAAACGGAAAAATAAAAAATGCAAAACTTTTTGATTAACCTAACCGAGATTTTCTGCACTCTTTTCACTCTTTGGCATTGGATCTCTTAATACATAATCTTCTGTTATCTCTTGTTTCCTAATGGCTAGAAAGAATTCGATATTTTCAGAGAATTCCTCTTCGGTGTAGATTACTTAACCTCATCATGCACCCTCAGCTGTGTGAAAGCTCTCTTGTACTGAAGTTTTGTTTTCGAATTAAACTTCAGTTTATGCAAAATCAACCACCTCATTAAATCAAAAACACAAC
This sequence comes from Morbakka virulenta, assembly GCA_003991215.1. Classification (NCBI taxonomy): domain Eukaryota; kingdom Metazoa; phylum Cnidaria; class Cubozoa; order Carybdeida; family Carukiidae; genus Morbakka; species Morbakka virulenta. The sequence continues at coordinate 1,707,444 of RDPX01000119.1, read as the reverse complement.
ACAATATATAAACTTACCAAAATATTATCACGTCGGAAATCATGTTGTCGTTTTCTGTTTGTTCAGAAGTTGTTTCATAAATTGATCTGATCTGGAAAAAAAACACAACAATGTTGCCAGCTCGTCAGAGCTCCAACTTTCCCCATAAACTCTTTTTGAAAATGAGGCTACATTCAAATAATTTTGATGGGTTTTTAACAACCATTTTTGTCAAAAACAAACATGAGGATTTTAGGCTTTATCATTCAAGGTTTTTTATTGGGTACGTACTTACTTGCATTGTCATTTATTTGTTCATTTATTTTCTGATGTATATATATATTTTTTAGGGCAGGGCAAAGACTTGATGGGTTTGATACAGAATGGCCTAAAAACAAGTACATTTTCAAGCGGTTTATGCAGCAAACATCGCAGATGTTTTTTGAGAACATGTTCACAAAGGGCGTGCAGTTCAGTTTTCATTTTAAAATTCACACAATATACAAGGTTCAATATAAACTACATTAAATGCAAGAAAACAGCTTGACCACAAACAATACAAGCACCTAAAATTTAACTAAGGAAGAGAACATATGAAACCTGTATGTGGGGAATTCCTTAAAGGAGGCTCTCAGTGCAAAAATATAGTACTTTTGTATGTATTACCGCGCAGAGCCCTAAAAGACCTGTAAGTGTCTGCAGATGGTGGTTCTTTAGATATTATTATCTTTGGCCTTGCACTGCTGCCCTGAAAGACTCTTCAGGGCTTGTATGCGCTACATTTTCTGAGTGTCAGGCACTTTGTGCCAGTGTATTCTAGTACATGTAGAAAGGGGGTGTACCGGTACCAACCTCCAAACCATCTTGAATTTAAGTATCCAGCTAAAACTGAGTCTTCTTTCTTCCAGAGTTTTGAGTTGGTATTTAATTGGTATTTTGAGGATTATTGATTGCCTGATTTGTGTGGTATGTAATTTTTCAGCATGTATCCATCTAGTTCGTGCTTGATGATCGTGAAATGCAAAAAATTTTGTTACATATACAATGAGAGATCAAAGAGAGAGAGAGAGAGAGAGAGAGAGAGAGAGAGAGAGAGAGAGAGAGAGAGAGAGAGAGAGAGAGAGAGAGAGAGAGAGAGAGAGACAGAGAGACAGAGAGAGA
>RDPX01000119.1:1664076-1705538 GCA_003991215.1 Morbakka virulenta | reverse complement strand
AGAGAGAGAAAGAGAGAGAGAGAGAGAGAGAGAGAGAGAGAGAGAGAGAGAGAGAGAGAGAGAGAGAGAGAGAGAGAGAGAGGTGGCCACAAACAGGCAAGTTCTATAATAAAAAACAAATACAGAAATGTATCTTTTACTATGGAAGTGGTGACCATCAACACAGGGTCAGTCGTTAAAGCTTTATTAAAGATCACTGCAAAGCTGGTCTGCAACAACATTCAAGTTATGAGCCATGCACTTAAAATCCTAATTAGAAGAACCCTTCACTGAGTATGGTGTAAACTGCTACCTGAAATTTCAGATCATCAGTATGGTTTCCTGAAAGATAGAGGGGTACAAAACACAATCTTTAACCTCAAAATGGTCTCCTATACTTGGTTCTCATTGATTAAAGGAAGGCCTTGTTGTGGCTAACCCTTAAGACAGGGTTAGACACAACAACCTTCTGCCCCATTGACAGGACTCTTACTAAATGGGGCCTGATCCAGAGAGAACTAAAGCAAGGGTGTGGTATGTCACCAGATTTTTTCAACCTCTATAGTGAAATTAGCTTTGGAGATCTTGATGAAATTTTTGAAGATCTGCATGTTAATGGCTTCCAAATTAATAATATTGGTTATGCTAATGAAATAGTCTTTATCACCATGTCTGAGGAGGGCACTGAGAATCTGACTGGTGTTGCAACAGCCTCCAGTATTTGCTGTGGTCTTAGCATTAACTGCATCATCATATTCAGTTTTACGTCCATTTTACATGCTGGCATGTGTTGGATGGTTCAATAAAAGGGACTTTCAGGCCACTCTGACCTTTGCTAGATCTTTGGTGACACCTTTTTAGTTCAAATCTGATTTGATTACTTCCTCAAATTTTTTTTTGGTCTCCCTTCCATAACAGCACCTTCCACTTTAATTGATATGCATTTCTTCACCCAATCATTGTCATCTTTTTTCTCCACATGACCAAACCAACAAAGCTGTCTCTTCTGTATTCACCTTTTGATGCTATCCAACTTTAATCTTTTCCTGAGATCCATGGAGCTTAGCCTGACATTCAGGGTTCCATTACACATCCACCAAATCATTTTGATGTCATTTCTTTCCATGCAGCTCAGATCTTCAGCTTTCACTGGCATATACTGCCATGTATTGTACCACTCAGTACACATGCCTGGTAAACTCTGCCTTTGGTTGAAGAAGATAGAACTGTACTGGTTAGCAGTGGAAATAGTTCAGAGAACTTACTCCATCCACTCCTCACCCTTGCAGTCACACTTGCACCCACCAAGGCACTGGCATTTATGGTGTCACCAAGGTAACAGGATGTCTCCACTACTTCAATTTCTTCACCACCAAGATGCACATTTGGAATCTCAAGATTGGCACTTAGATCTCCACTCACACACTTTTTGCAGTTAAAAGGGGAGTTTTCTGTCAACCTTCCTTTTATCCCACTCCACTTTTTATGCACCCAGTGCTTGCATGTAGCACAAAAAATTGAGTTGCTTCCCAGTCCCTTTCCACAAACCAAGCACAGAAATTTCCCTTTGTTTTAGGCTTACCACATTCAGAGCAGCTGACCATCACTTTAGTTTTTCCCAAGTTAACTGTCAAGCCTTTGCTTTCCATACCCTTCTCCCACATTTTCAGCTTTTCCGTAAGTCCCTCAACAGTATCACTTGCCAAAACTAAGTCATCAGCATGAAGCATTTCCTCTAGACACCCACTGTTGAACTCTCTTGACAATGCCTCCAGGATGCAGATAAAAAGTAATGGGCTCAGTACAGGTCCTGATGTACACCAACTCCCACACTGAAACTGTCAGTGAAAGAGGAACTGACAGTTTTTACAGAGAACCACTCTGATGTCTGCCTGTTGTTAATGATGCAACTACTACTTCCTCTGTATGTCTCCTTTATGATTTCTATGAAGAGATCTGGAACTCCATGAAACTTCAAAGTCTTCCAGAGTTTCTCTCTGTTGATGCTATCAAAACTTTACAAAAGTCAATAAAGTTAATGTACGGTGATACTTGCCACTCAATGCACTGTTTGACAATATTTTGAAGTACAAAATTCTACACAGCTGCCCCATGTCCTTTTTTATATGCTGCCTGCTTGTTTCGCAGTTTTTCTTCCACTCCTTTCCAGATTCTTTCTAAAACAACTCTGCAGAAGACTTTACCAGGCATGGAGAACAGGGATATTCCTGTACTATTGCCACATTTAGTAAGGTCACCTTTCTTTGATACTTAAGCTATCATTGATTTCTTCCAGTCACTTGGCATATTGATGTTATCTCTCACTTTCTCAAACATGTACAGTAATTTCTTGTATGTAATCTTGCTTCCAGCTTTTAACATTTCTCCACTGTTGTTATCTGCTCCTGCTGCTTTATTGCTCTTCAATTTTTTTACTACTATTTTCACTTCCTCTTCTGTGAAGGGGTCTGTGTTAATTTACTTGATGGCTTCAACATTACAGATCTCAAGTTAATCTTCCTCCACATTTTTGTCACATTCATTCTTAACGTTTAATACTTCTTCAAAGTGTCCTTTCCATCTTTGAGGTATCTGACCATTCTCAATGAGTAGCTTACCAGTTTTGTCCCTCACACCAGTTGCTGATTGCTTTTTCCTGTTGCACAACAGCTTTGTAAATTTTTGTAAATTTTTTTGCTGCATGCTCCGCTTCTTCAGTGAGCCCATTTATTATCTTACATTTATCCACTCTCAATTAAACATTCTTTCTAAATGCATAACACAATTTTGAATCGACCCCTAGTCCGGGTGAATCAGGGGTGCGTTAGTAATCCGCCCGAAGGTTGCATAGCAACAAACATTGCCACATGGCATGTACGAACTCTTTATCAAGAAGGTAAACTCGAAAATCTTCTCACTGAAATGTCTAAATTGAATGTTGAAATCCTTGGCATATCTGAAACACATCTTGACACAGATACACCAGAATGCTTCGAAACACGTGCCTACGTTGTTATCCACTCCCCACGATTAGACAAAGCTCACAGACAAGGTGTTGCTTTTGTCATCGCGAAACGCATTGCAAACAGTCTGGTAAATTACAACCTGATATCAGAAAGAATCTTGAGCATTGAATTGGACACGCCCTCTGGACTTATCACTATCTTTCAGATATATGCCCCAGATTCCAGTTACTGTGACTCTGATGTCGATATTTTCTACGACCAACTTCAAACCGAAATCAACAACCTGCCAAGAGCAAACAGCTACATCGTTTTGGGTGACTTTAACGCCAAGGTCGGGAGCGACTCCTATCTCAATTGGCCATCAGTTGTTGGCAAATTCTGCACAGGGAAAGGAAACAATAGAGGCGAAAAACTGTTGCAATTCTGCGCTATAAATGATATGAGTATTGTAAATACCTTGTATAAACAAAAGAACAAGTCAAGACTCGTGACATGGGTATCTCCTGATGGACAAACCAGAAATCAGATTGACTTTATCATCATGCCTAGAAGCAGGTTGAAAAGTGTCAGAAACTGTAGAGTGTATAATTCTGCAGATGTTGGTTCAGACCACTCACTTTTAATGGCTAAAATTCACGTCCCCCGGAGTAAAATACACAAAAAGAAACCAGACCTGAAAAGATACGACGTTGCTAAGCTGAAAGACGCTGCCATCACTGATAAATTTAAGCAGAGGATTGGAGGAAAATTTGAACCACTCCTTAGACTCGATGCTGATGTCGAGGAAATTTATCAAAAATTTAAGTCAATTACAAACGAAGCCACCGAGGAGATAGTTGGCTTTCGAAGAAGAAAAAATGTTGATGGAATGACTCAAGAAGAAGCTGATTTGTGCGAGGAACGAAGAAAGGCAAGGAAGGAAATGCTTAAGGATCCAACAATTGCTGCCAACAGACAACGCTATTCTGAACTGAACAGAAATGTAAAACGTGCTGTGAAGGAAGCAAAAAAGAGACAATTTAATGAAAGAGTAACAATACTAGAGGAGCAGTATCGTAAACACGACAGCCATAGTTTGTTCAAAACAGTCAAGGAACTTGAAGGAAAGCCTAAGAAGCGACTAACAGTCATAAAAGATGATGATGGTGTGAAACACTTTAACCAGAAAAAGATATTACAGTTATGGAAAGAGCATTTTGAAAAACACTTAAATACTTCATTTGAACGTGATGAAACTGCTGTCCACTCAATCGATCCTATTCCCGTTGATTATGAAGAAAATGTCCCCGAAATCACAAAGGACGAGATAAAAAAGGCTGTTAATAAAATGAAGAACCGTAAAGCACCAGGAATCGATGGTATCACCATAGAAGTAGTGAAGGCAGGTGGAGAAACGATGATTGCTCTTCTGCAAAAGATATTCAATAAAATCTTGACTACAGAAAAGACGCCTGAAGATTTTTCCAAAATGATAGTCTCGCCCATTCACAAGAAAGGAGACAAGTTGGTGAGAGGCAACTATCGTGCTATATCTCTCTTGTCAATACCAGGCAAAGTGTTCTTAAAGATCTTGCTGGAACGAATGAATGCAAATGTTGATAGAAAGCTGAAGGAAAGCCAGTATGGTTTTCGTGCGGGTAAAGGGACTGTAGATGCCATATTTGTTGTACGACAAATAATCGAGAAAGCCAAGGAAAAGAATATACCTCTACATTTTCATTTCATTGATTTTAAATCTGCATTCGACACCATTTGGAGGTCAGCCCTTTGGAAAATGCTCCTGAAGATAGGTGTAAATGCCAAACTCGTTAACACAATCAAGTATATGTATGACAATACCAAATGTGCAGTTACAATTGACAGTGCACTCACAGATTGGTTTGAGGTTTGCGTTGGTGTTCGCCAAGGCTGTATCCTTTCTCCAACTTTGTTCAACCTGTTTCTTGAATTCGTCATGGATGAATTATCTAGCTTACGTGATTTCCACCTTGAAGCTGAGCTGAACGCTGATATTCGTTATGCTGACGATACAACTTTGATATCCACCGTATTCGAAAAACTGCGTTTCTCAACGGAAGAGCTAGAAAAGGCATGTAAAAAGTGGGGCCTTAAGATAAATGCAGACAAGTGCAAGATCATCTCTCCTGACCACCTTGAAGATATCAAAATAGGAGGAGCTAACGTTGAAAAAGTCGAGAACTTTGTATTCCTTGGTTCGGTAGTTCCAAACACGACAGACGATGTGAAACGGAGGATAGCTCTGGCAAGTTGCGCATTTGGTAGACTTAAAAAGAACGTATGGTCCAGAAAAGAAATACCAAACTGTATCAAAAGTCGGCTTTACAGTGCATTGATTGTCCCAATCGCTATATATGCCTCAGAAACGTGGACGTTAAAATCGGAAGATGCACGTAGATTGGAAGTATTTGAAAATGACTGCCTGAGAGCAATGGTTGGAAAAACAAGGAGGGACAGGTGTCGTCTATCAGACATAAGAAGGCTTCTAAACATGAAGGATGATATACTAACTCTCATCAAGAAAAAAAGGCTTACTTGGTTCGGACATGTGAATCGAAGAGGAGATGGTAGCTTTGTGAAAAGAGCATTCAAAGAAGATTTTGAAGGAAAAAGAAGTAGAGGGAGACCAAAAAAGCGTTGGGCAGACCAAATCCGAGATGATCTCAAAATTCCGATCCTGACTGCTGAACGCAAGGCGAAAGATCGTGCCACCTGGAAGGAATATGTAAAGAAAGAATGTGCAAAGACCCAAGGAGGGTTATGCAATTAAGTCAAGTAAGTCAAGTCAAGTTTATCCACTCTGACCTTTTTCATTACACACTTGTCCATCTCACTTTACTTCTGTTGTTTGATAACATGAGCTCTCTCTGATCCTGCACAGTTCATCTCATTTTTTATTTTCTTTCTTTTGTCTATAGCTTTCCAAGTTTCACTGCTTAACCACTCTTTATGCTCCTTCCTTTTCCTACCCAGGATATTTTCAGCTGTCTCAGTGTAGATTGTGGTGAAATCTGCCCATTCTTTTTGTCTCATCCATGGCTATTTCCATGCTCTCTTCCAATGCTTGTAACCTCTTTTTCAACTCTACTACAGATTGCTTTTGGATGTCTTTTTGTTTTAAAAGTGCAGTGTTGAATGTTCTGCTGGTTTTCTTGAGTTTGTCTTGAAAGCCTAAGCTTCCTTTACTTTAGACCATAACCTTTGGTGACCACAAGATTATGGTCAGTTCCAAAACCTGCACCCCTCATGGCTTGTACATTAGCAAGAGACCTCCTGTATTTGCCATTGATGATGAAGTGATCAATTTGGTTTCTGTCTCTGTTGTTTGGTGAGGTCCATGTGTATTTATGAATGTTTTTGTGCTTGTTATCTCCACATAACTTGTGCTTATTATCTCCACATAACTCCAAGTCTTTCACCATTCTCATTCATGAAGCCTAAGCCTTCTTTCCTTAGGACCTACCCATGATTTTTGTTGTTACAGCCCACTTTGGCATTTGGGTCTCCCATAAGCATCAGCAGGTTATGCTTTGGTATTGACTCAATCTCTTTCAGCAGTTGTTCATAGAAATCATCCTTCTCCTCTTCATCTGCACCATTTGTATAGCTGTAGATCTGAATTATGGTGGCTTTTACACTTTTTGAGTTAAATCTAGCACAAATGGTCCTCTCATTCACTGGATTCCACTTGATTAGACATTTTCTAGTCTCAGGGCTCAACATGATTCTTAGATGTCTGTGTTGTTGTTCATGTGAACCAAAATACAGTACAGACTCTCTGGTGTTGACCTTCACTTCTCCAAAACCTGTCCATCTTGCTTCACTTATGCCAAGTATCTCTAGATGGTAACTTCTCATTTCTCTTGCTATTATTGCAGCTTTCCCATTGGCATACATAGTTTTTGCATTCCAACATCTTATATGGATATATCTTTTTGGTGTTAGTAGTGATCTCATCCATGTCATTCTCAGGTTGGAGACTTCCAATAGGCTTTCACCCCCAGCCATCATATATGCATGTCTTCTCATTTGGGGTCATTATCTTCAGGGATTTCGCATGACATGGTTCTGTGACCATAAATAGCTTTGTTTACTGCCCACATTTCTGTAGTCGGTGGTTGTTTTACAGGAAGGGGTGATTGGCCCCTTGCACAAACCTACTCCTTTCTCATCCAGGCTTGGGACTGGCCATGGTGGAGTTTTCATAGTATATGGCGCAGTGTTTTTATAGACCAGATGCCATTCCTGAGGCTAACCCATTAGCAAATTAGTGTTAAAACCATAGAGCTTGGCAAAACACTAGCAAATTCCATCACAGAAGAAAGATTGAAGAAGTGGCAAAAGCTAATTGAATCAACTGATATGACCCATAGTAGTAGAAAAGCATGGAAGACTCTCCATATCCTGGGAAACAACTACTAAGTCACAACCAAGGCCGCAAATCACCACTGCACAGGTTGCACACCAACTCCTGCTGAATAGTCAGGGTAATCCTCAACAACATACTCACAGGACTAAACTTCCTCAAATGTCTGATGCACCTTCAGAAGATTCTAGAGGTTTCACAAGGCCTTTCACCATGGCTGAACTAGAATCCACAATGAAGTCCATGAAGAACAACAAAGCTGCAGGTCTTGATGATATCCTTGTGGAACAGATCAAATACTTTGGATCAGGTATGCATGGATGGCTTCTCATTCTGATGAATGAATGTGTCAATTCCAACAAGACCCCAAAGATGTGGAGAAAATCAAAAGTCATTGCCCTGCTGAAACCTGGCAAAGATCCTGCCCTCCCTAAGAGCTACAGACCAATATCCTTGCTCTGCCACATGTACAAGCTGTTTGAACACTTCCTCCTGAATCACATGGCTCCCTTTGTTGATGACTTAATTATTCCAGACCAAGCATGCTGCAGACCTCATGCACAGGCCAATTGCTGAATCTAACCCAGTTCAATGAGGATGGTTTTGAGAAGAAGAAAATCATGGGTGCTGCATTTGTTGATCTATCTGCAGTGTATGACACAGTCAACCACTGCATACTAAGCAGGAAAAAGTATGAGATGATGTCAGATGTCAGGCCCACCCAGCTGAATTGCAATATGCTATCAAATCACAGATTTTTTGTAGACCTCAATTGCAGCAGGAGTAGATAGAGGACACAAAAGAATTGACTTCCACAAAGTAGTTTGCATGCCACCCCTGTTATTCAACATCTACATTAATGATTAACCTACCCAACTAGACACAAGATGCTTCCTCTATGTTGATGATTTGTGTATTGTCTTCCAGAAGAATACCTTTGAGGCAGTTAAAGTCTCCCTTGTGAATGCACTGGACCTGGTTATCTCTTATTATTCCATCAACCACCTAAGAGCCAACTGAGACAAAACATAAATTTCTGGATTTCATCTTTAAAACAGGGAAGCTGATCGTAAGCTACAGCTTAGCTGGTATGGGAAGAGACTGCAGCACATTTCAAAGCCAGTCTATCTGGGGGCAACACTTGACAGGTCTCTCACCTACAAGGAACACATCTCAGAGACCAAATCCAAAGTGGTATCAAGGAACAGCATTCTCAGGAAGCTTACCAACACAAAGTGGGGTGCAGATGCCAAGACAGTATGTACAACACTGTTGGCTTTATGCTTCTCTGCAGTAGTGTATGCATCACCTGTCTAGTGTAGATCAGCCCATGCCACCAAAGTTGATACAGTGCTAAACTTGGCTTGCCATGCTGTCATACTGGCTTCTTGAAACCTGCAAAGGTTGATGACCTATACCTACTTAGTGGGATTGCTCCACAAAGTATCCACAGGACTGTTGCATCCTACAAGGAAAAGCTGAGACAAAAAACTGACACCTGCCACCAACTCTACAATCATGAGCTAACAGAAAAAAGGTTAAAGTTAAGGCACAGTTCCTGCACTCTGTAGAGGCTCAGAAATCTGGACAAGCAGTGTGTTGCTCTGGGCAGAACATCTTACCCAAGCCCCCCACACAATGTCTGCTATCAGGCCATGCAAATCTCGTCCATCAGGTACAAGTGAAGCACAGGTACTCTGGTCTTGCCACAATTGGTCAAGAACTGCTGTTGGCCAATTCAAAACACACCTAACAAAGTGGATGTTTAATGAGGATGGCAACATCTCTTCCCAGTGTGGATAGGTTCAGACCATGCAACATCTCCTTGTCTGCCCACTCCTCCCCACATCCTGCACCCAAGACAACATAGCTGATCTAACCCCAAGTACCAGACAATGCATCCAACACTGGACTGGAGTCATCTGATGATAAGTAGTGACTTAAAAAGAAGAAGGAGACCAGTGTCAAAATCAAGACACTAACCCTAGGTGATTGCCACATAAGGCTAAAGAGCAGTTCACCTGTCCCTTAGAGAAAGACTGCACCCTGCCAGTCCTCAAGCTTGTATTTCATACAAAAAGCATGATCTTCTGGGGTAAAGCATGGTCTTCAGGGGTAAAAGAAACAAAGGTAATGTGCATCTTAAAGCACAAGCTAGTACCAAATTTGAACTTGAGATAGTTGGTGAAACCATAGAACAAGTGTCAGTCTTTGAATATCTTGGATCTTAAATCACAGCCAGTTGGGGTAGTAGGAGAGAAATTTAATGAAGAATAGGCATGGCCAAAGGTGCATTCAACAACACAAGAGCTGTCTTTACCCATTGAAAACTTTTGTTGACCATCAAACTCCACCTCCTCAAAATCTTTGCCTGCTTGGACCTCTTCTATGGACCATCAAACTCCACCTCCTCAAAATCTTTGCCTGCTTGGGCCTCTTGTATGGACCAGAAGCTTGGACACCCAGTGCAGAAACACAGACAAACACGGAAGCTGCAGAGTTGTAGTGCTACCACCCCACACTCCAAATTTCCTGTGTTAACAAAGTAACAAAGGTTGAAATCCTACACTGTGTTGGCCAAGAAGGAGAATTCCTTAAAATGATCAAGACATGTAAATTGAAATTTCTTGCCCATCACATAAAAAGCAGAAACTAAAGGACCATTGCTTCAGTGGCCAAATTGAATGAAAGCATGCTCATAGTAGACAGAGGAAAATGTATCTGCAGAACTTTCAGCACTATTTTGAGACCATCAGAGAGTTATGGGACACTGCCTGGGACTGAGGAGAATGGCAGCACATTTCAATGCAATAGTGGTTCACCTAAGCTTGTTTCAAATTGGCATAATGGAAGAAGAAGAGACTGTCACAGAAGAAAGCAATGAAACCAGGTATCTTGATGGTTGCATAAGAAATATAAGAAAATTGTGGTGAATGGAAAATAATAATGGATGATGGCAAAGATGTCTTTTTTAATGCTAAATGCTTAGCTTAATCTGAACCCCACAAAACTAAATAATAGGCAGATACTTGATTACGCACTGATATTTACATGGGAAAGTTATTTAAACTTGGTATATGGGTAAATTAAAAAGAAATAAAAGATTGATTTGGTAAAAGTATCTTAAGAATGTTGAGTAATGATTGATAGTGTCACAACATACTTACAATATAGTGACATGGAAAAATTTTTGTAAAAGAAACTCCAAATAAAGAATTTTATTTGGATAGAAAAGTTTTTGGTGATGCATTTGTAACCAAAGAGTTATTAGTTTTTATTACTTTTTGTATGGTGTGGAATGGAACTGGCAAGGTGGCAAATAAAGCCTTTTTTGTTGCAGAAATGCTCAAGGCTACAAGTCACCCTGCACACCACTTCTTAGTAGCTGGCTAATATCGAGGTTGTTCTGATCAATGTTTGGTTACTTAAGATTAAAAACTTCAGCCCTAACAGAGGAGACATAATGTTTAATGTTATTTCGCATGCCATGAGAACCTAGATTGGCAAGTTTTTCCCATAGTTTCAAGACAAGATGGTGATTTCTATCTTTGCACCATGTTTTAGGAGAAGTTACTGTACCCATCTGCAACTCTTTTTAACACCAATATAACTTTGAATTCAAGGGAACAGTCGCCTGTTAGTATCAAAATTCAATGATCAAAGTGAAATTTTAAAGGGTCAAAACAAGTGTGATAAATTAGTTTAATGTTTTTTTTTATATTTGGTGAATAATTTTGAAAGAAACTAATTTGTTACTAAGTTTTTAGAAAAAGTAAAGTGTAATAGTTTAATTTCTACTAAAGAAAATAAGATATATGCAATTGCTTTATTTTGTTTGACAAATGAAACATACAATAAATTTATGTTTGTTATCTTTCCCATAGCTATTCTTCTTCATCAGCAGCCTTCACTCAACTCCTGTTGGGTCAGCCACTTGACACTGCATTTGCCTACTCTACCCTTTGACCATCCCTAACTCTCAATTCCTTTTCATATCATATTTTTCAGCATTTTAATGTCCCAATAGATCTGTCACCTTGGTAATTATAACATACTACTTTAATTTTGAAGGGCATTGCTACTAACTGCCATTTTGGCTACAATCATTACTGTCACCACCATCACCACCACCACCACCACCACCACTGCCAATCAAAATGTTATTCAGTTGCATTCCAAATAAATTTTACTTGCACTATTATTACCACCAGAAACCTAATAAATGTTGATTGTGTTGATTTAATGAAATGCTGTGTTACTGTGGTCTTCTTTATGGCACTTAATATCCTACTCCTGCCTCCAGCCAACCATCACCCCCAGTTGCTGCCACTGGAAAATGAAATTATTATGACTGAAAAGTTACCAGTACCTTATGAGGCTGCCTTAGTCAACAGCTCAACACCAGGGCCTGAAGTGACATTTCCAGGAGAATACCTTACTGACACAATTTTGCCCCGTGTACCTGGCTCATGACAAGGGTGCAGTAGGGGATCTTCATCAGGGTGTGTCATGTTATTCTTAACTGATATCATCTGTTAGTTTTTAACTGTCTTTGATTCTCTGGCTGTAATGACAGCCATAGCAGCAGTACTTTTGCTTCCTCTTGCACAATTTTTTAGCTAACCTTTACAAATTTCTTAGCAATTCATACAATGAAAACATGTTGATATTGTTATGCTTTGGAATTTATTTTTGTAAAATAGAGGTCATCATTTGGAGTTGATTGCAGATCCACAATTTTTGATAAACCTAATTTTGACTAATTATTTTAATTTACCTTGCTATTTTTTTCTAATTTTAGAAACAGTATGTTGTCCGATTCATTATTAGAACAAGTTCCTTGCAAACAGTAATTGCTACTTTGAGACACAGGCGAAAATGGTAAACAGAAAAATTAAGTCAAACCAGGTTACAACTTGGTGTTTACGTAGCAGCGTTCTTCAGCATTTGGCATGTTCATTGGCATTGAATAAAAGTAACCCAACTGAGAAGGTAAGAATGAAGTCTTTTCTGCCATGGATAACTTCATGTTTACATTGAATTATACTGGTTTGCGAGTTTAACTAGGATGTTTTTCTCGTTTTTTAAAAATAATACTCTTAGTATACTTTATTGAAAATCTTTTTTTTGAAACCTTTTATGTTGGAGCGCTCAGAATATATCTTCTTTAAAGATGCCACTTGTTTCTATGGAAAAGTAGAAAGTTGAAGTTTACGAATAGTAATGCAAGGTTTGAAAGAAAGCGAAATATACTAACCATGTTACAACTCCTTTTTTTATTATTATTACTAGGTTAGTAGAAACACCACTTACACCTACAATGATCTAATTCCACATTCAAATATCCACATTTCGTATCCATGTTTTCAAGGATCCCATAGAAAAACATTTTTCTGTTTAAGTACGTAATGTTATGCTAAGTACTGGTTCAACTAACAAAATTCCTGCTGTGACGCATCTATCGATTATCAAGTCCAGTGGTGTTTCTGGAACAAAATGGAAAACACACGTTTGTTCCCCTCCCTACACACACACACACACACACACACACACATATATATATATATATACATATATATACACATATATACACACACAAAAAAATTCCTCACTGCTTCCTCACTGCCTCATTCATTCACACCTGTATTCCTATCTTTGTGGACCTGCCTCTTTAGCTGTTCTTTCTACTTTCTTCCTTTTTTGTCTCTCTATCTACACCTAATTATATTTATTTGCTATTTTATTACAAAAACGCTATGTGCATGCATATTGGTAAATGGAATTATGCCATCAGTGAAATGTTCAATGTAAAATTTTATTTATAATTCTTAATTAAATGGCCGGCCTTAGCAATGAAATGTTTTCTGTAGTATTTACGAAACGCAAGCGGTGTGGAATGTTTTGACAGAGGCACATATAGATGCCATTGACGATTACACTCCTTTATTCCCAGTTCATTCGACCTACATTTTCCCAGTTCGAGTCAATTGTTGCAGTACCAGGTTTTCTTTTACTTTTTGAGGGTTTGCCTTCTCAGCATTGTTTTTACTTTTGATTTGCCATCTAAACTGCTTTATGTTAACTTATTTACCCAGTTGTTGCACATGAACGTTTCCAGACGTATCATTTCTCATGTGCTCAGCGCTCCATTATTACTTATCCGATGTGCGAAAAGTAAGGCGTGATCAATACGTTGGTAAGATTTTAACAGGAGTAGCAAAGGATTTATTTTAACTGACCATTGATTAAAATAAATTCTTGTTAGTGCATTTAATGTTTATTTTCGAGCTTTCAAGCTTTACAGGGGACTCTTACTCTGACTTCTTGATGGACTAAATTAGCATGCATACCCGTAAAACACCTGGACGAAAATAAAACAGAGGAAGAGTACCCTGTAAAAACGTCTTTGAATAGTATGTAAGATGTAAAATAAGTCACTTCTAATTAAAACATTTTGAAAAATCCCTCCGAGGGAGTAAATTAATTATATTGGAAGCACGTTGCGTAGGAATTCGTTTTTAAAAAAACTCTGATTTTCTTTCTCGTCGCAGCAAGAGTAAGGCCATGTTTATTGTTTGCCAGGGAACTTTAAATGTTGTGCAGTGGTTATGTTCAATGTCTGTCTACGAGCTGAGAGCGGATAAAATACTTAAAAGTCATTGCAAGGTTTTTGCCGTGTTTTGGTGTCCGATATGCGAAAGGCCTTCAGGGAAGAAAAAAGCACGAACTGTAATTAATGGATTATTTTCTGTTGTTGGATGGTGCCAAATCGTATTTTTGATACACTGCCTCTTTAATGAACATTGATATATATAGGCAACTTCACGTGCACATACCGGTTTAGCAAGGAAATGATGGCAATAGTTCTCCAAAGCCAAAGAACTTTGAGTACAGCTCAGTGCTTAATGGTAAAGACGTCATTTTCTTTTTTACCTACTCTTGCATGGTTTTTGCCCCAGTTTTCTTTTTGGAACATTTTGTGTTATTAGCAAGAAACTTGTTCACAATTAGCGTACTACAAGTAATAGCAAAGATTGGTTATGAACAATTTATATGGGTCAGATACGACTTAAAATATAGAAAACTACAGAAGACACACATGGAATAGGACCACTGAGGTTAATATATGGTCGTGGAAATCAAAGGCACTATATATTTGTGAACGGTGTATTAATTTTGACATTTTAAGTATGGTCTGGGGGTTAGATTGCTTTAGCATGACACCATGTTGTTAAGGCCTGTTCAAAATTGCACTAATGAAAAGCTCCGATCGAAGTAATAACTGTCTCTGTGCTTCCTTAACTGGTAAAAGTTTTTCCGGGGTTTTTGTTGTTACGATTTATGCCAAACTCAAAGACTGCATCGAATTTTGCATCGAAGATTTGAAGTAACTTCAATGAAATTGTAGTCATGTCAGTTTGCTCAATCTGCTTATGTTGTTACGAAACAATTAAAAAATGGAAATACAGTGCCTAAAATACCAACTTGATCTTAATTTATTAATAATAAACTAGCAGAGGTAAGTGGTGAAAGTAACACTGAATCATTGGTCCACTATTTGTATTTTAATCCAAACCGAAATCTGACTTGTTATGTCCCCTAATTTGGGGGATGGGGGAGAGAAGGGGCGCTAAGCATTGTTCGTTGAATTAATTTGTTTTTTGATTGTATGTCTCTATATTTGAAAACAGACTCATATGGCTCCTTTTGCAAGGTACACAGACACTAAATTTACACTTTCTACCCAACAAGTTTAATTCATTTTTTGGATTGTAAATTTCTATCTTTGATACTGGTCATAGAGACCAAAATGAGCTTCCTTTTCAGCCAAAAGGCTTGTTTCCAGAGCTGCATTTTTGCTCACGAGCTTTTTTATTGCACATGTGCATTGCTTTAAAAATACCGCTGGACAGGCGATTTTTTATGCTCACGAGCTGCTCGTGAGCATTTAAAAAAAGTAGAACTAGTTCTACTTTTTGAACGTATTTTTTTTCCGCCTGAGTTTAAGAACCAATGATAGTTTAGTATTTGAGACATTACGTAATCGTGCATTGTATTAACATTTTTGCACGGTCATCAAAAAACCTAATATTTCCAGATAACAAAATGGCGGCGAATAGGTATGTCGCGACAAGTTTTGACGAGGATGAAGAAAACGAGGATATGAATTATAATGAGGAAATTTATCAAATATTCTTAAAGGAACAAAAGGAAGCAGAACAGAAACATCAACAGAAGAAAATAATAACGATAGATACCTCGGCCATTTCATCTGCCAGTTCTGGTATCGTACATTATCAACAAAAACAAAACTTGTGCATCGCCACTTGACAGGTACCATAATGTTATACAAAGCCTTTCACTTGGTCCTGTAACATCGCGAATTATAGATGATTTCGAAATAAAAGGAGCAACCCACGAAAGAAGTTCTTCGAATCGCCTAGGTAGCATTTTGAAGGCTTTGAAGAAATATGCATTGTCAAACAGCATTAAATCCTGTACTAAAACCTTATATAAGCCTTTATTTCTTCTCTCCTGAAATAGCTTTCTCACCCAGAATTTCCTTTGTCTTTGAATTCCATTCTGAGGGCGTCTTTGTTTACGTCACAATAATACAAGCAATATTAAAATCAATTTTTGCTTTCGAAGCAAGAGAAAACTCTTGTTTTTGCTGTCATGTTTGTTCACATGAAAACGCGCCAAGAAAAAAATACGCTGTGTGGAAATGGCTTGAGGATCAGGCGGAAAAAGCTCAGGCGCATTTTCCGCTACAGCGGAAATTGCAGCTCTATGGAAACAAGCCTTAATAATAGTCACCCTAATGATCGTATTAAAAAAACATACCCAATGTCCAGGGTAGGGCTGCAAAGTACCTCGGCATTAAATTTCAGCCGTCTGCGTTGCTTTATTACTTTTCTCTATTCGGGTCGCTATCCTTAAAAATGGGACCACATGGCCCGCTGTTTTAGCGCAGTCAGCCGTCCTAGTTGTCACAGCTAAAAATACCATAGGCTCTGAGTACCACAGGGCGTTAAAGTACCCTGACACCAAATTTAAGCTTTCTGTAGTGGCTAATTAAATTAGTTTATCGACTGCAGGTATTTTTAATAAACCGTCGGACATGGTCTTATTTTTCTGCCAGCCCTGGTAGTCATATTGAAAACATTATTTTCAGTGCAGGGCTACGGAAACCCCTAACCCTAACTTTGAGCGTATTACGTCACCTGTCGTGCGATTCCATTCGGACGAGACGTACCTACCCATACACGCACACAAGCGTACAGATCAATAATTATATATATATATATATATATATATATATATATATTCACGATATTTCGATCATCAGTCAATGATGCTACAAATACACATGCTTTTTATAAACAAATAAAATAGGCGGCTCATCAAAAATATTTAAAAAAATTACGACAGTATGAAACGCTCGGTTACGTTCCATGAACAAGCTCCTACAAGTTTTCCATGATCAATTTCTTTCTTTATATGATCAACAAAAAGGTGGAGACCTTTTTGTTGATCATATAAAGAAAGAAATTGATCATGGAAAACTTGCAGACTCGGTAGATCGCTTTGCTCGGCACCCAAATTGGCAACAAGTAAGCAAACTGTTTTTCTCTCAATATTCCATCAGCCGGCTGGAAACCGCCTTTTCTAAGATCTTTGAAAAGACGGGCAAAAAAATCCATCATTATTATAATTGTTAATTATTGTTAGTTTTTTTTGTTACTTGGTATTCATGCTAACATTTTGGGCCAATAGGTAATGCTAATCAACGTAGTTTTTTGTTATCCTAATCAGAGACTGAGAATCAGAGAATAGAGCATACAACAACGAGCAGCAAGATTTGTAAACAATGATTACACTGGCACAAGCAGCGTCACAGAGATGACGAAGAAATTAAAGTGGCAACCACTAGCAGAGAGAAGGAGGGACAAACGCCTTACCTTCTACAAAATCATCAACAAGCTGTTGGCCGTATCCACAGACTCTATGCATATTGAGAAAAACCAGAGACAACAAAAAAAATCAAACAGTAAATCAATCAAAGTGTTATCATGCTGTACTAACATCCACAAGAACTCTTTTGTTCCTGAAACCATCATTGATTGGAACTCCTTATTGAAAAATACTATAAACTGTAACAACATCAACCAATTCAAAGCAGCACTACTTCAGTGTGATTGAATATTATCAGAGCACACACACACACCCCTCGATACTTTTTGCTCACAAGTGAGCTTCTTTCGAGTACTATACGGATGCAGATACAGATACAGATACAGATACAGATACAGATACAGAGACCTCCTAAATTATTCCAGCCAGGCTTAATCCTCTCTTGATTATGTGCACTGGACCGTAAATTAGTTTCTTTTAGTTCCACTGTGTGTGACTAAGGCGTCACAGCAATAAAATGGACAGAGTAACTGAGATAAAGTTGGGCTAACAGCTGTTTGTGAAGTATTAGCGGTTGTTCACAATGTATGCCCATGGTAGGTTTTAGCCATAGTGTAATCAGGCTTTAGCCATGATTTATTTTGGAAATAACGTCTGTGAAAACATCCCCAAATTATAGATTGAAATAAGTACAACAACTAAAATTCATTGGATACGACACACCCATTCATATTGGTAGTAAATCTTAATACAACTTAGTCCACTTTTCCAAATTTGACTCCTAAGGAATTCTAAAGCGTGTTTGTTCCTAATCAGTGGCCATTTTTATAACAGGTACTAGAAAAAGTTCTAAAGGCAATCGAAAGTTTTGCATGAATACAGTGAAATTTCCATCCTTAATACACTCCTGTCAAACACAGTTGTTTGGTTACTTTAACAAGCGTAAAGAGAAAGGTGGCCATGAAACAATGTTTGCGAGTCAGCCATTTTTTTCGTATTCTTAGTAATCTACTAAGTTTTAGGACAAGTAATAATTTTCAAGTGAAATAGTTCAATATGTTTGAAAATACTAGATGCTGATATAAAATATTTTACATTCACCTTCACTAAGAATTATTAACCACAGTATTTTTGAACGTTTTGAATAGTCGTTAACATCTCTACTACACTGCACAGAAAAACATTATGCTCGCGATAGGGTTTTTCACCTGTATTAAAATTGTGGCTTTGCGGATATGAAAAGTATTATGGAGGGCTGTTCAATTTGAATAGAAGAATTTTAGACAATTTGTGTTGAAAGACTAAATTAAGCAATTTTTGTTTTGTTTTTTGAAGCCAGTGCCATTTATTGTTAACATATGTTTAAATCTGATCAAGCTATTACAAAAAACAATAGTAAAAGTTAAATTCTATGGTTAATGTTTAGAGACCAGTAATATGTTAGTCTTATTTTCGGTCTACTGTATCGACGTTATTATTAGTCGAACTTCAGCTGGAGCTTGAATATATTAAACACGAAATTCGTGACGACGAAGAATTCGAGACGATAGTGGTAAGGTTGATTTTTTAATATTTCTATGGTATGTTCTGAAAGTGATTTTTTCATTTTAGTTGAAATCTACCATAACTTAGGAAACTTCGAAACAAAACAGCTTTTTTTTCCAATTGCTAATGATTACAGGGCTCAACTGCTTCATTTTTTTTGAACTGGTTCTACGCCTTTTTAATTTCCCATGTAGACAAGATTTGTAGCTAATATTTTCAGACTTTTATTGGGTAAACAAACCGTGTATTAAAAGTGACTTTGATTTTCTCACCGGTGTAGACATGTTTTTTTTGCCAATAATCTATATTTAAGTACTTTGCAGTCAAGAAAAAGA
Organism: Morbakka virulenta; assembly: GCA_003991215.1. NCBI lineage: Eukaryota > Metazoa > Cnidaria > Cubozoa > Carybdeida > Carukiidae > Morbakka > Morbakka virulenta. The sequence continues at coordinate 1,686,414 of RDPX01000119.1, read as the reverse complement.
GGGGTTTTTGTTGCCATTTAATTCGTATCAGTACGATTTTATCAGTGTAAATATATGGAATTCATTATTGCAAAGAGTAAAGGTTTTTGACCAATTAGCAGGTTGTGCTTAACTATCAAGAAGGAAATTAACTTCTCAGTGACTATGGTTATGTAATACACGTTGTTTTAAACACACGTTACTCTTCAGTGAATGCTTTTGAATAAAATAGGTTTGCATTGCTGAAATAGCAGAAAATCTTGTGCTGGTGATAAGAAAAAGAAACTGTTTTTGGTGCATATTTCATCAGTGAACAAACTGTATTGCAATACAATTTTTACTCTATTTTATTTTAGAAAAAGAGTTTTATTCGGAAAGTATTGCGGCGCACACACCAGTTTTTCCGTGGCTTCTATAGTCGTCACCGGCACCTGCGACGTGCTCACAATCAGCATCTCAGTGGGATCTTCAGATTCATTGAAACACAAAAAATACGTAACTAAATATATAGGTCACACTAAACTTTGAAAAAATATTATTCCATTTTGTCTTTTGACCTTCTTCATGTTTTTGGCCTTGATAAAACATTGAGTGAGCTGAGAGAAGCTTGATCCGTAGCATCATTTATTTTTTACCCAAAAGTCTGGGGACAAAACCTTGTTTGATCCGCTTTTGGTCAATTTTTACAAGTTGACCAAGGTATAATGTAGTGTGTAGGTGATCTGCATTCTTTGTGTTTAGTACCAGTCCTTGACAGAACATCAAATTTTGGATTTGTGACTTTCTTGTAGGAGAGTTTACTAAAATTGAGTAAGTTAAGTTATTTATGACATATTGGCTTACAGAACTTCATTTTTTGAAGCTTCCATCCTACATTAATACTTTACTTCTTACTGTTGAGCTTTTCTTATTATTTTTGCCAATTGATTGTTGCTACTACTACTACTGTTATTACTGCTGCTACTCCTCCTCCGAGTCCTAAATCAATTATTGTTCAATTTTTATCAGGGCATGGGGTACGTGCTATTGTACTTTCTTAGATGGTATTTTTCATAATGCAACGAAATTTAACAATATGTCTTACGTTCATGGTATCTTTAGCACTTTATTTTCTGGAAACCAAGCTCACCCCCGAATGAGGCTAGTGAGTTTGATTCTAAAGTCAAGCTTTCGGTGCTGAAAAACATGGCATGTCCATTCTGTTATTTCTTTCAGTGGAAAGCTGTCTTAGTACAACATAAAATAAAGTTTACCGAAATACCCTGCAGTAAACTTGAAGTGTACCTTGCAGTCAACGTGAATCATAAAGAATATTGCATATTTAAATAATTTTAATCTAATTATATACTTTGACTTGTCGAAAAAGTAATCTTTAAGATTTTCCCTGGTAAATCCACACATAATGTTGGCAGTATTGTAAACACAAAACACAAAACCTGTTAGATGCACAGTCTTCAAATCGGTATCTTGTTGTATATCAGTTTGAAACATTTTTTGCCAGTTTCAACGTTATGGTATTCAGAAATGCGAATGTTTATTTGCAGATTCGAAACTTGATGTTAGTTTTAGATTTTGTTCCTGGGCCAAAAGAATGCTACTACAGAGGAATGGTTTAACACAGAGTTTGGTTTTATTCCTGTAACTCTACCAAGAATGAGCACTATTCTAACCATATAACATTAACCATATATAACACGTCATTGATAAGGACGTCTTAAGCCGAAGAGGTTAAAGGGATAAAAAAAATTTGAACAAATTTGGGCAAATAGGAAAATTGTTTTGTAAAATCCAGGCGCCTTAACGTAATATAAAAGTGGTTTTTTACTTCATGGGCAACTGAATTTTAATACTCACTCATTAAAAGAATCCCACATGTACACATTTAAGTATTGCGGGTAGGAGACTTAATCCGAACTAAATTATTTTTTGGTATAAAAGTTGAATGTCTCAATTAAAATCACTTTCATTTTGGTCGACAGTTTTTTGGAGGCACTTGACTGGACAATACGCAAGAATAATAAAATGCTGGTCAAGCGAATTTTTAACAATACGGTTAACAAAGAGAAGATCGAGAAAGCCCACCACTTTTTGTGATTGGGTTAAGAAAACAATAGGGGTCGATGAAAGCCTGTCATTGGTTGGGTAAAACAATGGAAGACATACACAAGTACTTTTTGTTTACAGAGCGAAGGTGAAGATAACTGAACATGAATTGTATCCAGTGATCATAAATCGCAGGAGGACCTTGCTTTGCCAGTTGAACTGTTTTATCTCGAAATTTTTACTGCATTTACGGTTCAGCAGTAGATGCACTCCTATAGCCAAATCACAATTAACAACTTTGTGTATGGTCTAGTAATTGCTTCTAGGCTTAACACGATCAACCCAAAGCTTTTCTCTGTAATCACTTGAGTCGTAAGCTTTTTCTGAGCTTACGACTCACGACACGATAAAGCTCTTATATCTATGGCTTCCTCTGAGTCCATAATGTTCAGAATTTTCAAGATTATTAGGGACACTTGAGTCATGTTTTTTATTCAGTCGATCTTAAGGACGTACGCCCAACGTACCTGAAAACACACCGGGACTTAAACCTGTAAAAAATCATGCATACAATTGTGGCAGGCAAGACATCCTCTGTAGATTAGGGAAGAAATTATCGGGTAGTAAATATTACTTTGGATTGATTAGGACGATAGCATTCAGAAACTGCCCTAGTAAATTGATTTTTGAATTTAGTTGAAACCAGGCCTATCCAGGGTACTTCAAGGTACATCGGGCACTTTGAGGGGGCCATGTTTAATAGAATTTTTCAAGCTAGAAAATTTATATTAGAACTTTGTCTAATACGTCGTTAGATAAGCCATTACTCTATAGAACTTGGTTTATTTTATTCATTTCTCCTGACATATTTTCAGGGGAGCATTTGGTTCTTTAAAAGTTGGATTTAGAAACACACTGGTTTTGAAGAGCTGGGAATTTTTACTACGAAAATCTCTTAAGTAATGGTAAACAACCTTAATGTTCTTTTTCATCAGTAAACACCAAGGATAGAGCAAGATTGATAAGGTTAATCATAATCTTAGTGTTGTCTTGTTTATTTTTGAATATAGCAAATGTGTTATCGACAATAGATAAGAACATCGGTTTTGTGTAAATTCAAATTATTGTTTTTCATTCAAAATTATTTGTCAAAGCCAAATCTAGTGGAAAGCCCATAACTACACCATCAGATTTTTACGAAATAATATTTTGAAAGCTAAATTAAACTGATGTGGTCGCTAAATTCGTCGTTTCTACAAACACATTGTCTGCGATAGGCGGTGAGACGATGCTTTCTTGGTACAGTGAATATTGTTAATGACCTCGTCAAAAAGTACGTTAGTAAACACAGCACAGAATTAGTTGGATCTACCGAGCACTTTTAAATTTTACTAGCAAATGTATTAGAGCCCTTAACACAGACACTAGAGTGTTTGTCTAGCACTAGTGCAAGTCATTTTGCCAACTGATGTTAGAAAGAGCCAATCATTGATAAACTAAGCCTGACGAGAGCGCCGTGTTTGTGAATTTTGGGTGGGCCATACATTATGGGTCGCAGGGATCCTGATGATCTAATTTTATGATCACCTCTGTTTAGACAACCTTACATGTCAGTTACATTAGAAAGCCATGCCTTGTTCGCTGTTTAAAGCGAAGGTTTACCACTGAGATAAAAGTGTTTGTTGCTTGTGCGCCAGCTCTAGGGAAGTTTACTACTCTCATGATCTAATTGAGGATTTGATAGGTTTCTTGTTTCGATTAGCCATATTATCTTGCATCAATTTTGTTCCTAACGTGGAAACATGAGGTAGTTGCATGGCTGTTACGATGTATGTGAAAAATTGAAAATATACAACCAGCTCTACAAGGCAGTGAGAGAACACTACTCTGAACAGAATTGACATACATGGCTCCAGAAGGGTTTATATACTTGGCAAAAGGAAAAAGGTCGTTTAGATAAACAAGCTCGAAATCGCTACTTGGTCATGCTTAAAAGTCAAAAGGAGTAAAAAGACGCCTGATCTGTTAATGTTTTTAGCAAAGCAGCGGAGAATCAAAGATCTAAGCAAGACAACAGTGCATTTGAGTTAGATCTGTATTTTAAAATGTAAGTTGGGTCTATGTTTGTTCCAATGTTTTAGTGTTACATGTGTTTAAGACTTAAGTTTTATCGTTTGGACATCCACGCTTGTATGACGGTCCGATGAACACGAACGCACCCATGCATGAGGTCCTTTTCAAAGAGCTTACGACTCATGACATGATAAAGCTCTTACATCCATGGCTTCTTCTGAGTCCATAAAGTTCAGAGTTTTCAAGGTCCTTCTTATGTTAGGTTTTTCTTATTTTTGCTCAAAGCTTGAGGCCAATATTTGATACCTGTGTACGTTTTTGCAAAATCCGGATGATATTTTTTTCCATGGGCTGTAAACCTTTTTGACTGATAAACGTAGGGCCGCCCGTTTTTTGAAATACTATTTAACATTGAATATGAGTCTTCTTCACACAACACAATAAAAGAACTGCACGTTTTAACTGAGACCAGGACCTTAACCACGAGGAGGTGCAATAAGTTTGCTTTCAGTTCTGAAGATGATCCTTTATTTTTGCAGACCCCATATACTATACCTGCTTGATGTCAGACACTTTCGGTGATGGCATTCAGTAGTCGGGTGCGATGGCTTCTAAAGACAGAACGCCTTTTTAAACCCAGTTCCATGTTCTCTACATTTGGAACCCCCTGTACAACTCCAATACATTTCACTGCTGTACGGCCCTGGAGAGACACGACGAAGGAGATTTCACACTTTAGTCATTTTAACATTGAGAAATTACAAGCATAATTAAATAATGTCATTCTTGTTCTGTTTTCGAACATTCACCCATGGTTTTTGGTAAATTATTGCTGTTCTTAGTGATACCAAGAATTCGCTAAATAACTTTACAGATTTCAAGATTTTTTCCCTTGTGATTTCTTTGAGAGTCAACTCGGCTGCTGAATTGATGACCTGCAACTGTGTTCATCAAGTTACTTTAGTGAAGACAAAGAAAAGTCAAGGGATGATGACTATTTTGAAACTATTCCTCCTTTAGCATCAGGACCCCAGTGGGCTCAAGTTAAACTAACGCTTTCAATCAATTAGATGATCATGGGCTCACAGAGCTTGTTTAGGGATAGTTTTGTGAAAAGCCGACAGGAAAGATTAAAAATGGTGAAGTCCACAGCTAAATAGAGATTTATCCCTAAAGTGGAAGTTAAACTTGGAGAAAGATGCTGAAAAAAAGCAGTGAAGATCAGAAAAGAGAAAGGAAGTTGAACAACTGAAAAAGGCGGAAGTTGTGCGTCACAAAAAATTTGAAGACCAAACTGTGCTTACAGTGGAAGTCTGCTGTAGGCTATTCAGAGATTTCCATTTTTAGATGTTGATCTGCTGATAGATGGGGAAGTGAAGAAACACGATCACTCTCTTTATTGGACAAACTGACGAAGAGTTAAGAAAGCAGGAATTTACAATGAGGCTGATCTACCTAAGTCATAACTCAAATGGACACTACATGAGCGATAGAAAAAAATATGTTGCCAAAGTCTCATTTAAGTTATATATAGCCTCTATAATAAGACTTCCATAAGTCCTGGTCATTGGTTTGCTGCAAAGGTATGGACCTTGCCGAAGAATTTGCTTCTTTTCCTGAATCGAATGTGACATCTTAAATGGGACAAGGTGATAAAGCCTACCTTGATCTTGGTATTACAACCAAACACAAACTTACTCAATTGTTATTGGTTTGATGAAATTTAAGGGACTCCTCCTGCTGAGAAAAAAAGCAATGCTGTGCTGATGATCTACAGTTATCCAGGTTAAAACCCTGAAATACACTCCACCCAAAGTCTTTAATCAAATCGAAGCTCTTAACTACTACCTTAATGCTGCGATGTGATAGTCATGAGATAGATTTACAACAGCTTTACTAAAAATCCAATGCTAATACTAGAAATTAGTGTCGTTATGGACCACCATCTTGATTTAATTTTTTTGTATATGCAATGCTACTAGGTTTTCTGCATATCAGTTTAATGAGGGAAGGGTGACTTATCTGAGTGCTGCACTAGCAGACTTTTTATTGCCAGATGATTTCTTTTAGTCTGATTTAGACGGTTCAGGTAATGGAGTACTGTGTTCATATCTAAAGAGATGCTCCTTCAGCTCATCCTGATGTTCTTGATCAAGTTCAGAGGCTTGTTTGCAACTTAATTGATCGAGGTCTGTCTGCTATTCTTCAGTCATTGTCCCATTGACGAAATATGGCTTGTGGTAGTATTTTTCATAGGCATTATCATCGTTGGTTCCCTCAGAATTTCCTTGCGGGGACTAGCTCTGTTTGCTGCACCTGGTTTTACTCATTTCCCTCGAAGCCTTTATCCTTATGCAGTTGTTGTTCCTCTTTGCAATAAACCTTTCTATGAATGTAGTTTCTTTCGTCACACACCAATATTGTTAAACCTTTGATCTTTCGAGTGATTTTCTACATCATATGGCATGAATGATTTTACTTTTAATGCCAGCTCATCTCTTGGCTTGGCCTAATCTTCTTTTCTTTTATCTTCTGCCTTTTTTATCCCACAATTCCATGAACTTGGTGGCTTTATTCCATGTTTGAATCTTAACCATTAAAAAATATGTAAAAAATATTCGAGATTAATTTCTAGATAAAAATGATTAAAAAAGCAAACGAAGTTCGTTATTAAGCGTGGGCCGACATGGTAATCGACCGTTCGTTTGATGAAATGCTTGTACCACGTACCAACTAATGGAAAAAAGGGAGTTTATCCTCCCAAATCATGACTGGGTTGTATTGCATTGCAGGAAATCAAAATGCTACCTTTAGATTTTGAAGTGGGATTATATTTCTTACTGTACAAATTTGATATAAAATTTTGGACAAATTCTAAGGGAAAGATACCATGACGATCTCCTTCTCCTTAGTAGAAATTAGAATAGAATAGCACAGGATTGAGTTGGCCAATATGGAAGAATTACCGGCCAAGCAGAAGAGGATCTGGATTTTTTGGTCAAATTTGGTCCAAACAATGTCGTTCCCATATTTAAGGGTCAATGGCTATGAGAGGGCTGACTCTTCTTAGAATTTGTTTTGACCATCAGTTCAAATTGCAGAAAAAGATGGTGGCAATTTTTTGAAATACAAAAAGATCTTTATTACCTAGAACACGTAATATTAAGTGGTCACAAGGGGCTACAAATGAAATCTCTGATTGAGAGAGCTTAACCTGATAATGAACGAAAAGGAGCCGTGGCTTAATGGTTAGTGCACTGCACAGTAACCAAGAGTTCCGGNCCAAGCAGAAGAGGATCTGGATTTTTTGGTCAAATTTGGTCCAAACAATGTCGTTCCCATATTTAAGGGTCAATGGCTATGAGAGGGCTGACTCTTCTTAGAATTTGTTTTGACCATCAGTTCAAATTGCAGAAAAAGATGGTGGCAATTTTTTGAAATACAAAAAGATCTTTATTACCTAGAACACGTAATATTAAGTGGTCACAAGGGGCTACAAATGAAATCTCTGATTGAGAGAGCTTAACCTGATAATGAACGAAAAGGAGCCGTGGCTTAATGGTTAGTGCATTGCACAGTAACCAAGAGTTCCGGGTTCGATTCCCCGAGATGTCGAGGAGAATTTAGAACTTTGCGAAAAGAAAAAGCCATTGGTTGGCGTCAGGAAGGGCATCCGGCCAAAAAATTCCTCACTGCCAAATCAAAGTCCCTGTGAAGGGCACCGTCTGAGTACAACACAACGATATAGCGTCAGGTTTAAACCAATAAAAGACTTACTGAAACAACCCTTGAAAGAAGCTGATCCGTTGGATGATCAAATTGTATTATTTGTAAAATTTTTCTGACATGATCAAAATTTATATATATTTTTTTATGTTATGCAGCTGTTATTTTTATATAAATTACAACATTATTAAAGCAAAATAGCGAAGAGGTTCACTTCTCAAAAAAGCACATCTTCTAAGCTTGAAAAGTTTTTAAAAACCCTCTTGAATGTGCGCTCCTATTGGGTAAAAAGGGAGAATATTTGTTTTTCATTGGGTCTGACAGAATCTTTTTGTGTGCAAAGGAGAAGTTGTGTTATTTAAAATCTGGCACTATGATGCCTTTTGCTGAGGATTTATTTTGCAGAAACAACGATTCATTTGTTACTTTTATATCAAGGTACTTCAATTTAAGACTTGTGCCTCATCAAAACAAAGGCCTCGCTCAGTGAGACGGCCTTTGAAATCGGCAAAACGCCACTTACACGACCATTTACAGTAAGACGCACTCTTTTTATTGGTTCCCTGAGGACATATAGAGGACTGGTATCAGACAACCGAAGGTGGAAGGCTTTCTTGAAATCGGACAACGTCGGACAAAAATGGAAGAAACTCCATTATGTTTCCGGACGCCCTTTATGATTGGGCCCCGATCTATTGACCACCTTGAATTGCTTTTTTGAGTAATCTGAGCAAAATCCCACATTTTTTTCGGTGTCCTCAAGACATGCAAGGTATGTTAATTTATTTGCAATCAAACTAAAGACAACCGACCACAAAAATTATATGTAATTTTAGTTCTGACAGCTGGTGTACAACTTTTTACTAATCGAAATTTGCTGTTTTTTCTCCCATCTTACTTTTAGTGGGGCGAAAAAAGTTAACTAAATTACCCTCCTGGAGGTCGGATTGGTAAACTTTGAATAAAAGGTGATACTTGGAACATACATACTGTGCCACTAGTGACTGCTAAGTTTATTTACACATTTAACACGGACAGATCGGTGGCTGCTTATAACCCTATAGCTTACAGAAAGGTCATTTTGACCTCATTTGAAGTTTTGATCATTTGTCATATTCTAATTAGGACTAATTTGGTGAAAGTAATTGAAAATCAATTGTTGATGGGTGTCGCTGAAATCATTTATTATTCTGTGTCAAATAGCTTTGTAGTAATTTGTATTTATGTTTTATTGGCCAGCCTCGGGTCATTTTGACCTCGTACTGAGTAATTAATCACAAGATGTCTCTGCAGTTGACCAAGCTCTGCTTACGATTATTTTGGATTTTAATTAAAAAAAGAAGCAAAATAAAGTTGTTTTCCATACTTAAAATATTAATAGGGTAATTAAGCTATTAAACCTGTCTTATTGTCTGGTTTTAACACAAAATAATACATTTTAAATGATGCAATGTGTTATTTTATTGTCGATCCGTATTTTATTCCGTGGTTTTAAAACAAAGCTATAATGATAGAACACTCCATGCGAGGCACCGGTGTATAAAAGGATTTTCGTGATTGCTCTATCTTTTACGATACGCTCAACAACAGATTCTTAACTCTTGCGGATAATTTCCGTCTCTGTATTTAAATCTGTTTTTACCAGCGACGAATTAAAGGCCCATTAGAAGTATAAATTTTTATATTCTGGCACCTAATTCGCAATTGTCATTTAACATACCTTTGTTACCAACGTCTATTCACCGTTATATATAAGGTCACTGACAAAACAGAATTACAGGCATTAAAATGAAACTTAATTTAATTCATAATTTTCATTCTTTGAGCAAAAATTGTATTATATGCTTTGTATGTTATTCGCTGCTGCGATTGATACCATGTAGTTGCACTTCTATTTCTTTATTTTGCTGTAAATCTTTTTCCGAAAGAAAACCCTTTCGCTCAATCTACATTTCTTTTAAGGTTTTATGTGTTTGGGTGGAGACCAGGTCAGTGTGAATTGTCATAAATGCCCTGTTTTCAAAGGCATTTGCCATCTGCGTAGTATGAGTAGTATGAAAACAGTTATCTCATTGTTATAAGTGGTTTATTAGTATAAACACTGTACTCTTTCTTGCGTTTGTACAGGAATGATATTAATGACTTGTGAAGCCATATTAGTTTGCACCCACCTGTCAAAGAGTTCTCAGATCTCTAAACTAGGATTTTCCGAACCAAGTACCAATCTTAATACCCTTCGAGGCCTATACAGAACTGTTTTATGCAAATTATATGAACACATGTGTATGTGTATCCGGACTTCCTAGTTTCTTGCCAAATTTCTCAAATCGACTCTTTTCTCTCATAGTACCCCAACGACTACGATTACGATAACTCCCTACATTCCACACAGACCTGCAGCCTCCTTTTCAATGATTTGCACTTATAGATAATTTCTAGGTCTTTCTCGGATACTCAGAAACCACCAGGTATCATAACCTACTCGATCTGAACCTCCCTTTTTATCTTGCCTGTTACAACAATGCCTCTATCTCTTTGTTGCATTGGATCATGACATACCAGATCTTATAGTCAACATTTTTGTTAACCACATACGGATTTTGATTCTACCCTTTGTCACCTGACAATTTGATATTTTTAACAGAAATGCTAATGTACATAACTTGCACCATCAACTTGTAACCTATCAGCGACCTATCACCTTTTCTTCGCATTATTTGTAACCCATTAACTTCACTTTTAGGGAGAGATTCCTTGTTTATCGTCATAATTTTTCAGTAGCATATTTAGGACTGGTTCAACGTACAACAATTAGATTCACCATGCTGGTTTGATTTTCTCTGTTACAGTAAGTTGCCTTTGTTTGGCCTTAGCACTTTTGTCAAGGACAAAATCCCTGTTGATGTCATCAATAAATTATTTAAATGCCCATAGGATTCCTTTTAATTAACTGCCCTTTTTAGCCAAAAAAATACTGCCATCTTTGTCAAAGGGAAGGTTAATGGAATAATTAGCAGTTTTCTAACCATACGATATGTTATATTCAGTATTTCATTAGTAAGAGAAATTTCCCACCCGTTAAAATAGAAGTGATGATAAAGAGTAATCTTAAGATATTACTTCAATTATGTTATTATTGTTTGAATTTAGTGTTTTGCTGCTATTAATAAGCAGTAATTTAGTTTTCAACGTAAGTTGCCACCTTAAAAGAGATTTTTTTTGAGGAGAGATTTCATAAATTCTAAGTGCTTTGAAGCTGCATCGATGTGGACACCATAAAACCCTATGAACATTGGCCTGTTGAATAACCGAACAACCTATCACTATCATTGCATCAATTTGCAGTTGATCCTTAAAGACAGAAAGATAGATAGGTAGGTAGAAAGGTAGATGGATAGAAAGATAGATAGATTTATAGATAGAAAGATTTATAGATGGATATATATATATATAGATATAGATAGATAGATAGATAGATAGATAGATCGATAGATCGATAGATGAAAAAATAGATCGATGGATAGATAGATAGATAGATAGATTGATTGATTGATTGATTGATAGGTTGATAAGTAGTTAGATAGATAAGCAGTGTACTTTCCAATAAAGGATAAAGTGCTTGGCAGTAAGATACATCTTTGGTGTTTTCTTTCTCCGATGAAAATTTGCTTATGATTATATTACATTGTCTTAACATTACATGATACCATTTTACCATTAATAATTTTTAGAGGAAAAATGGGTAAAGCCCAAGGATAGTATCACAGAGATAGTAAGGGAAGTTTGTGGAGAAACCAAGAGAGCACGACCAAGGGATAAGGAGAGGTGGTGGTGGACATTCAAAAGGTCGCGAGGGAGAAACGAGCAGCCTTTAGCAACCTGAAGGAAGCTAAAAGCGTCGTAGTTGTGGAGATACATAAGCATTGCAAGAGATTGGCAAAGACAGCAGAAGCAAGAGCAAAGATAGACCATGTTAGGAACTGGTACGAACAACTGGATAGCCGGGATTGTCAAAGGAATATTTTCCGGATAGCAAAGGCAAAGGAACGAGCAAAGTCTGACAAAGGAGATATGGTGCTTATCAAGGGTAACGAGAGCAATGCTTTGAGCCAAGGCAAGCAGATAAAAGAGAGGTAGAGAGAATATTTCTCGCAGCTTATGAATATAGAGAATCCACGGGATAAGCTGGAAGAGGTATGCCTAGTTGAAGAATACCAGATAGCCGAAAAGGAAGTTAGAAGTACATTGAAAAGCATGAAAGAAGGTAAAGGCCCTGGTGCATCAGGTATTTCTAGTGAGATGCTGAAGGCCATAGAAGAAGAAGGTGTAACATGGCTGAGAGAGATGCTGCGAGAGATATGGGGATGAAAAAATGATTCCGAGTGACTGGACCAAAAGCTTCTTGATCCCTATCTACAAGCAAAAGGGAGACAATTTGAACTGCAACAACTACAGAGAAATAAAGCTTCTGAAACATGCAGTGAAGCTCTTTGAGAAGATCCTGGACAAGAGATTAAGGAGGGGAGTTAAGATAGACACCATGCAGTTCGCATTCATTGAAGGGAGATTTGTTTTGCGGGAGCTGCAATAGAAGGCACTCGAGGGCAACAGGACTCTCTACAGGTTTTGTGGACCTGGAAAAGGCTTGTGATAGAGTCCCTGGGGAATTGGTCTCTTGGTGCCTTCGAAAATGAGGAGTCAGCGAAAATGTTGTTAGAGTACTCAGAAGACTTTGCATATTCTGAAAAACCATGGTAAGGACGGGTGAAGGGAGACATCCCCGTTTGAAGTCAGGGTAGGATTGCACCAGGAATAAGGTGCAATCCTACCCTGAGTCCTTTTTTGTTGATCACCATAATGGACACAGTCTCGGTGGAAAAAACCAGAGGTGCTCCAATGGAGCTCCATTTTTGACAAGCCGTCACAACGAGCTAGGAAAGGGAGCTGCAGGAGAGAATGGGAGAATGGCAAGAAGCTCTGGAGAAGAGGGGTTTAAAATTGAATCCAAAGAAGACGGAAGTAATGGTATCAACTAGGAAAGTTGTCGAAGCCCCTAAGATAGTAGATATCCATGGAGAGGAGATAAAGGCATTGGAAAAGTTCAAGTATTTAGGTTCCATCCTTGAAAAGAAAGGAGGCTGTGAGGAAGAAGTCAAGGCAAGAAGTGGGAGTGCCTGGAGGAAATGGTCTGAGAGTAGTGTAGTTGTTTGCAACAAAAAGGTGCCACTCCATCTCAAAAATTATTTCTATAAGACGCTCATCAGACCTGTTATGCTGCATGGAGCTCAAACTTGGCCATTGAAGAAAGCACAAGAAAGGAAGCTGGAAGCCACAGAGATGAGGATGGTGTGATGGACGACTGGAGTATCTCTGGGGGAGCACAAAACAAGTGCAGATTTGGGATAAAATTCTAAAGAGTCTTAGACTTCACTGGTTCGGACACCTTATGAGGAGAGAGGAGGAAAGTATTGTGAAGCAAGTGTACCATCAGCAGGTTGTTAGAAAAAGAAGTAGAGGGCGCCAGAAGTTGAGATGGTGAGACCGAGTGCAAACTGATATGAAAACAGTTGGTGCTGAGGAGGACGATGGATGCAATAGGGGTATGTGGAAGAAGAAAGGCCAAGCGGCCGACCCAACATGAAGTTGGAAGACGACTGAAGGAAAAGATAGAAGGAAGAAAGTTGTTACCTTAGTGCCATGTACAGAGATACAAAGACATCGCTATTTTGCATGTATTGCAGCCTCTGCTTTTCGTAGTACGTTGCGTCACAGGAAGATGAATTTTGAACTACGACTGACTATTTAGTTAGGCTTAGTATTGCTTTCTTTGGTATGCCTTCATAGATAGTTGTTTTGATGAGTACTAAATATTATTGACCATGCTGCCCACAAAATGTATTTGAAATTGCCCGTCAGCATTTGTTTAAGAAGGCGGTAAAATGTATGAATTAATTATTTCTATAATTTTTTTAAACATCGTTGCAATTTATATTTATAGATGAATAAATGAATGAATAAGTAAATAAATAAATAAACAGCTCCTTTAGTCAGGACACCTTTCGACAAATTATACATTTCACACTTTGCTTGTTTTTTATTATATCAGGTGCGATTGCTTCTTGAGGCATGCCCTTCGTTACCGTTGCATCAAAAGGACGTTTTTGTATTGAATTTCGAAGGAAGAGACGCAGTGCTTGCGTTATGTTCTTATCTGGTACTATCAGATTTTAGAGAGAAGGAACAAATTGTACCATACCTGCTTGATATATTGCGCCATGTACCTGATGCAAAATGGCATTATCCTCCAAGCAGAAATCCCAAAGAGCAGCTTAAAGAGCTAGAAAACTTTGTTGGACTGTTAACCTCGACATTGACTTATGCTGCTAAACATGGGAATATATTAGAAGGAGAAATCGAACAAGTTGAATGGAGCGTATTCAATGACCTATTGGAGTACTTCTCAGGGATTGGTGATTTATCAGAGCCATCGCAAGGTAAGCATTATCATGTTAAATTGACTATTCTACTGTAGTTGCTCTGTCAAATCCTTTTTTTTTGTCTGTCTTTTTTACTGTAGCGTATTATCATCTAAGGTACGATAGTTCCTATTGTTTTCATTATAATTGGATAATATCTCATCCACTTGCCATCAAGAAGATGGGATTTGGAAGAAGTTGATTCGAAACACCCATCTCCAAACACTTCATGGGAGAGTGGGTTATACAATGACTTAACTGCAAGTAAACGTCTGGATATCGAGTCACCATTAACTCACAAAGATGGTTATCAAACACAAACACACTCATGCATATGGACGTTTTAGACCTGCCTGTCCAGCTCCATCTGTCTGGAACTTGAACTTGTAATGGCAATATGCAAGTAGCTAGTATACATATTTTTCTAAATGTTTTTTTCTTTGCTGCATATACTAGGCCTACATTAGTCGTGGAACGAGGCAGAGGACCCATTACTTTACGTCTCATACCAAGAGCAGGGTTAAATTATAAGGGCGTATAAAGTGTGCACCTGAATTTCCCTAGACTGGCTCTCTCATGCATTGTATTCCTTGTAAACAGTTGGTCTGTTTCTATCATTAACAATTTCCAGTTTTGGAAGACCCGAAAGAAAGCAACAATTCAAGAAAAAGGAGGACAGAAAGAACGCAAGACCCATAAAACGCAAGACATACGGATCGCCCTCAAAGACCCTCCTTGGGAAGGTCCTTCCTTTTGGGTAGATCTAGAGCCAGTGCTCAAGCATCTCACCACTTCACCAAGGTTGAGCCCTATAACTGAAGAACCGACCAAGGAGAGACCAGAGCTCTACACTTGATCTTAGCCAAAAGGCCGAGAAGGCCGAAAGGGGACATCTAATTTTCCCTGTACCAAGGACAATCTTGATAACTTCAGTTAAAGTTAAAATGTTACCCACCTGTAGTTTCAACTAGAATTACCAAAACAGGTTTTCAATATTTTGTGGCTATCAGAATAACCCAACTTGAGGTTGGAAGGAGACCGAAGGAAAAGAAGAATATGAATAAGAATAGCCCTTTCGACTTATTGCATACATGTCTGGTATAATAGAAGTTAGTAATCCATCCCTTTACTGCTACAGGGCATTTTAATCTCAGTTCTTGATGAAAATTTCTTGACTTTTTTTTCTCCGTTTATGTTTTTGGTATATATCTTTTGGGCATGAACAAGCTCACACACTAGTAAACAACAAAAACATTTTTCGAATGTGTTGAATCTAATTTCTCCACAACTTTTGGGTAAGTACCAAAGCTGATAATATCAAAGTTGGAGCTCACAGGATAGTTTTATAGCATTTTAGAAACCACCAAGGTACTCTGAATATAAGTTACATCTATCGATGTTCCTGAACGAAATTAATTATTCCTGTTTAATTATTCATTCGAATGCTATCATTTTTCCAATAACAAGTCACATACAAGAGAAAGATTAAACATAATTTACCATATTTGGACAGTGCGTCTTGATCGAAATCTAAAAAATATTTCGTTACACGTGTGAGGTAATCCTTTTCATCTGTAAGATTGAGTTAGCCTGTTTTTACGGTTATTTTTTATATTATTGGATTTACTCATAATTTCTGTTGGGAGAGTGCTGATATAATACATGCTTAATTATTTGATATTGTTACCCAAACTCTCAGTTATAACCCGTCTTATATGCTATCTTGCACTTCCAGCCTTTTCAGTTCTTGTATCAGTTGCTATTAATAGGATATAATTATCATGCTAAGATTTGGAGTTAATTTCATTTTTTAAGCTTGTATGATCCAAAAAGTATTGGTAATCTAATCTGCTAATACTAAATATAACGTAATATGCAGTTCTAATTATGGAGGGTTACCAAATCAGGTCACTAAGTACATCAGCATGAGTATCACTCCATTCCATTGGCTTCAACTGCTAGTTAATGTTCCATGTGAATATCAATAGCATATGAAAGAGTGTTGTAGTGTCAGGATTAAACTTTATTTTAGAAAAAGCAAAGCATACCGGTAAGAATTAATACCGGCGTCTTGAAAAAGGACCAATTTGGGCGAAATGATGTGTTTTTAGTCTATGTTTTCAAAGAGAACAGATTATTTTGTTAATAGTTTTGTATTCGTTCTATTTTTGTACGGGTGGAAAATAGACCTTGGCAAAAAAATAACGAATGCTGTCTATGGTCAAGCTTCGTTTTCATCCAAAATGATCTATGTCAAATACTTTGATGAAATTATGGTTTAATAAGTGGAGAGAACTACTTTACTGTTTGCATTTGTGAATCGCATGAGAATATGGTGTACAATACATGACATATGATAATAATTTTTGCGCATTACATCAGGTGGGTGACATACATGGTGTCTATATATTTTTCATCAAAAGTATGTTATGAAAAACAAATTTTCTTATATAGTTATAGTAATTCTGAGTTCAATTCCCCAGCGGGCGACTTTGGAAATTCACAAAAGAAAAAGCCGTTGGTTGGCGTCAGGAAGGGCTTCCAGCCAAGAAATTCCTCGCTACCAAATCCAAGTCCCTGTGATTGTACCGTCTGAGGCCCAGTTACTGGGGGAAAATGACGTTAAAACAAAAAAAAACGTGGTGAAAAATCTACCTTCACCCGTACAGGAAAACAACGATTCATGTTGGCATATCGTTATGCAGGGAAGTTGTAAATGCGTATAAAATAAGTAATACCATTCGTGAAAATACCCATGACAATATCGTTACTTGTATGAAACGATAGCCAGTTAGAAATATTCACGGTTCTTGAATTGGAGTTGTTTTGGTAAATGAGTATTTCTTATTGTCCTTAGGTTTTTTAATTAGAATTCAGTTCTTTTTTTATTGAATCAATAGTTGAATATAGCTTATAGTATTGTATTTAGTATGAGTAGGAACTGTCAAGATAATTAACTCCACGACTGGTATATGTAGACATACTGTCTTTTAGATATAAAATAGCCCAGTGAGACCAAAAGATGAGAGATCGTTTTGTTTACCTATTTGTCTCATTACCATTATTTTGTTTGAAAGCATTAACTTGTTTTAATTTAGTTATCCCGTTTACAAAACTTGGTTTAGATATAGGTTTCGTTGACTTTCAGCCAATTACTGCAGACCTTAATGCCAGCAATTGTTTACAGAACAGAACAGAACATAAAGAATTAAAATGAGTTTTTTTCATTGCAGTATGCTTTTCCCCTCTGACTGAACTGGATTTAATAACAAAATAATAGTTTTTAAATAACGACAGATAGACTTTAATCATATTTAGTCTAAGTTTTTGCATGCTATGGTATAGGCGTGAAAATTTAAGGTAATGAATATCACTGATATTCTTAAAAATTATCGTTTTAGAAAATTGTGACTGAAGAAATAGTAATGACAACTGATCTCGTCGAATATCTGTTTAGACTCAGAAGACATTATTTAAGGTTATAGTTTAACGTACTCAGTTTCGGAAAAAGGAGGGTAACGAATGACCATACTCTTCAAGATCTTCTATTACATTTATGCAATTACTTGCCTGAAAGTACACCGAGGGATCATCTAAAAAACTTGTCACATGTAAAATTGTGTAGCTTAAGTTTTTATTTCTAATTTAGAGTAAGGTAGAGTTTGTTTACGTCATTTGGAATGGTGATCTCCATTGATAGGCCTTAGTTAATAGTATACTGCTGATGGTATTAGTTACGGTATAGACGTGGTGGATTGTAACGAAAATTGCTGGTAGATTATTGTTCAAAAGGATGGTTATATATTCATACTCATGCAGGGTAGCAGGATGAGAATAGATGATGATTTTTTAATTTGTCAAGAATTATTAATAGTTGTGCGCGAATGACAGGAAGAACTCTAGGCCAGTTTTTTCCGCAACAGCTGTTTTTGGTAATTGATAATGTATGTTTGAAATTTCTCTGTTTATTGTTTCAATACTTTTAGTGTGAATTAGACTTTCTCCAAGGTGAAGTGAAGCAAAAGTTATATAAATTTTTAATTCTTGGTTTTGGTTTTAGCTTGGTAAGCAACATGCTTGTACATTAAAATGATCTTCTTGATAATTACTGGTTTGATAGAAAAACGATTGTGAATATTTATTTGAAATTCTTGAACAGTATTTTAAGAGTGCTCAATATTTATTAAGAAAATTGAGCATTTTGAAATCAATTTTTCATTGCCAACATTTTTTTCACAATAGACTATTTTTAATATTGGAAATATAATTTTGATTTTGATACATAAAATATATGATATTATATATTATATATATATTATATATTATATATATTATAAATATATATATATTATAAATATATATTATATATTATATATTATATACATATATATTATGTATTATTTTATAAGCCGATGAAAAGAACATAATAATTGACATAGTCATCAGATGACTTGCACAAAATATTGAGGAGGGCTTTACAGTGAATTGTTGTGAGTTATGAAATGGTGTCCATTGGTTTTATTTGTGGTAATAAGGAACTTATGCCACTCGGTGTGCTATGAGTTGCCACATCTCCGGACAATAGTTCAACATATGGGCGTGACACTAATATGTTCATGTTGACAATTGCTCAGAGTTGTTCGAAAGGTTTAGATTCGAAATGGTAATTGTTTGGCAAGTGCATGACTAGAGTACATGAAAAGAAAATACCCTGTTGGAAGTTAACGGTTTTTGATTAGCAAACGGAAATACGTTTTGATAAGGGCATTTCAGTTGCATAAGGGAGAGACAGTGGTCTTTTTTAATAAATATTTATTACATACTATTTCTTTTTGGGTTGTTGTATATAAAACAAGGTACTAAAATAAACATTGGGGAAAATGTGAACTTATGTCGGTAAATATTTTGAAATTACGCCCTTATTTTAGTTTTTTCTAAACTGGTTAGAGAGTAATTTAGGTATGGTGAAACACGGAGTCTAATTTTACCCGCTCGTTAAGATGGTCTGTAGAACATTGAATTTTTGCTGGTAGTTTGCTGGGGAAAATAAACTAAACTCTGATGGAAAGGCAAAGTCGTATTGAACTGCAAGTGATATTGAAGCCATCTTACTTTTTTTTGACGCTACGAATATTCCGTGGTAATTGTTGGACAATTAATATATTTGTGTGAGAGAGTGTATGTATCTTTATTTAGCTTTCTGAATTCCATCAACAAGCGGCTAAACTTAGCCGTAGAGGAGCCGTGGCTTAATGGTTAGTGCAACTGCACAGTACCCAAGAGTTCCGGGTTCGATTCCCCGAGCTGTCGAGGAGAATTTAGAACTCTGCAAAAGAAAAAGCCATTGATTGGCGTCAGGAAGGGTATCCGGCCAAGAAATTCTTCACCTGCCAAATCAAAGTCCCTCTGAATGGCATCGTCTGAGCCCCAATTGCTGGGGGAAAATGACGTTAAAACTAAAAAAAATAAATTGTTGCACGATTAATGTAAACAATGTTTCAGCAGGAAAATGAACTACTTCCTCCGATCATGTGGATCCATCACCCATTACAGATAAGCATACCTTTTCTTATTGCTTTAAGATAGGAGTTTTTCGGTAAAACACATTCCACGGTAGTTTTTCTCGTGTACCTTTTCTTTCTTGGATTGGCAACAGTTTTTGCAACGGGAGTGTCCAATACATACCATGCGTTGACTGCTGGATCGTCTAGATCCATCTTCTGTCATCAAGGGAATCTCAGTGCTCTTTTTCAACCTTAAAGGTCAAATCAATTTTTTAGTTTTTTTCCCCATGCTATTTCTAAGCTGTGGGCATAAATATTTTCACAGTAATTAAGGAATCATTTGTTGTGTGGATGTTTGGTGACAGTTTCTTGCGCTGTTAGAATTTATTTGGTAATGCAATAGCAACATCTCCTGAAAAAGGTTTTTTCAATTTTAGAAGCAGTGTCTTAGTAATGGGAAATTGTGGAAGTTACTAACTTGCTTTGGGTGGTATTGGACACTTCTGGATACCGCTTCCTTGCCTTTTCTTTGTTAGAAGAAACACTGATTGAGTGTGGATATTTATTATTTTGAGTTAGTAAAACATTCTTTTATTGCTTTAGAATGTCTCCAAAATTCTATTTTTTGCTCGAAAGTTCCTTGTGACCACCCCAAGATATTGTCTGTCATTCTCTTCATCAGGGTGATATATGAATTCCAATTTTAGAGGACTGGACATAGAACCACTTCTGTGCCCATGGTTACCTATTTTCGCCTGGTTTGAAGGTACTTTCAATGTCTTGCACTTCCCACGACCTTGAACATTAAATTTCTTCATTTGATGTACACAAGGATAAACTGTGACGCCCACGATAGGACGGATTTCCGTAAAGCGTCTGAATGGCTTTTAGAAAAGACAAACTGTATTTACAATAAAGTTAAGGAATTCTGAGTAATCATAACTCAATAACTATAGTTTGTTGTTCAAATCACTTATTCTGAAGAGCAAGGTTAATAATGTAAACTATCAAATTGTTTATGAATCACTTGTTATTTTTCGTCATATTTACGTTCATGTTTAATCCATACGGAAAAAAGACGGTCGGAGTGGTTATATTAGGAGTAGGAGGCTAAATTTTATTGCTTGTTTTTGACCTAAAAATGTTTGTATTTTCTAACAATTATATTATTTTTACTATCGTTAACTTTTGTGCTAGAGGTTTAGGTTCCTCGTATTTTCAAGTATCCATAGGTAATTGTTATTTTGAGCTGACAGATTCTCCGGTACAGCTGAAAAATCTACACGACTCATCACTGATCCACCACTGGACCCCATGAGATCGAATGAAATAAGATCGAACAACAATCAAACTAAACGATTTATATTAAGATAACATACAATAATTTACGGTGTTTATTTCGGAAAATAATATTCGCATTTGTTTTTACTTCGATTCTTGGCGATTAAAAACTGCATCTTTCCTTTTAGCCTTGCAAAATTGAAAGTTCTGTTCAAGAAAGTAAAATGCAGTGTTTGCTCATTTGATGCATTCAAATGAACTGGAACTTTTGGTTCAGTAATGTATTTGGCGATTGTCGCCTTTTCCATTACCTTGGTGACCGACATAACAAGTACCTTTTCCATAAACAAGTGTTGATCGTTTTCTTAAGAGCTCGCGTGTGACAGGTTTGAAATGGCTAGCCACATAATTGGACACTTTGGTCACCAGTACTAATAATTATGGTTAAAGACCAAACTGTAAATTCCAGTAAACTAATTACTGTCGGTGCACTGAAAATCTGGATACTTATTGGTAATCAGAAAATTGCATTTTCCAGAGTCCTTTTTTTGTTTGCCTCTGGTCAATTTTTAGAATATGGCCTTGGTGCGTAATTTGGACCACTTCCTCCTTAATTTTACAAAGTGTATTTCTTTTTACCTTTTTGAAGCTGCTAAAACTTCCAAGTTTAACTGTGACGTATCGTCATGATGCAATTGCATCACTATGTTATGCTTACTAGTTTCATTTCTGAAGACTAAATTATTCTTTCGAACCGTGATCCTTGGAAACTTTTTTTTCTTATACGGGAATTGGTTGCTGTTGCATTATGCTGTGATGATTACAGTTTTTGTGCGGTTATGGTTTCGACAATACCCCAAAAGCTGTAATTTTTTCCCGCAGACCTCATTTGCATGGCATTAGCTTCTTTCCGCGCATGATCTTCCGATTTGCTTACATTTTGATCTTCCGATTTGCTTACATTTTGATATTCCGATTCACTTTTTGCTGCCGCAGAAGGTTTTTACGATTTGTTAAACTGATCGCTGTTTCATGGTATTTGCTTCTTTTTACCGACGGCGAACATCTGAAACTTTCAGTGACTATAATTCCATTACAATCCATAGTTTTTAATGGTGTGAAAGATTATAGCGACTAAGAATACTGAAAGGTTTGATAAAGTGCACGAGTAAATATCTTTGATAGTAATTGCACGGAAATCTAAAAACAGTTAGGTTAGAAAGAATATAGCCAAAACAGGAGACAGCAAAAAAAAA
>RDPX01000119.1:1643580-1657494 GCA_003991215.1 Morbakka virulenta | reverse complement strand
GGGGGGGGGGGGGGCATCACTCTTTTATACATGACAGGGAAAGTTTTCAGGAGGATATTATTGAAACGACTCCACGATGCAATAGACCATAGGCTGCGGAAAAAATAAAGCAGTGTTTGGGAAAGCTAGGTCATATTGTGAACAGATATTTGTGCTGAGAAACTTGGTTGAGCAGAGGCCAGGATTCAACTCACCACTGGTGCTGAGCTTCATTGACTTTCGGAAAACTTTTGACAACGTTCATAGCGATCTGGAGGATCATGGAATTTTATGGTATTCCAGAAAAATGTATCAAGATAACAATGTCGATGTATAGTCACCCGACCTGTGGCGTTAGAACAGCTACAGGAACAACTGAAGAGTTTGAACTGTTGTCTGGGGTCAGACAAGGCTGCATAATTTAGCCATTCCTCTTCATCAGGAACAAATTTGGGTAGCCTTTCAACAAAGAAATTTGAGAAGGATTTTTTGAATAACATGGCCACATAGAATTACATTCGAGGAATTACTGAGAAGAACAAAGCAAAGGCTGCTGTATGCGATAGTAGAAGAAAGGCGATGGAATCTGATAGGACACACTCTAAGGTTTCCTACGGAGCATCTAGCACACCATGCAACATCTTGGAGACCAACAACAAGAAAAAGAAGACGGGGTAGGCAAGTGAAAATATGACAAGCTACTTTTAGGGAAAACAAAGAGAAACGGTTTGTGTAAACGCATGACATCCAAGCCTTGGCCAGAGACCGAATGCGTTGGAGTCATCTTCCTGCCCGATTGCCCACCAAGGACTGAAGGAACTAAGATGTAAGGAAAGGTTATTGGCACGAAGTGGATGTAGTCCATTGAGAGGTTTATTCTTGTTTATTGATTGTTCTAATTCTCGGACAGACGTTTTTGTGTTCAAGTTGATTGATTCAGTTTGAGTGAGACTTTCTTTCTTGTGCATTTATCGGGTCCGAACTCCACACCTATGTTTTGTTGTGGGTTTTTGTAGGTTTTAGCTTCATTTTCCCCAGCCATTGGGCTTAGACGATGCCCTTCGGAGAGACTATGTTGTGGCAGTGAGGAATTTCTTGGCCGGATGCCCATCCTGATGCTAACCAATAGCTTTTTCTGTGTAAAGTTCCAAAATCTTTTTGCCCTCTCGAGGAATCGAATCACTAGGTAGCCATGCCTATGCCCACCTAGTGCTCCAACAACGATTGGTACCATCATTCCTTTTCCTCAGATTCCAGAGTCGCTTAATTTCTAGTTTGAGGTCGTGATATTTTTCAACCTTAAATTTTTCTGCTTCAGATATCCTATTATCCCCTGGTACCGCTTTGTCAATAATAATTGCAGACCTTTCCCTCTTATCAACGATGACAATGTCCGGTTTCCTTTCCTTCGTCTCATTATCGCGCTGAATTATCATGTCCCATGGGATCACAGGACCAGAATTTCAGCTATAACCTCAGGTTTTCAATCATACCAATTCTCAGGTTTCTCTTATTGAAATTTCTCACTAGCTTCCAGTGGACCATCTGTGCAAATGTGTCGTGTCTCATTTTATATTCTTTTTTTTATAGTGTGGTACACTCGCAAATGACATGGCTTATTGTTTCCCTTTTCTGATCACATAATCTACAGCTCAGTGAATCGGCAGTTTTATCAATGTTATGCTTCACATAATTAGTTCTAAATCTCTGATAAACTGACCATACCTTTGTTGGTTTTTCTAAGCTTCTTTCTTTTTTACATTAAAAAATCTGTTAAACTCGGACCTTTTGACACAGTTCTTAACGTCTAATATGTCCAAATGCATAACTCCTTGCAACAGAATGTCAGTTGAATTCATTAGGTAGCATCCCAAAGTATTCTTTTCACACCCGATGACACCTTCACAACTCATTAATCCACTCCCACCTTCTTTTCGATTCATATAAAGTCGATCTACATCACTTTTTGGGTGAAGCCCTTTATGCATGGTAAACAATTTCTGATGTTTTCTATCAAGACTCTTTACGTCGCCTACGTTCCAGTTAATAATTCCAGCTCCGTACCTTAATGCTGTCACTGCCCATGTATTGATAGCTTTGATCTTGTTTCTCCCATTTTAGTTTAGATTTGAGAATAAATCGTGTAATTCGTTTATACTTCTTTTCTAATTGCTCTTTCACCTCTCCCTCCTTGATCTTATCATATTCTAGAATTCCGATAAATTTCGTGTTTTTGTATTGTCAGCAACTCCGAATAAATCTAAATACTTCTCAATCCAGCTATAGGGGATAAGATCACATGCTTTGCGATAATTAATCTCTGCCATTGCTAAATTTTTTCTTCTTCTTTTACACTTCTTCAATACGGCTGTATCTATCATAATTTGGTCCTTTGCCTCTTTACACTTACGTTTACACCCTTTCTGCCCATCAGGTAATATCTTTTCTTCCTCCAAGAAGATGAAAAATGATATGATATAATCCCTGTTGGCAGTTACCACATTATGGGAAGGCGGTATATTGGCCGGTAGTTATCTACGGCATTTCCTTTAGCCTTATCCTTTTAACATAAAATTGTCCTTCTGAACGTTAATCACACGGGGAGTTTTCGGTTTCCTATTAAAATCTGATTTAATTGGCAAGCTATTCTCACGTGTAAGGAAGATAATCTCTTGATCCAATAGCCCCGGACTCCATATCTCCCAGGAGCTTTCCAGTTTGGGATCTTCCGACTTTGCTTTAAAACTTCCTCCCTTGTAATTACTAAACCGTCCTGTTTTCAGTAATCACTCTCCTGTTTTAATATTAACAGCCATTCAGCATTTCTGTTATGTGCTTTTTTTTCACACCATATTCCACTCCAGATTTCTTTACTCCCTTCAGCGTGTGGTGTTTTATTTTCCTTTCGATTTAGCCCATTCAGAAAATAGTCATTTCTGATAAGAATTGAATAATCTACTCTCTTTGAATTGCTAAATCCTCTCATTATACCTGTTCAGCATTGCCATCTTTGCTAGAACTCTGTTTAAGTTCTTCTAATATCAGCTCTAGTCCTTTACGTGAAATTTTATATTTTCCTACGATTTCTTTATCTTCCTTGTAGATTTAATTCACCATTTTTGTGTCTTGACTGTGAACTGATATTTTGCTGGAGTTCTTAATATCATCTTCTATTCTTCTTTTCCACCATGGGGATTTAGTTGAATATTTGTTTCTTTTGCCTTTTTTTAAAACCCAGCTGTCTTGAAACTCATACAGAAGCAGCCACAATAAGGTTATTAGTTTCAATAATGTTAGAAGTTCGGAAATATTGTAAAACTTTATCAACCTTTTTAACAATCTCATTGAGTCTCTTGAAGTCAATTTTTGAAATGCTATTCCATCACTCTTTTCTTTTGAGTTAAATATTTCTTCGAGATCATATAAAATGGCTCTTTCTTCTTACGTACCATCTTCAACTGAAACAGTTGGTTCAGCCTCTTCATCTTGCTCGATCTTATTTACATTATTCATTACATTCATAATAGGCTCCTCAACAGTAGTAACCTCTTTAACGTTATCATGGTTTATAACACCCTCATTCTCAACCACACATATTTTGAACCAGCCTTTTTATCATTTCAAGCTGTAACTCTGTCAGCCACCCATTCTTTCTAATCAACTTGGCTTAGTCAGAAATCCTCTGTACATTTGCTTCAAATGGACCTCATTCTCACCATTCCCTGTGCAACCTCTGCCTATATCCTTTTATCGGTACTCTATTTTTATCGACAGGATTTGAACGAAAATAGTACTCCATTACTACTATATTTGCTTCCTTAGACCACTTCTTCCTAGTAGTTGTTGGATGACGACCGGGTCTCCGCTGCTGTGATGGAAAAAACCTGCTGGGGAAAGTTCCAGTCTCATTAACGCCGTTATCTGAATCATAAAGATTGGATATTTTTTGTTAAACTGAGGTTTTGTGAGTTTTAGTTTACACAACCACCGGTACTTTGATCCAGACACCATCTCCAGGAAGGTTGCCACCCAACGCTAAAGACCCCTTCCTGGCCATGAGACAAAGCTGCACCCGCAAGATGTCAACCTGGAATTTTAAAGTCTCGGGGTAGGCTTGCAGGTGCTACACCTCGCCCAAGGGTGACCTGGAGGTAGTTGTGGCAAAGAGTAACCTCATTCGCCCACGTCGAAACTCCACAACCGGATGGAGTTTAGTGTCATTATTTTACATGAGGATTTATAAAACTCCAGGGAAGTTATAGTAATGGTTGAACATCTTATAGCCCATGTTAGTAAATATAGAAAAAATTTAGGGTATTTAAACTAATTAGCTGAAGTTCTAAAAAAAGGTTGTAGGGAGTGCAAACAGGAGAACGTGAAACCTATTTGACTTTGGATTATCATTGGGGTTTTTTTCTTACGAAATGAGGAGGATGCATTTCCAGCCTGAATTTCTTTTCCGAACGTTTCGTAAAATGTCTTTTTGTTACAATTTTATGTCGCTATTAAGATAACGTTCATTTTGGTCGAGGGCTATTTCGCTTAATTCTGACAGGAATACTCCGCCCGATTCTTCTTTACGGAACTGAAAGTTGGAATATTAGCACAAAGAATATGTCCAGACTAGTAGCTGCGGATATGAAGGTGGTTAGGATGTCACTTGGTGTAACGAAAAGAGACCAGCTAAGGAACTCGCATCTATGCAAGGAACTGGATGTACCACTCCTGTCGGATGTAATCAAAGGTAGTCAACTCAGATGGATTGGGCATATTAAAAGGAGAGAAGACGAACATCCTGCCCGTCTAGCCCTAGAATACAAAGTAGAAGGCACAAGACCAACAGTAAGACCTCGAAAAAGATGGCACCAATATCTAGACGATTACCTACAAGAAAGAGGAACCTCGCTAGGCGACATACAAGCTCAAGAGCTCTACAACGATCGTAATACCTGGCGAAGTCTGTGTGCGTCCAGTACTCCTCGCTGACAAGCGCACCCTTATCTGGAGTCTGTATCAAAGGCGCAAAAATAAGACAGCTGAAAGCAAATCTTTCACAAGCAAGGGTGAGATTAAGCGTGTAACACACTTGCTTTCAGCTTTCTTATCCTGACGCCTTTGGTCCAGTCGAATGCCAGCGAAACAGCCATCGACCAAAATCAACGTTATTTTTAAAGCGATTGTTACGTTTTGTATTACCAATTGTATACTAAAATTATATGTATATCATCTATTAGGAAGTAAATCTAATTATTCTGATGTATTGTGTATGTATAAGATCATGTATTTGAAGTGACTTTTAAAAAGGTTACTCTGGTATAAATACGCGTAATCAATGAATGAATAAATCAATTAATCTGGTATAACAGGTGTTGTTTTCCTTGCAAGAAAGATTTTGCAAAATAGATGATCATGCACAAGTAGGTAGAAGATAAAGTTTTGCACACAGTTTTGCGAGGGGTTGCAGACTGTGTATGGTTTTCGGTGTAAGATTAAAGGAAATCTCTGACCTGCAAGTTTTGGGAAGGTAACATTTGAAATGTATTGCTTGCAGTTGGTTGGAACATTATCAAGGTGTATGTATGGCATGCAGATAGGCGGAACACTAACCATAGTTTTGATCTCTGATGATGTGTAAAGTTAGAAAAAATTGTGTGTTCTGAAGAAAGTTTGTTGTTTACAAGGAAGTCATGCTTACTGTTTTGTGAAAGATTGCGAAGAGATTTTGACGTGTAATTGGATGGAAGCAGGGGTGGGGGTGGGGGTTGTGTAATGTGCAGTTTGTCGGAAGATTATGCAGACAATTATAAACTACATTTGGGTAGAAAGTGACAGAACCAATAAAGATATTTATTTCGTAATACTGTTCACAAGCTATGTGGTTTCCATGTCGCTTGAAGATGAAAAGGGATCTGAAAGATTATGAAGAGATTTACGACCTGCGATGTAGGAGGCTACAAAGAATTTATGGCTTGCAGCTAAGAGCAGAATTACACAAAAAAATTTTAACAATTTTTGAAAAAGAAATTTATGGGCTGGCGCCCGCACTGGATTAAAAATTTTAAAGAATTTTTACCTTAATTATTTGCAGTTTGAAGATAAATCATAGAAGTTCAAAAGTACAGAAGACATAACAAATTGAGAGTTGTTACTCTAACTGTATATGATAGGATAGAGCTGAGCAATAGTGTGGCCTGATTGCTCTTACTATGAATAACTACTGCAGGTGGCTGGGTATCCGTCAGATCGATAAGAAATAAGGAGATTCTTCTTTTGGTAGAAAAATTACGAAATAATTTTTTCTCGCTGGAAGACGAGGTAGTGAAAATATTGATCTGAAATGACCTGGTATCTGTTTCAAAGAAAAACAGGTTTAATTTTTAAAAGTGTGGAAAGAAGAAAATGAGTCTGATAAACGTACTGACGAAATACTAAGAAATCGAAAGAGTATGGGGTAATTATGGAAATATGGAAAGGATAATTTGTCTGGTTGGATAGAAAAAGGAAAATTTGAGCAAAATTACAGTATCTGGATACGATGAATTTGGTTTCCTGTATTTCGGGGTCAACTTTGAGACTTTGATTCCCTATGATCCCCATTATTTCAATTGAGAATTGCTTACCATATGACTTCATCCAGCTTGAACAAGTCAATTTTATGCTGCAAATAGGAGTGGCATCACAATTCCTTGAATACGTTTACCGACCCATTATGTTCAGAACTAAAAAGCTAAGCGCAAGGGTCACTGAATAGCTGATAGATATTAATTATATATTTGATTCGATGTTGTTTACCCGGCTGTACTTATATTATTTATTCGTACATTTTTTCCTTTAGAAGCTTTGTTTTTAGTTTTGTATTTTTTCTGTCATTTCTTTATGTATTAGTCAGTGTTCATACACTTAAAACTTGAATTCAACCGCAATATATTTAAGCAGACAAATTGCTACTAATAATTGTCTTAATGTTTCTTCATTTAGCATATTCTTGTTGATCAACTCATTAAAGCTGTTTGGTTCCGTTTCTTGTCATTGTCCTTGTGTCACTGTACCATCTTTGTGTTTCTATGGATATACACAGTGTGCCTGATGCTTTTTTGAAAAAAACTGTGATTAATAGAAGATTGTGGTAATACAGTTAACAAACTACGGAGTGATTATTCTTTTGATTCATTTTTAATCGTGAACATGTGCCACCAGATAGCTTTCAGTACTGTCATCCTCTCTTGCCCATCTGTTAGATTACTATGGTGATGCAAATGTTTAGATGATAGCTCACCTCATAATGTACTTGGATAGGTGCATTGGCGCTGATGATTAAAAATGATTAAAATAAACTATTAGGTCCAACACATGCTAGCATGTAAACCGGACGTTAAACCGAATATGATGATGATGATGAGGTAAATAATAATAAAAATAAGCGTTAAAGAATATCATATGTGTTTCTTATTGTCAAAAATGCACACAGGGTTTAATTTTCGGACTAATTTTTCTCCTTCGTTTTTCAAGTCGTTATACTCCGCACGTTTTAGGTAGTGATAGGGTGCGTGAGTAACTGTTTTTCTTTGTTTCTTTTCGTGTTCTTAAGATCATTTTCCATTTTTATTTTTTAATCTGTTCTTTTATANTTCTTGTTGATCAACTCATTAAAGCTGTTTGGTTCCGTTTCTTGTCATTGTCCTTGTGTCACTGTACCATCTTTGTGTTTCTATGGATATACACAGTGTGCCTGATGCTTTTTTGAAAAAAACTGTGATTAATAGAAGATTGTGGTAATACAGTTAACAAACTACGGAGTGATTATTCTTTTGATTCATTTTTAATCGTGAACATGTGCCACCAGATAGCTTTCAGTACTGTCATCCTCTCTTACCCATCTGTTAGATTACTATGGTGATGCAAATTTTTAGATGATAGCTCACCTCATAATGTACTTGGATAGGTGCATTGGCGCTGATGATTAAAAATGATTAAAATAAACTATTAGGTCCAACACATGCTAGCATGTAAACCGGACGTTAAACCGAATATGATGATGATGATGAGGTAAATAATAATAAAAATAAGCGTTAAAGAATATCATATGTGTTTCTTATTGTCAAAAATGCACACAGGGTTTAATTTTCGGACTAATTTTTCTCCTTCGTTTTTCAAGTCGTTATACTCCGCACGTTTTAGGTAGTGATAGGGTGCGTGAGTAACTGTTTTTTTTTTTTCTTTTCGTGTTCTTAAGATCATTTTCCATTTTTATTTTTTAATCTGTTCTTTTATAAATGTACCCTTTTTTAATGACAAGACTGGTGAATTCCTCAATGTTGCCTTGAAACCCAAACATTGCTTTTTAGAGAATCAAGTAAATTAATGAAATTAGATATAAGTTTTGGTTCTACTTTGTTATCCGTCAACATATGAGAATTTACGCTTAAAATGCAGGGTCATATCCTTATTTACAATACTGTTGGGGATAGTTGTGTATAGTGCAGTAACACAGTGCAGACAATAGTCACATTGGTGTAGCAGCTAAGTAGAAAGTGATGGAGAGATATTGTATGGCCTACCCACTAGTGAGCTCAAAAAAACTAAGTCTTCATTTTACAGTATTGGTGATTATTTATGTAACAAGTTTTTAAATGTTCGTGAAGGGGTCAGGAAAAGCTTACCCTACCCACTGTTTCCCTGTCTTTCTTTTGCGTTTCTAAGAAACGGAGCTGATTAAATTGAGGCTTTCGGTTGATATGCGTGGGACTGGAAGGTGGCTATTCTTTAATTGGGTCGTAATTTCTCTTGAAAGGAGTATATAAAATTAATAACCAGTTTGTATGTGATCACACATCAGCCATCCAATATAACTATTACTACTACTACTACTACTACTACTACTGCTACTACTACCATCACTACTACTACAACTATGACTACTACTACCACTACTACTACTACTACTACTACTACTACTACTACTACAATCACTACTACTACAACTACGACTACTACCACTACTACTACTACGACTACTACCACTACTACTACTATTACTATTACTATTACAAGTGTTACTTCCACTTATCTTTTTGGGGCCCAGTTTCACCTTCTCGAGAAAATATATTAGAATATGCAGCAGAACTACTTATCTTTTCCTGAAGTTCAAAAGAAATAAATTGTAAGCTATACAAAAATGAAAAGTTGACAGCTCTTTGACATCAAATCCCCTTCACAGATAATATTAATGGTATTACTTTAGTATTAATTTTTAATTTTAAAAGAATAATTAACATATTAAATATTAATTTGGTGTACCCGGAAACGTTAGGTATGATGTAAACGACATCTTGAACAAGTGAAGATAGTCGTACAAAAGGAGCAAGCTTCATTTGTGCGTTGCTCTTCCCTGCTTTGATTAATTAGTAGCAAAGTTTGTTTTTATGCATTATTCGCTATCACCATGTGAAGTCAGAATACTTTGTTTGGTTGGAGAAATTTAGCTGACACAAGAAAAGTACACCAGTCATTAAGGGGTATTTTAAACAAGTTGATTTCAAACAGGAAACTTATGTCTAGCTTTTGCGTACCCTAGACAGAGATTAAAAGTATAAAAGAATCTGCTGTCCCCTTTTTTCTAAGTGCCACTTGGTTCAGATTTTTCCGCACTGTTAACTCAAGGATTTCACAATTCTTGTTTATTGTTTAAACTGAGCGTAGGAGCACATACTTCTAACTTTATTGACTGCCAGTAATTTTTCTTGTTTTAGTGGTTTTCCGGTTTTCACTTCATTAGGAGGTTTCAAAAATATCAAAGAGAATAAAAGAAGTGAACTATTTGCAAAGTAAATATTGCGTATTGGAGTTATTTCCTTTTGAAGTGTTGTTTTTAGTCCATATTAGTTTCAGACAAAGTAGTAGTTATTGGCAAAGAGGTTCACAGTTTACTTATGAACCTTGGGCAGAGTCGAACAACGAGAGATTTGGAAATATGCGTTAAAATGAGAGCCAGGTATCTTAAGTGAAACATGGATGCTTAAGTACTTATGTACCGCGACTGGTTAGAATCTATTTTACATATTGATAAAGGTTAACAAAGCTATGCTCTACATATTCTGTTGACCACCTGCAGCAGCTGTAACTGTTTTAGATAGATCAACCAACCTTATCTTTGTTTTTTTTTAACTAGTTCTCTTCTTTCGGTCAATTATTCCGATTTTCTGTGGATTGCTGACTGGGTTCTTAAAATGCCCCACCAAAACCAACCTTTTACAAGACCTGCTACCAAC
The DNA here is from genome assembly GCA_003991215.1 of Morbakka virulenta. Lineage (NCBI taxonomy): Eukaryota > Metazoa > Cnidaria > Cubozoa > Carybdeida > Carukiidae > Morbakka > Morbakka virulenta. The sequence continues at coordinate 1,647,247 of RDPX01000119.1, read as the reverse complement.
TGTAGACTTGATCGACGCTTTACAAGGGAAAGGTATTTTGCAAGACTCGGACCACCATGAAAAAGAGAAAGTTTTTTTCTTGGATATCAAAGAGAGCAGCATTCAAAACTTATTGAAAAAGGTAATATTTTCTTAGAGTTGTAATTATCGTAACATCAGTTTGATTCAATCGCAATATTTATTGATATCTTTTGAAAGAAAGTGCATAATATAAGTAGTGTGGCGGCTACTTTTGTTATTATGACGCCTGACAATAATAGTAAAATATTAATTATGGTGCTAGCTTTCAGACTCAATTGTACTTGTGTATCCTTTCAACGTAGGATAAAATATGAAGAATTGGACATCATTTGCATTCAGGTATAACAAATGCATCATTTATTTGGTTGCCAAACACTGTACAATAAACAATGGGTTTAAATCAGGAGATTTTTGTTTTTTCTAATTATTTGGATTCCTTCAACATGAGACTTGCGCATTTAGATTCTAATCTAAACATTTTCACAAAACCGTGTAATTTTATGAGGTTCGCAACCAGAATGCACTTTATGTAGAATTGATTGGTTTGGACTGATCGAACGTTCAACTTTTAAGGCAATTTGTACTGAATTTTCTACCAACACAGCTTATAGGATTAATTACAGTGGACTGAGTAGAATAGCATTGACTGTGTTTGGTTTATTACAATAAAAGGTAAATAGGAGATTACACCGTATTTCTGTTGTTATAAACATGAAGGTCAGAAGCAGGAAATAATTTTATGTACTTAATTATCTTTGTAAGTGACTTCGGTTTCTATGCTAATCAAAAATTTCCACCTGCATTTCGCGTTAAAGTAACTTTACAAACAATGGTTTAATAATACTACATTTAAAATTCATCATGTGTTTAATCATTTTTTGTCTACTATCTCCAACCTAAGGTGTAAAATAAAAGTTCCAAATAAGTCGTGAAAATTAAATATTGTTTATATTAAAAACATGACGTACACTGTCGGATAATGCTGGTAACGTTTTATATTATTTTCCCCCTTTTTTAATCTATTTGATTATTTGAAGTCTTTTTAAATGATAAGGTTTGTTTCTGTATTGACCCGGAAATATCTGTCATTTGCATGGGACTTTCTCAGTTCTTTTTTCTCTTACTCCATTCGGCTTTGATTCTGCCACACGTGCCACCCATGCTGCACTTTCCTTCCGACACTCCCTCCTTTTCCCCTTCAATTGTTGCACTTTTAGTTTAATCTCTTCTTGCGATATTGGTTATTGCCTTGGCTGTCATTTTCAGGTTGTCTCACAGCCGTCCTCTTCACGTCATCATTTCTTGTTTTGTTTTGTTTTGTTTTGTTTTGTTTTGTTTTGTTTTGTTTTGTTTTGTTTTGTTTTGTTTTGTTTTGTTTGTTTTGTTTTGTTTTGTTTTGTTTTGTTTTGTTTTGTTTTGTTTTGTTTTTTTTTGTTTTTTTTTGTTTTGTTTTGTTTTTTTTTTTTTTGTTTTGTTTTGTTTTGTTTTGTTTTTTTTTGTTTTGTTTTGTTTTTTTTTTTTTTGTTTTGTTTTGTTTGTTTTTGTTTTGTTTTGTTTTGTTTTGTTTTGTTTTGTTTTGTTTTGTTTTGTTTGTGTTGTTTTGTTTTTGCTTTTAATATACCCCCGTGTCGTTTTAATACAAAGAATAACTTAAATTTTTTAACAGCAGCGCATTTTTATCTACTTAGACAAATTTAATGTTTTGATTATAATGTAGGGATATCACTTTCCCAATGAGATAATCTGATTACAAGATTTAGTTTTCCTGGCATTTCAAAGTACTTTGAAAGTACTGTACAGACAATAGATATTTTGTCAGTACTTGTTTATATATTTAAGTTTTTAATATAATTTCTTATATATTTGGTTACTGTGTTTTATAGAAAACAGACCTTTTGGTGGTAGACCGTATTATATTGTCAAAAGAAATGAATAGGATTTTTAAAACTTAAAAGCTAAGTTAATTTAGGTCAGGATTAAACTGTAGGAAAAGGGGTTTAATTTTCTAACAAACAGTTTATCGTCAATATGAAGTATTTAGAATTAAATACCCGTATACGCAATCATTTTTTGAAACTAATCAAGCTGTGTACGTGACCAAACCCCAAACTTCTTTTTTCGCAGAGATTTTTAACGGTTAAAATGCTTCATTGCACGTCACTGCTGCCTAGTTAAACGACTTGAGTAACTTTAAACTTTAAAGAGCATTAGGGATAATAATTGAAGTCTATACATATTTTGAAAAAGCTTGTTCATCCATCGTTCAGCCGTAATTGCATGTAAGCCTCAATGTCCGATAGTCCTTCTTATTGAAACATAATCCAGTAGCTAGTATCTGCACCAACAAGCTTCAGACAGATTTATAAAAGTTTAAAGTAAAACAGCTCATATTTTTGTTGATAAGTTGTTACATTAGTTACATTTAAAATAAATTTCACTTGTTCATCCTGTGGCGTTTTGCCAGAAAACCCAAATTTTGACAAGGAGTCATATTGTTTATATAAAATATGTGCCTGATTAACATTTATAGTTAAACATTGTCACTTTTTGCAAAGAATAATAAAAAGATATGTTATACAAATTTAGCTGGAAGAGAAGTGTATTGCTGAAGTCTTTTCTTAAGAAGTATAAACATTAAAGCTATCTTTCTCAACGTGCCTGGTGTGGAGTTTTATTTCAAGAGGTGTTGGTCAATTTAACAACTAAAATCGTGAGGTCTATCATTTCTAATCAGAATATCTTTGTATATGATCAGAATCGAAAGAGGCTTGTAAAAATGCTTATCTTTGACTTAATTTTTAAGCGTGAGCAATTATTTAATAAGATAATAGACTAGCCTTTAATGCGTGCCCTGTACGCGTGCTCCATTGTGTAATAGAAAAATAAGTTGGTGAATTCCGAAATTGAGTTGAATGCACACCTAATGGGCACCCATCTATGTATTAAGTGAAGTTCAGATTTTTTTTGTAAGCACCTCATTGCACAGTAATGTTCAGTTATTTTTATAAACACTTCTTTGCTCAATAATATTCAGTTATTTTTATAGACACTTTTTTTACTTAGTGATATTCACTTATTTTTATAGACACTTTTTTGCTTGGTAATATTCAATTATTTTTATAGACACTTCTTTTACTTAGTAATATTCAATTATTTTTATAGACACTTGTTTGCTTAGTAATGTTTAGTTATTTTTATAGACACTTTTTTGCTTAGTAATATTCAGTTATTTTTATAGACACTTTTTTGCTTAGTAATATTCAGTTATTTTTATAGACACTTCTTTGCTCAATAATATTCAGTTATTTTAAAAGACAATTGTTTCCTTGGTAATATTCAGTTATTTTTATAGACACTCTTTTGCTTAGTAATATTCAGTTATTTTTATAGACACTTTTTTGCTCAATAATATTCAGTTATTTTTAAAGACACTTTTTTGCTTGGTAATATTCAGTTATTTTTATAGACATTTCTTTGCTCAATAATATTCAGTTATTTAAAAAGACAATTGTTTCCTTAGTAATATTTAGTTATTTTTATAGACACTTTTTTGCTTAGTAATATTCAGTTGTTTTTATAGACACTTTTTTGCTTGGTAATATTCAGTTATTTTTATAGATACTTTTTTGCTTAGTAATATTCAGTT
>RDPX01000119.1:1600140-1628257 GCA_003991215.1 Morbakka virulenta | reverse complement strand
TTTTCTTTTCGCAAAGTTCTAAATTCTCCTCGACAGCTCGGGGAATCGAACCCGGAACTCTTGGTTACTGTGCAGTGCACTAACCATTAAGCCACGGCTCCTCTGTTGCATTTTGTAACATGGTGTGTTATTTTCACTTGTAATATATGAAGTATCAGTCCTTTTTAAACCTATTTCGCATTATAAGTTTAGAGGAGTTTAGCTTATAGCCGGAGTGTAAGGTCCTAGAATCATAATTCACCTCTGAAAACGAAAGCCACTTTAGCTCGTTCTCTTGACTTGGGTTTGATTATAAATTTTCCTCTGTTTGAGGAAAATATGATATAGACAAATAAAAGATAGAGGCGTTTAATACTTGATAAACTTGAATATCGCTGTGTCATGTAAATCCTTAAGAAAGTTGAAATCGCTCAAATTGGAAGAGTTTTTGAGAGAGCAAGCGAGTGTGCCTTGTGGCATTGTATTTAAACAGTAATATCTCAAAAATATTTTTAGTAACCCACATATTTTTACAAAATAGATTAGTAAATGATAAAGCTGAGTTGTAATAGCGATTCCAATTCAGCATTGTCATTTACTATTTCCAGCCAAATTCGAGATCACCTGCTTCTAAAAGCTAATTCGGTAGTCTTTATAAACGAACCATGCTTGCTTTCACTTGATACTGCTAAACATAATGATAAATACATGTTGCATGGAGTTTATTTGGTTACAACAAAACCTTAGTTTTTGTGGAGAGAGGATAATAATATAGCAAACAAGAATGTAATGACAGCTTTAGTAAACAACCAGTGGGTGATTCATCTTCCTCGACGCCATATTTTCAAATACGGAAGTTAATAACTTTAACTTGTTGTAATACAGTACTAATTCTAACATTACTGGTAATTCTAACGTAAACATTTAAAACAAATCTTATGTTTGTCAACAGGTATTAAAACGGAACGAGTCATGGAAACGCGTCTGCTTCTCGCGGTGGCTGGGGTTTTTTTTAATGATGAAAATTGGTTTCAATCATTTAAATTTTATAAAAGCATTCTTTTTAAGAAAACTAAACTTTAAAGACTCATAAAAATAAAAAAATTGTACTATTAACAAAATAATATTTTTCTGAGAGTGAAAAAACAACTCGAAGTTGAATGGAAGAATCAGTATGTATGTATGTATTTATTCGCCACTAACAAAAAGATACAAATGTACCAAGGTAAATGTTAAAAACCTAATACATGATATTATCCGAAATAGTTATAAAATAAGAGTAAACAGAAACAAAAAAGAGCAAAACAAACTGGCGGGACGGTAATCTAGAGAAACGGTGGCAGGGGTAGTATAATACAGATCATGAAGACCTTAGTTTCATTATGGCCCCTTGTAACGTAAATAGACATGTAACATATAACAGGAGACAGACACTGAGCAGCACTATATCTATAACAATCTACGATTACCCAATGGAAGCAATATCAATAACCGTGCTGTAAAGAAAATAGAATTTTCAGTAATACACGTAGATATCGTTCTCTTTCTTCTGGAGCTTTTCAAAGAATTTTTTTTTTGATGTTGTGCTTAAAAGAGTTAGTATTTGTACTTAATTTAATGTGCGATGGTAACCTATTCCATAATTTTGGACCTAAAGTAAAGTAAAGCCCCAGCCAATGGTTGCTTTGGAGTTTCTGTAGGACCTTGGAACTTTAAAACGTTCTTTAAGATAAAGAGGCAATAAATGTGACAGTCGCTACTTTTGAGGAAACTAGAATCCTGTTTACGTCAGTTGTTCGACGGGCAGAAAAAGTCCTGATTTCACGTTTGGCTTAGCCAAGTTATTGCTAGCAAAACTTGTAGACCTTAACCATTTCAAGGTGAATTTTTACCACATTAGCAGTGTTGAGAAATTTGAAAGCAACCTACACCGGAATTCCATTGTTGAATTTCAGTGTAATTTCTATTTGCCGGTTTTTTTGTACCCATGGAAATCGCTTAAAATTAGAATACATTTTGAACAGTCAGCCCAATACTTGACTCCTCGCTTCAAACATTTGACAAAAAATGTATTAACACTTTCAGCTTCAAGTCTTGGTGAAAAACGACGTGGTGAGATTACTCTGTCAGGGTGACTGGTAACTGTGCTAGACACGGTTTGTTGCGAGCAATTTTGGTTGGCAAAACAAGAAACGTACTATAATTACAGGCAATACCGATATCTAAATATTAATGGCACTGATGGTGAACCAAACAATGTTGTTGTTGGTGGTAATGTTAATAACAGCTGCAATGATTATGCACTTATTGAAAAGACGAAGTAAGCTGAATGTAAGAGCGCACGATGAGTTTTTTACATTCAGTTGCCTGTGTTCGTATCGTCAGTTGAATCGAGTTAGAATTTCATTACGTATATTTTACAAACCAAACAATTAGTCCGTGGCTCTATTTTTCCCAGTAAGGAATGTGAAAGAATTTGGATTAGATGTAGCTGGATTATGCGGAAAGCCACGGTTTTTTCCGCCCTCTCAGTCCCATGTCGGTTTTCGATCTAGTTTATCGTAAGTTAATTTATCACCTTGTCACTTCTTTTGATCAACAGTTTGTTGAATAAAAATTCTAGAAACCTTGATTTCGGTACCGTATGGTTTTCTTACTATCTTATTTAGGACTAACAAAGCTGAGGAATACAACTTTTTTGATAACACCTTTAATACGACTTGCTGTCTTGAGCATTGTACTACTTGTCAAGAGAATGTAATCCATCATTTTGAGGCTACCATTATCCAGGAAAAGACTTTTATCTAAAATATTGTGCTTAAATGACTGAATACAAGACATCTATTTTGGCTGATTTAAGCCTAGTTATTGAGTGAAGCCGAATTATTTATTAAAAATGTGATAAGCTAAGCCAGTATTTTATTTATAGAAGTCGTTAGTACTTTCTTCACATGGTAACACCAGGAATATCTAGCTTGGTATCATTCACGCATTCCTCCTTTCATTTATTTTAGCGTTTGCTGTTCTATTAATTTTTTTCGGCAAGGAAAACCATCAGTTAGAACAATAAAAACCAATTAAAAAATGGGTTGTTCTTTTATTCAACATTGTTACAAATGTTAATTAAACATCCTTTTACATCTCATTGGAAGGAGTGGTATGAAAAAAGGAGATTTAAAAACGCTTAGAGGCGTTCTTGTTGCTATTGTGAGGGCGTGAAAGGTATTGCGGGGATGGGGTTTTTTTATATATAGGGAGAGTAAAGTTGCTAATTTTTTTCTGATAATAGTGTATATATGAAGACAGTGCACAGGATTTTTGCTATCTTAAGTTTACTGTAGAAAATGTAAGATGCAAAATTCGCTTAAGCTACCAGCTTTTAATACCCAAATTTATTGGTTTTAACATTACATGTTACGTAGACAGTAAATAAAGAGTCCACTTAGCAAATGTAGATGCATATTGTATTCAAGTGTTCCAGGAGGGGATACAATGTTTCACCAACCAAAATAGACATCACGTTTCTTGTTTCAAATAAGTGGAGCAGTTTGCTTGCTCAAATGAGAAAGAGAAAAAAAGTATATGCAGATTGCAACTGTGGGTTCGGAGAACAACTAAACCAGTTTTCATTTAGGACTCAACGACATAAAGACACTTCAAAATGCAACAAGCACACTTAGCAAAACATCCTCACAACTCCTATTGTAATAGCATAGAAATCCTCCAGGTTAGAGCTTGACGGTCACACTTCATTTATATCAAAACCCATATGAGACATAAGACCGCAATTTGCAGATCACTGTTTCAGTAGAAGGAAAGAGCTGGCAATTAACTACTTAGAGAGTTGGAATTGCTGCGTCTCTAGTAATCACTTAAAAAAGAAACATTGGAGAACTCCAAGTTGCTGAAGAATAAAATTGTGACGTAACGGCCTCTGCTCCAGGGTTTTAATATTTGATTGCATACCAGACAATACAACAACTGTGAACTAAGACATAAACCTAAGAATATATGTAAGGGTTTGTTTACTCTTGAGCTATCGCCTATTAACAATATTAACACCTGTGTAAGCATATTAAGGTGTTGTTAAGAAAGGCATAAGAAAGGTGGTCAAAGGCAAAATAATGTGTGAAGCGAGAGAGAGAGAGAGAGAGAGAGAGAGAGAGAGAGAGAGAGAGAGAGAGAGAGAGAGAGAGAGAGAGAGAGAGAGAGAGAGAGAGAGAGAGAGAGAGAGAGAGAGAGAGACGGAGACGGAGACGGAGACGGAGACGGAGATGGAGAAAGCTGTTTTTTTAGTTATGTTCATTGTCAAAGACATCCCAATTTATCCTTTTATATTCTTACCAACGCATGCGCGTAAACATAATTTATGTGTCTCTTTGTAGTTGAGTCGTAAATATGGGGTTTTTACCACCGGTACTGCATATCGGTCTACTATCGTCTAAATCGAAACCTATGCTCAAATGTGCTTGTTAACTCGTTAATTGGTAAAGCCTCAAAAGAACGGCATTTAAATTTTTACATTGTTTACTTTAAAAGCTGCAACAGGAGTGATGGAAACTGTGCTTGAAACACTAATGATCTCCATCATTTGTCTTCATCAACAGGATGATTTAATACAGAGTGGAACCTATGCACCAGATTGGAAATACATTGTTATCTGTAAAGTTGCTTACTTGATGCGTGATCTGGCAGCACATGCTCACAGTAAGTCAGTATTGCATATCCTTGAAAGTTTTTTTATGAATTGGAATGCTCTTTTTTCTGAATGAAGGTAAACTAGGGGTGACCAGTAAATAATACCGTTCACTGAGTAAATACCATACCTTCCTCAACGCTTTTTATAATTCCATTTAGCTTCTGTTTTCAGGTAGGTTAATAGAAAAAACAGACGAATATTTGGCAATCACGGCAAAAAGTTCAAGGGTATGACCAAGTGTGGCTTGTATGAATAGTTTCATCAGTCAACATGTGAAGTACTGTAAGCATCGAAAGATAAAAGGTCTTGGAGTCACATAATTGTCAGATGCTGAGGACATGACGAATAGATAGAGTGTTCGAGTGATAAATAGACAGACAGACGGACAGATAGATAGATAGATAGATAGATAGATAGATAGACAGACAGATAGATAGATAGATAGATAGATAGATAGATAGATAGATAGATAGATAGATAGAGATGGATAGATAGAGATGGATAGATAGGTAGATAGATAGATAAATAGATAGATAGATAGGTAGATAGATAGATATATAGATAGGTAGATAGATAGATAGATAGACAGATAGATAGATAGAAATGGATAGATAGAATATAGATAGATAGATAGATAGATAGATAGATAGATAGATAGATAGATAGATAGATAGATAGATAGATAGATGGATAGATAGGTAGATAGATAGATAAATAAATAAACAAATGTTCCTTTATTCAGATGTGGATGTGTATTTTTTTTTCCATGTGGTTGAAGTTAGAGCACGGTGGAGGAAAATCATAGAACCACCGACCCGGCGATAGTGGGAACATACTGACAAAAACCAACGATGATGTTGATGATTTTCTGATGTGTTACTGTTTAACTAAAATAGGCTACTGCTATTGATAATACTTTTATGCAAAACGCTTTTGATACTACTATTGATATATTTTTTTCACTATTACGAGCTTTATGATAACACGCACAGTCCGGTTCTTTTGGGTTTTTTGCCAATACGTCAGACCTGGCGCAGTGGGCAAAACAACATAGCACCAATATTTTTTGAATGAGAACCCCACTAGTACCGGAATGGCCTTGAACAATATAAAAGCCTTTTTTAGAAGCTGAGAAAAATGCAAAAAATTCCGATAACAATTGATACCACAAGTAAACCAAATAAGTTTGGTTGATACATAATTCAAGCAGCCAAGGAGCGGAAATATGTTACGACCCATTTAAGAGAATTTTCCCTGAAGTTTTACTCACAAATGTAATGTACACTTCCGAAGAATTTATGTTATGTACCTACCAAACCCGTTCGTTATAAAGACCTTATTCTAAAAAGAGATAAAGTCACCAATGGCGATACTGTGTCACTAAATATGCTGAATGTGCATCAGCTTTAGCCCATTCATTAATTTAGATCTTAAACCAGTCGATTAAAAAGAGTGCGCGAAACATTTCTTGAAAATCTACAAGAGTTTTTCCGGTGAACTACGGAGCAATAGCAGTACTACAAGTAAAGCCTCTTATAATAGGAACATAAATGTTATTATTCACAATGTTTTTCTAGAGAAAATGACATAGGCTAAAAAAATTTTTAAAGGTTGGTGTATGAGAAAAAAAACAAGTGAGCTCCTTCGCCTACTAGTGATTGTTCACAGAAATTTCATGTAAAGGTGGCCGATACAATCAGCATCATTGTGACACATCCAACCTTACGCACAGCAACACGATTAAATGAACTTTTACCGTATGTTTTGTTTTAAAAACGTGCTAGAAAGAACGTATTTGCACAAGAACAACACAAAATACAAAATTCTTTTTGATTTTGAAATTCTGTTGAACATTGGTACATTATTTTCGTCGAAAAGAGATTGGACACGAGAAATTCTACCATTTTTAGACGTAACGAAATATTAACTAACAGTAAGAAGGAGCAACAGCGAACTGAAATAACCGTTATTTTGCTCTCACTTTAGAGTAAGTATAGTTGGAATTATGAAAACGAGTCTCTGTTGCCAATTAATTTATTTTAATTGTAATTTTTAATCAGTGAAAAGTGACCCATATCCAGTTTTTGACCTGTCGGGGTAATCTGCATGGTGGAGACGGGATGTGACAGTCACTTCTTTTATTCTTTTATTCTACTGCCATTGGGTTTGGGAAACCACATTGGCCTTATTTACTGTGGTTGTGATTCTTTCATTATTAGTTTGATCATGCTTTTACATGACAAAGAGGAATAGAAGTTTTTTTATTACTGAACTTAAGTTTTTATCTTTTATTAAAATGAATCAACTATTGAAAAAGCATAAAAATATAATGAATAATGCCTAACAACACGGAAATATATAGCAGTCGTATATTTTACTGAAGCCAGTGCATATAGTCACAACATTTTTTGAAATAGCTCGTTTTAAATTCTAACGCTGTCAATGCTCACTATATACCAACATAAGGCTTAATAAAATGTTAAAAGATTATAGTTGCTGGATGTTACGTTATGAGCTAATAGGACTTCGAAGATTGGTTTGCTTTCCATTTGGGTACATAAAAGAAGCGATCATGGTTTTCCACTTTACTGTCTCTAATTGCCTTAAGTAACTCCGTGTTATTTAGATCTACACACTTGCTCAGGCTACTGATGTACGTTATCCTTTTTCTTTCCCTACTACGTTTCCCTTCTATTTTTCCAGTGAGCACTACATTTTCAAATGCATCTTTGCTCATGAAACGACCCAAAAATCTTAACTGTCTTTGTCGGATAGTCGTCATCAATTCTCTCTTTACTCCTGCTCTAATAAGGAGCTGAAAAACATCTATTTCGACAGCAATAAAGAGATTACTTTGCACAATGCTGGAAATACAGTCTATTGACTATTGGCATCTTCTTACGTATCATTGATGTCTGGAAGTCTAATTAAAAAGACCAAAAATCAACATTTTTGACAAATACTTGTAAGGCCTATAAATTAAATCATAATATGCTAACTTCAAGAATACAACCACAAGGATAAAGTCTTTAAAGGTAGCTCTTTCATCACCAGGCAATTAATGTAAAAGAAATGGACTTATTTTTGTTATCAATGTGTTGCTTCAGATAGAACTTCTTCTTCAAAGCCCTCGCTGTGGACGTATTAAGAAACATGTTTGTTGCGGACGCATTTGGCTTCCATGCTCGTGATTTTGCTGTAGAATTATGGTGGTTTTAGTTTGTATTTGCCTTTGGTTTCTCCCAGTCTTGACCTACAGATATTTGGTAATGCTTATTAAGAATGTTCCTCAGGTGCAATATTTTTTTGAATTCATTGCATCCTTGTTCTTATTTTCCTGGTTTTCTTCAACATTTGATAATGTACGCAAATAGAAGGCACAAGGTTTTTATCCAGTACGCAACAGACTTTTATAAAAGTCGATACTGTATGCAAAGGCGACAAGCAGGATTACTGCCCTGTCTGCCTGCCTGCTTTACATTTAATGAATCTTTTAAGTCTTATAATTCGATATCAGCCCTAAAGTCTTAAAGTACAATGAGGCGCTTTGGATTTTTTTCTGAAGCATTGTGCTCTTCTCGTATTCAGCAGAATCTTAAACTTGACGGAATGTATCTCAGCTTTATCAAATTGTAGGTCTTCTCTGCCAAAATGGCAATATGGTCAGCTTGATGCCTATTTTGTTAGACATATTTTATGAAAAGGTACCGGATACAGTTTTTTCAAGTAGGGATACACCATTTGTTCTGATAAAAATCGGCCAGAAATATTAAAACAGAATTATAATTGAAAATAAATATAAGAAATGTACTGCGTAACTAATTGATAATCTTGGTGACCTCCAGGGTATTGATTTGATCTTACTTTTTAAGGATATCGGGGAGTTTTTTGACAGTTACTCCCAAGTTGTTGCATAGCTATTATTGTGTTGAAATAAGCAGCCCTGTGGATCCTCTTGACCTTGCTCACTTCAAGTCTGGAAATAACATGAACGATATGTTTTCATGGGTGTGAAATTACATTTGGAAGTCGATTTTGCAACAATTCCGGTCATTCAAATTTAGTTTATTACAAATCGACTTTGTAACTTTTTCAGTATGCTGTTTATTTAGTTTTTATGAAAAATGTTGTCATCTCATATATGACTATTTTGCTTTTGTTTCATTAGTGATTTAATGGAATCGATTTTACCAATGCAATATGATGACTTTGATCATCAAAGGAACAGAAATTGATAAAAAAAAACCCTTTTCTATTTTAATATTATTTCAGTTTCCGAATGGGGTTGCAGGGCTACTCGAAATGCTTTTTGGCGCAAAAAAAATTGATATTCGAGTGAAATTAGACGTGTCTCCATATTTTAAACCGAAAGTTAGCAGCATCGTGCTGTTCTTGAGTCCATTGATCTAAATTAATTTAAAAATTTTAGTTAATTTTAAGTATAATTACTTTTTAGTTTTACTCATTAACGGTGTAGCTCAGTTTGTTTCAACAGCGTAATACTGTTTTCTTAATGTAGTTTAAGGTGCATACCATCAAGACAATGTGTCAAACAACTTGCGAAAATAATAACAGCGAGTGGATGTTGCCAGATGGTTAGGAACTATTGCCCAATGACGGAAGCGTGGATTTTTATTAGTCACTTGAGTAATGAAGTTAAACAACATAAGCTTCAATGATTACTCCTATTTAAGGAGCTAAATGTTTATTGGGTTTTTTCTATTTGCTATTAACTTTTGCGGGTTTTTGTATTCTTCTCTTAATTCCGAAATCTCCGACATCATATACATATGAACCTGAAAACACATCACGAATAGAATTTTGATGTCTGTTAAGGTTTGATTTCCATGCCGACATATGTGTTTAGTGATAGTATAAAGTTTTAATAACTAAGGCACTTACTGTTCTTTCTTGTATTGATCGAATATGACTAGCGAAAAATAATATTGGCGCTCCTAATTTGTTAGGGAGCAAGACCCTTGCAAAAAGCAGTCGTGCATGTACACAATTTGGAGGCACGATCAATATATATATAATATATATATATATATATATATATATATATATATATATATATGAGCGGTGGCTTAATGGTCAGTGCAACTGCACCAAAACCAAGAATTCCGGGTTCGATTCCCCGAGCGGGCGACTTTGGAACTTCATAAAAGAAAAAGCCATTTGTTGGCGTCAGGAAGGGCATCCAGCCAAGAGATTCCTCATTGCTAAACCCAAGTCCCTGTGAAGGGCACCATCTGAGCCCCAGTTAATGGGGAAAAAAGACGTTAAAACAATAACATATAATGTAATGATATGATATATAACTAATTCAGATTATCAGGCGATTAAAAGCACAAGTCTGTAGTGCAAAATTTGCTTTTTATTTCGTGATAACCTGTGTTGTATCCGTTACTAACACAAGTGTCGATAAAACCTTGTCAAGTCATTGTCAACATAAAAAGATTCAATACAGGTCCACTATGCCACTATTTAAAACATTTTCTGTGTTTTTATTCTATTCTATTTACTACTTTTTCCAATGATAGAGGTCAGAGACGTTTATTTGTAAAAGCCAGTTGGACAAATTGTGTAAACAGTTTAAAGATAATCTAATATTGTACCTATTATAGTACGTCTGTTGGAGAAATTGGAAAGGTCAAAGCTACCTAGGAACGAAATGTTATGAAAAATTTATGATAGCTAATTCCTTTGTTTTTACCTTTCAGGTCTGCCAGATTCCTCCAAAGAGATGATTAATAAATGGAGTCGAAGTCTATACATGAAAAGCAAGAATGATATCCAAAAATGTAATGGAGAAAGTAACCGCTCCTTGACACCAGTTTTAAAGACGATTTCTTTGACAATTGAAGCAGTAGTTAATTCTGTACAGGATGAAGCAGGTATAATGTCAATAAGTTCTGTTTCTCTTACCAAAATGTTAAACTTTGTTAGCATCTAGGAATGTAACACAATTTCTCATAGTATCATATTGCACTAAGTCTTTCGATAGCCCGGGAATTAATTGTTTGTGGGGGCTAGGTCTACATACAATCGCAGTAGTTTAATTTTAAACTGAGTCACCTCAACCATTGGCAGTTTCATTAGCTCATCTGCTTGACGTGGAATGTTGATACCAGAAGAAAGGTATGTTGTCCAGCTGCTATCAACACTATCCGACAACCTGCTTCCATTGTCTTCACCTTTATCCCTGGCGGGGCAGCTGCCGGGTGGTATGCCTTGCTGAAGGGCAACCCGTGATTTTGTCCGGGACTGCTTATTCAATATATTCGCAGCTAACCTCCATATCTGAAGGTCGTTCCACTATCCGCAACCTGTGGACCCGGTGGATGGGAGTTATCATCTCCACACTAAACAACCCGACCGTGATTGATTGATTGATTGATCATATTGCACACCAACAGCTTGGAAGAGTACTGTGTTTCTTCCTCTTCTTTCACATTTGAATTCTCATACTTGAAAGTCGAGGCAAAAAATGCTTAGGTTTGGAGTGGTAATGACAAGAAAGGAGAAGATGAGAAACGAATACATGGAGGTACAGGAGATGTCAGCCTTCTAGGAGTGAAAATGAAAGAGTTTATACTATGGTGGTTTGGGCATAGTGGGAGAAGAGATGAAAGATATGTGGAATGAAGAGTGTTGGAGATAAATATTCAGGGAAAAGGAACGAAAGGAGGCCAAGGGAGAGGTTAATTGAGACGATGGGTCTGAAACAGTATTACCTAAGATATGGCTAGAAGGGATGGCAGAAGGAAAGAGAAAACTAGGACGGCCGTACAAACGCTGGCGTGACAATGTTTACGTTTGGTCGCAGTTAGCTTTAGACCAACTTAATATTATACGTTTTATATAATATATATAATATCAAAGACCGGAATCAATGGAAAATACATTCACATGTTAGTGCGCAATCTTGTGTAACTGGATACAGCGTCACATGATGGGTGAGGATGTGAGGGATGCAGGTGTAACAAAAAAGGATATAAAAGACAGAGAGCAATGAAGATGCATTGCCTGGATTGGCAACCCCCCGACAAAGGAAAATACTGAAAGAGGAAGAATGAGGGGGATGCTGGAGTCTACTATTTATGAAACAGGGACATGAGTTTCTAAAAATAAAAGACACTAACTTTTAGTAAATTTTCCCTACCCTACCAAAAGGTTTGAAAATAGAAATTTTACCCCTCTTTTGCACAACTAGAGTATCATTAATACGAAAATTCACAAGGACGTTTGAGCAAGGCTATCTTTCTGCCTTGAATAGAATTACTCTGCTAGAGGTAACTTACCTTGCTTTGAAGCCATTGAAACAATGTACGAAGTTGCGCAATAACAATCTGATATGGTTTTTATGCTTTAATACTTAGAGGGAATAGAAGGTATAAATATATTGAAATCTCTATAACAGAATTTCATCATACATTAGACAGTCTGTTTAGATAGGCATAAACATAGATGAGGAACTAATGTATTCATGAATGCTTCTGAGATCAATGCAACAAAAATCATAAATCCAAACTCAGAGGAAAAGAAAGGAACCGTAAAGAAAACACAGTGTTGCGAAATCTAATATGTACCAACTGTATCTCCCAGTAAATATTTTCCTGTGCTAAATCAGAAAGTATATGGGAAATATTAGTAGTTCCAAGATGAGACCTTCAGACGTTTTTACCCTTGGATGAATTAATTTGTAATCTCATACTTTACCAGGATTTCGATAATGCTTACAAGAAAAGCAGTTCAAAATTAAACCCGCTATCCAAACTACGTCATTATCTGAATCAAGAAGCAGTTATAAAAATATTTATATCAGCAATTTTGCCAATATTTACATACATGCTATCTGTTAAATTGCATCTTACAGGTACACAGTAACAAAAAATACTGTCCAATGAAAAGAGAGCTAAATGGATTATCGGAAAAAAAGTTTGTTGCAATTTCCAAAACTATTTCGAAGTACAACATCACAGAATGAATACACGAAACAATTTGAAAAAACTAAAACAGCCAAAATGCAAATTAGAATTTGGGACGAGATCATTTTATTACCTGAGAGCGAGATATTTTGATGAAACTTTTTAACTTGTATATATGTAGAAATAAGTTTATTTTTAATAGCTTTTTTCTTTTCATTTTTCTTTTATTTTCAGTCAACTAATTTTTCATCCTCGTTCCCAGGGCCTCCTCTCGGCTTTCCTGGCATTTTTGAATGTCACGTAGTGAGAGAGAAGCCCTGGGGACGAGGTTTTTAAGCTATTTGATTTTTAGTTTTAATTTTTATATACTTTTTCTCTCTCATAAGAGGACACATGTCGACAGCAGTGTTTATTATATTTTTATTGTAAACAACTGAATTGTATCATCCTCTATAAAGATAGCAATAATAATAATAATAATAATAATAATAATAATAATAATAATAATAATAATAATAAATGAAAGTTTAAATCTCGGGGGCTCACTGCAAAGCAGTTTTTTGTAGTGAATAAGTCGTGTTTGTGTGTCTGTTCGTGTACATTTTATCTTGTTTCTGTGAGTATTTATGGCAGAATATAAAGGTATACGTGAAAGTGGTTAGTATTTAATTCAAGGGAGGACACAAGCCTTTGTATGGAGAAAGAGAATGAGGTTATTGTTGTTTTGGTAAAACGGATAAATCAATGATCAGTCACCAGCTGGTATGGTCCTACAAGTTTCACCTATTTGAATACGGAGGACAAATTATGAAACAAGTCGTATAAAAGTTGATATTTCTGTTTTGTTTACTGAACGTATGTCTGGAGTTAAATAGGAAAACTGCTTTTGTGGCGACAGAGTTGTTATAACTGTAGTAATTTTGTAATGGAATATCTTCACTGTCAGACTCAGATTAAACCGGCACTTTTGATTTGAATTTGTCTTCATACAATTTAGTTATTTTGAAACTGCTTTCCATCGCGAACAATTATTTCATGAGACGTTTCTTACTTTTAGAAGCAGAAACTGATAAGGATTGTGGTTTCATTGAATTTTTTTAATAACAGTTTGCACTCCAAAGTTGTATGATTAATCCAAAGGCAACAACACCACAAGCTTTATTGATTTGGCAATAAACCAATCGTTGGCGTTAGTTAAAGCAGGATTTAAAAGGCAAGAGAGAAAATGACAGGCCCGGGAAAAAAAAAGTAACGCAGGATAATTTTTTTTGTATTGCTTTCAACGGCAGTTTTTACCGGACCCTGAGCTCGGGCAATGCTTTTCAAAAATATTTTTGTTGTGGCAGTGAGGAATTTCTTTGCCGAATGCCCTCTCTGACGCAAGCTAATAACTTTTTTCATTTTGTGAAGTTCCACACCGTTGTGCCTGCTTAGGGAATCGAAAGTTGAACCGCTTGGTTACGGTAGAACTACAGTAACCACTGCGCCACGGTTCCTCCAGGGTAGGATAAAATTATCTACGTTTTGAATTGTCCTGTCTCTTGCCTACTCCTTGCATACCAAACCTTGGCTTAAAGTACTCAACTCAGTGCAATGTAGTTGGCAAAAGAGGTTCTATTGTAGTCATATTGATTAAAGGGCTACTTCACCATCGGTAGCAAAGATGTTAAAGGCCTTGTATCTTAGGCTTACATTTGATTGGTACATAGCCAATTTTTAAACCAGAGGTTAAAAAATTAGAAAACCTCATATATTTGTAAATTTTTCGCAAAATCATATTGCACCATTCATTTTTGTAAACAGAATTTTTATGGTATTATATACGATGTTGTATGTATTATGCATTATAGTTATTATAGTATTTTTAGTATATATTTATAGTATACTGTATTTTGTTGTTTATCAATTTCACTATGTTTACAGATGTAATTTACCACCAGAGAACAAGATGATTGTTTTATTATTATCATATCTGTACAGGATGGATTTTTTTACTTCCACCGCACATTTGCGGCAACGACTTTCCATCCCACTGTTTTTTCTGTTACTGGAATCCTAGATACTTTAGCAAAACAAATATTCTTTTTAGGGTAATAAAAATATGATATTATCGTGGAGGAAAATAGTGGCTTCGTTTTGACCAAACTGGACTTAAATGATTACCGAAGAGTTTTTTAGAACGAATTTTCAAACATGTATTTTAGACTTTTGTGGTCTGTTAATTGTTTTCCTCGGCACTCAATAACTGTCTACTGTTTTGTTCAAATGGTATTCTTTTCTTTCAGAGACTGATCAGATTTGCCAGCTGATGGCTGACCATGTTAATTCGGTCCGAGAAGAAACATCCTATTTTTTGGTTTTTACTCCACTTGTCACCTGTTGCTTGGATGGTTTAGGACGGCTTGCGGAACGATTCCCAACGTCTTCGTCGAGGTAATTTCAATTGGATTACAATGACAGTCAGGGACGTTTTCAGCTTTGTAGATAAAATAGCTAGAAAGAGTAGGGTTGTGGAATATCTGCGCAAGGTATTAGTGTTAGTCGTGTTGTTTGTGTCAGACTTTAAATGTACAAGTTAATTGTGAAATGAATTATGGTCATCAGGATTTTTTTATGTGGTCAGTTTTATGCGGATTATCTTCAATATTGATCTTGCTGTAGATATGTTTTGTTTTTGGTTATGCAATTTAAGATCTTTTTTTTCTATCTGTCAATATCTGAGGAGACTAATGTGGAAAGTTTTATTTAATCTTTCAGCCTGTTTTATTTATGTTTAAAGATAGCAATATTATGTTAGTAGAAGTCATCCTAGTCCCTAAATTTTGAAACATCGAGTAATATGAGCATGTACAGAGCAAAGGCAACCTGAAGCTTTTTTAACAATCTTTTTTGCTGTTTCCAACATTGACCACCAAGCTCATTTCTAGCATTATGACCAAAATGTTGTGGTCAAAAATACATCGATGAGGCTATATTTCGTTTCCAGCAATGTTTTTATACTTGCGTTCAGTTGTTGACCAGACCGAGTGCCTGTTTTGAGACTCCTTGAAAAGAGAGGAAGGGTGAAATTTGGCGAGACAGGCCAAAGTGATGGTGTTTAATGCGGATTGAGGTTTTCAACAGAAAATGTAACTTTTATCCAGTGTTGGTAATTTTGTGATGTTACCAGGCGCTTTGTCATAACAGCAGCTTTAAACACGTATTCTATTTCTTGTTTTATTGGAATTTTTATTATATTGTTAATGTCCCTTGTAGCTGGCTAATACAAGTTTTTATGCCGTGCTTAAAACTAATGAAACTTTAAAGATGTTTAAACTATCATTCAGAGGTATATGAGATCTTCAAGAAGTATATATCTGATGCTCTAATGACAGCTGCAGTTGTACGTATGTTTTTTTAGTAAGGATAAGGAAGGTAATGGCGGAGAAAAACGGAGTGGTCTTGACCATCATGTAAAGAAACTGCAAGATAGAATAATTTTTCAGCATGGTCAGATTATGTTAGTGTCTTCAACACACAGTGACTGACATATTTTGCATTTTGTTTTAAATATTCACCTCAATAGTGGCAAAAAAGGTGCCGACCTTTGAAACATTCTTTTTCTTATTTTATTTTATTTTTTTATAATGAGTCTTTATACAGGATAGATCACTTCAACAAAAAATATGTTTTTATCAATGTGAGTCCTGTTTAAAAATCATAAAATCTAAAAACTAATTCTATGTACACTAAAACTGTAAATACAAATAAAAATTGAAATTAGTATTGGTCTAGGCAAAGCGTGTAACGATATTTGCACCACGATCGAATACGAATATCACGTTCAGACAATATAGGTGAATTTTGCCACGATAGGTACCACGTAAAGACGACAACATCGCCTTGATAAAATACCGAGAAGAAAGAATAGGCGAAAGATATAGTGACCACAACCACGCGATATGCAAAAGACTATAAAACAGCACATATATAAGTACAATGTTGTTTCGACATAATTATGGTGTAGGCCAGAGGCGCTCAGGTAAGGCCATTCTAAATTGCGTGGACATTCAGTTATATTTAACGAGAGTATTGAATAGAAATGACACACCATACTTCACAGAGTAAAAGAAACACTCATAGTATTATTATTTTGATGATAAGTAGGCGTGTGTTTAATGGCTTGTTTTACCCTAAGTGTAAACAGTCGGAAATCAAGATTTTTTTTCTTTATTTATGACTTTTAAGAAATATAATCCTTTTGCATACCAAATTGAAAGAAAACATATAACTTATTCCATTTTAACAAACACTTTTGAAAATATTAAAAAGGTGAATATTAAAGATTTTGTACGACAAGAAAATATTAAAATTTTGATGAAATTTTCTAATTACTTAAGGGATTCTATAATTTTAAAAAAATGGTTACGATTATATATATATATATATATATATATATATATATATATATATATATATATATATATATATATATACTCAATATGTAGACAGTACCGTTTCGTCATTTGTGGGCTCATCAATGCAGCACAGAGCTTCTGAGACATAACTCTCTGGCCATGTTGCCGGAGCAAACACAGCCTAAAGAATTACTGTGGGATCCTGTCAGAGTGCTCAAACTACGCAAGCGCAGTGAGCTCCGCGTTATATATATATATATATAAATTTCATCAAAGCAGGTAGTCGTCTCTAAAAGTATATAAATTTCAACAACAAAGACATTTTGTATGATGGGACAAGCTTTCGTATATTTTCTTCGTCAGGTCTTACGAAGTACATATACGAAAGTTTGTCCTATCATACAAAATGTCTGTTGTTGAAATTTATATATATATACTATTACCATAAATAGCTATAGACTTTCAACATAACATCTTCCTATCTCAAATTTGATTTATTGCCCTCGAGAAAGCCACGTTGGTGTTTCAAAAACGTTTTAACATTTATTACCATAGGGATTACGCCAGTGAATTTTTTGACCCGACTGATTTGCGCTGTTATATGTATTTCCTATAAAAAAAAGATGGCTCATGCTTACCAGGTTTTAGTTCTAAAGATTACTTTCATTTGTAAAGTCTAATAGAAAGACCTGGTAAACAACACTCCTGTTTTCTTTACATTTTGTAGCTATGTGTTGGAATCATTACGGATGTTCTTGATAAAACCATCGCCCATCCTTAAAAGGTTATACCAGTCTCAGGAATCACGACCAGAACGAACACGCATAACAATCACAGCTGAAAGCGGTAACCAACAAATTGAAATTAGCCACCAGAATGACGACTACAAATCAGGATTATCTCTCTATCATCAGTTGGTTGATGCAGCTTTAAGAAATGTAGTCAGGTAAAACTGTGATTTTTTTATTATTTGTTATTTTGTTTGTCATTTCATTTACCGTTGGAAGACGTCGGCCTTCCCAAAGCATTCAAGATCAACCTTTCAGTAACGGAGCCAAAAGCCTTGTGGCTAGGATATATACTCATTTTTGCAATAAATAATAAAAGGGCAGTAATTATTTACCTGTGAACTCCCAATCTGAGCAAACAGCATTTGCGTTATTTTTAATGGATATGCCAATATCGACAGGTACAAGGCATCATTTGGAGTTGGTCTGAAAGAGAAATGAACATCTTTAATTTGTTCTTATTTTGTGACAAACTGGTTGGTTATACATTGCTTTCTGAAAAGAAGTTACGAGGGCATCTTTTAGCCGTAAGGGGAACAAGGGTGTGGTTGATAAGAGTGATGCACTGATAGTGCTTTGAGAATTAAGCAAATATCACTTAAAGGGTCAAATGTTACATATGGGTTTTATCTTTTGTTGGACACCTATGGTAAATTTGCCACGATATAGAGAAACGTCTTTGAAAAGTCTGAGACGGAATGAACCCCCCTCCCTTCCTCCGTACCATGCTGTCTTTCGATTCTGTTCAATCTCTCGAATTTTGGTTCTTCTCCAGAAAACTGTATAAAGTGGTACTAACCAAACCTAACATTTTATTTCCCAATTTGCAATGGGTGTCGACGTCGTGACATCAGTTGCGTAAGAGACATCAAATTAAGTGCCGTTTCTTCTTCGTATGTTTTCATGCATATCTTGGAACGTCACAACTGTTCTATATGCATGTGCTTGAAAAACATGTCACTGTTCTCTCACTACAGTTGCAGATATTTCTCCAATCATATGTGTATACCTTTTTGAGTAGTTTTTGCCCAGCAGTGCACCCTGATTGGTAAAAACGCTTAAGTTGATTATTTTCCTATGGTCACTGGATATGTCACGAGCCGTCTGTATTAATTCGTAGATGATAAGTGCCTAAGAATCATTGTTAAAACAAATGATGACCTTGTTCTCAAATAACTCCTTTCAAAATGCATCATTTTCTCTTTACATTTTTTTATTTACGTTGAATGTACTCACTTGCTCTACTCCTACGAGGATTCCGTCGCAACTGGGACTTTACAATTCTAATAAACCAGAAGTTCCGTTTTGAAAAACCGCTAGAAAGATTTTTTTTAATATGCTAGGAACTTTGATGAGAGTTTGAAAACCATTGTTTAAGATTAATTCGTAGTTCGAAACGAAAAGTTAAAAAGTGAGTTTTGTTTTTATATAGCAGTAGTATACACCTTTCCCGAGATTTTTTTTTTTGCTGCATGAAAACGAGGCGGAACTTGCGAAAAAATCAAAACATACAGCCAGCAAGTGCTTTGAAAGAGAAAATGGCGTTTCTTGTGTTATGAGAAATTGATTGCTTAATATAAAAATGGAGTCTTCAGAAAATTCTGCTGGTTCGTCTGCCTCTAGACCAAAACAAATTGAAAAAGGCGGATTGGGAGTGTACTGCTGCATGCCAAATTGCAAAAGTAGAACGTATGACAGCAAAATGAATCCAACTGGCATTGGTTTTTTTACACTACCCAAAGATGCTAAGCTTTATCGTCAGTGGAAACGTATAATAAATCAATATAGAAGGAAAGGTACTGGAGATAATTTTCAAATAAAGAGGACTACTGTACTTTGTGAATTTCATTTTGAGGCAAAAGACATCAAAGTTAGCTTGGGACAAGGAAGAAAAACTTTAAAGAAAGGAACTGTACCAAAAATATTTTCTTTTAAACCAGAAGTAGTAGATTCAAAGAGAAAATCTCCTAAAAAACGATTGCTAAATGAAGATGAAAATTATTTTACAGATTCTGGTTCAAGTACCAGTAATGAAAACGAGGAAGATGAAAAAGAAAAGGAAATTAAACGTTTGAAGTTAAGAATTGAGGAACTTGAACATGAAAATATATATCTTAAAACTGAACTTGATAACCTAAAGACAAATAGTTACAATCATGAGAATTTATCTAAAAATGAAAAGTTATTTAAATCTGAAACTGGTTTAACAATTTCCACATTCAATGAGTTATATATATTACTAGATGTCAAGGAAAACTGTCACAACATAAAATTTTATGACTCAAAAACAAAAAGTAAAGAAAAGTTAATATCACCAACAAATAAAAAACAGGGACCAAAGGTGAAGCTTAGACCTAAGGATCAACTTCTGTTAGTACTCACGTGGCTCAAAGGTGGCTTCAGCTTAAATCACACATCTTGGCTTTTTGATATATCAAAGTCAACAACATCAAGGTACATAATAACATGGATCAACTTAATGTACTTCACTTTAGGTTCAATACCTATATGGCCTTCTAAAGCCCAAATCCAGGAAACTATGCCAAAAGTTTTTAAAGAAATTTATCCATCTACGAGATGTATTATTGATTGCACTGAACTCTTTTGTCAGAGGCCATCATCATTGGCAACTCAAAGTAGCATGTACTCATATTATAAAAGCCATGTGACATATAAAGGACTGCTTGGTATTGCCCCTTCAGGAGCAATTACTTTTGTAAGTCAGCTTTATGAAGGTTCCATATCAGACAAAGAAATTGTGGAACGTTGCGGCTTAATCAATCCAATTCTTTGGGAAAAAGGAGACAGTCTCATGGCTGACCGAGGCTTTACTATTAAAGACCTTTTGAAACCACTGGATGTTGAACTTAACATACCTTCATTTCTTGAAGGTCGTTCACAATTATCTGAAGATGAAGTTAAAGAAAGCCAGACCATTGCTTCTGTGAGGATTCATGTCGAGCGAGCCATTAGAAGAGTAAAAAAATTTAGACAAGTTAGAAATGAAATTCCTTTAACACTAAATGGATCGATTAATCAAATATGGACAGTCTCATGTTTATTGTGTAATTTTATGGCTCCTTTGATTCAAAAAGAAGATTAGGGACTTTGACAAAGTTTCAACCACAGGTAACTATGAATTAATTTCAAAAGGGAGGAATTTGATACTTAGAAGACAAATTTTGTGAAATTTTACTGAAGTGAAAGCAATTTTTTTTTTAAAAAAAAGAATACAACATTTTTTATCTGAAGTTTTCAGGTCACACAAAATGTTTCATTTCTCAGTTTTTAAAAGACAGAATTTTCTCAACATTGCTAAGTTTTTCTGAGTTAGAATATATATATATATATATATATATATATATATATATATATATATATATAAATCTGTAACATTTCAGTATCAATACCGCCCTTCCCTTTGAAAAACATATGTATATATAATTATATAAGTATATAACTATAAACATGGTAGTAAATATTGCTTGTAGAATCTAGTTAATCTTTCCACTAATGTTGCAAAGTAAGGTTCATCAAATTCAGTCCTAACAATAAGCAATCCTTTGAATGTGTAAACAATGAAATAGCAATATGATATTTGTGACAATCCCATTGCTAACTGAATTTGGCTGTAGTAACCATAACTGTGATTTTTTTTGAGAAATAATCTACCATTTGAATCTTTTCCAACATAAAACTTTTCATCATTAACTAATTCATTTGCAGTTGAATTTCTTTTTATTTTCGGACATTTAATCTCAATAAGCCCTGGCAATTTTTTATTTCTATCAGTGATTAAGCCATCTGGACTAGCAGCAAGCCAGAAAAGGAACGGTTGAACTACTATTCCAGTTTCACGAATTATGATATCTCGTTTAAGGGTGAACTTCATGTATTGTTCAAATTTTTGTCGAGCAACAGGTTCATATTCACGTCCATGTTTAAATGCTTCTTGTACTATTTTTGGCAATAGCTTCTCGTCTTTTTTTTTAATTAAAGTTTTAGCCAAAGTTTCAAAATTTTTTTGACGAATAAATATTTTATGACAATTACTTGATGTTATACGTTTCTTTCTTGCATCTATCCAAAGATTGTTTGAGGCTTGTCCCACAGTATCTTGCTCTAGTATCCTACAATTCTCTAAGGTTTCAGGAAATATCTGAGACAGTGTTAGCAATTCTGAGTGATTTAACATGTCCCAATCTGTAGGAACATAATCACTTTCTTTTGAAATCAAATCAAATGGTAAAGGGCAATGTTGATGATTTACATTAATATTTGCTGAAATAAAAGAAGTGTCGAAATTCGTAACAACATTAAAATTTGCTTCAAATACACTTAGTTGATGTGACAGTGGAGAACCAGTAAAAAAATCACCATAAGCAGTGGATACTTTTGGCAAAGAATAATTTATTACATGGCCATATCCAATTCTTTTATCCTTTGTAACCAGATTAAGATGTGCTATAGCTGTTCGTTCAATCAAATTATCATTTTCCACATTTATTCTGGGATTATAAAGAG
The DNA here is from genome assembly GCA_003991215.1 of Morbakka virulenta. NCBI lineage: Eukaryota > Metazoa > Cnidaria > Cubozoa > Carybdeida > Carukiidae > Morbakka > Morbakka virulenta. The sequence continues at coordinate 1,605,939 of RDPX01000119.1, read as the reverse complement.
TACATGTAACACCTTTAGACTTTTCTTGCTTCTGAATATAAATATCCATAACTGGTTGGGGGTACTTGGCATTGTCTGAGGGTACACCCCATCGTCTTGATGTACTTGTACAAGCAATTTCCTCAGGAATTTTCTTTAGTTGATGCAGTGAATAATCTGCTAATTCATATAAAAGAGTCATAACATGATTACAGTATCCAGATTTCCCAGCCGGACAATCATATTTAGCCTCACAAACGTCTCCATTGTCTTTTCTCAAACCAACTGTCATACTTCTAACTTCTCTTTTCATACTAGCTTTGCATTGTCCCTTAACATAAAAAAAGCGTTTTGTTAATCTCGTGAACAAAGCTTTTCTCAGAACATATCCCTCTTCCTTGAATTTTCTACCCCTGTTCATTGTTTTTACTATCGACTTTCCTCTTTTACGACTCTTTAAACGATGCTTTTTTATCTCTTTTATTGTAAACAATGGCAAGTTTAAAAGATCTTTTCCCCACTTCAATTTCTTTTCTTCTTTCATAACAACAATATTGATTTTCTCATCAACATTTTTCAGCAGTAACTTTATAAGATTCTGTGCGTCCTCCTGAAATAGTTTATTTTGATTTTTTTTTTCGCAAGTTCAGCCTCGTTTTCACGCAGCAGAAGAAAATCTCGGGAAAGGTGTATTGTTGGGCATTGCAGGGGTGGGCTCTAAATTTGCTACAAAGTCATTAATATTAAGTTTTGACTTTTTCTGAAGGTAATGAGTCTTTGATGTACTGATTGAAAAGTGGTGGTTTTACTTACAAATAGTTCAGAAGGAAATTATCGAAATTGAATACAGGCATCATACGTTGACCATACACTCATACGTACACTTTAGATGTTAGAAGTAAAGTCGTAAGGTGCAGATAAATACGTGGAATGCTGCTAAAAACATTGACATCAGAATTGTTGCTTGGTTTCAGCAAAATTCGATTCATGATAGAGACAAATTTATTAAATAGTGATATAAGAGCCATTTGGTTGTTTTTAATAGCCAATGCTCTTCATTTTTCAGATTTCTCACAATTATAGAGCCTTGTAGATCTCTGTGGGATATAAAGCCAGTTGGACCTAAATATAATTAAGCGTATACATTAATTCAGTGGGAATTTTAATTGTTAAATAGTGACAGAGTGTGTAGTTTGACTGATTGTTTTTCAGACAGTACATACTTACTTTCCGTTACTGAGTGTTTCGTTCTGTTTCACTGTTAGGTGCTTACGAGCAGCACGTGAAGCAGACTGTGACAATATTCAGGCTTTCTTGGGAGCAATGGCAAACCGCCTTTATCATATGGAAGGTGATGACCAGTTAAACAGAATGCGTCAAACGAACAGTGTACTAGCTCTTGGATATGTGGCAATTCATTTAAGTGATATAGACCATGTGACAGAGTCTGTTTTGGCAATCTTACAACAACGATTCTGTCACCCACCCTCAAATTTGGATACTCAGATTATTGACCAATTTGCATCCTTGTTGCTTACTGGAAAGGTAAAATCATATTTTCTTATTCCCTGTTAAAGAATTGAATTTATTTTTTCTACTGTATTTGAACTTTCCTTTAGTTTGTTGACGTTTGAGTTTATATCACTTAATGCCATGGTTGGATGATGTTTCATATAGTATCCGATGACCTATTACAACTAGCACAGATACCCGGCGCTCCCCGGAGACATTGAATCATTGTCCTCCCGTTTTTAATGTAAAATTGAACTTAGTCTTAACCACTTCATAATTTTGGTGTCGCAGAAAAGCTTTTGTTGAATTTGTTTTTAGATTGTAGGTCTCAATCTTTAAAAACGAGCAGCAGCGAATCTTTTTAGCCCCCTATGGCTGCCCAATTTTCATAGGAAAAAAATATAGCTTGTATTCAGCGCAGGGTTGTAAAGTACCCTGAGATTAAAATTTAGGTTTCTACTTAATCTGTTTGCGTCCAAATTTCGATTGTCGGTTTTGTTTTTGTCGTTGAAAACAGAACCATATTACCCACTTATGTGGCCCTGGAGGCCACTTCACGTGCCATATTACAAAGTAACATTTCCTATATATAGCGCAGAGCCGCAAGGTATCCTGACATTAAATTTGAACTTTCTACGTTGTCTGATCTGTTATTCCATTCGGATCTTGGACACATGTACATGCTCGCAGACCTTGAATTTCATAAATATTGATATGGTGTAATGTAGTAAAATGTAGTACGATGAAGACTTACTATTGTCACGTAGCAGAGAAAAGGCAGAAGAGCAAATCATGTCGGCATTCTTTTGTTATTTGTAAAGCACTTTACTCCTATCGGCAGCCAATTGAGAGAGTGTTTACGTAACTTAAACACCGCCCTTTCACAAGAAAACGAGGCAGTAGGGAAGCTGTTCACAAAGCAAGTGAGACAAAAAAAACTAACTTGCACTGAGTTGCTGTGGGATACGGAAAAGCTAGTTGAACCTGGAAGTATCAATAAAAACGGCAACATAGGCTTTAAACAAATGTCGCATGAATTTTTAGTGCTGCAAACTTTGGTCGCCGTATGCCAACCGCTAGACAATGAAAGCGGAGGTCTGGGTTATCACCACTGTTTTTACTGCAATAAGCTGTAGTACAAAATCCTTTTTTTCTGCTTCGTCTTTTCAAAACCGATTAACTCTGTAACGTGTAAAGGACTTACAAATCTAAGAATTGCGACATTAGAAATTTTTTCCAAGATATCTAAATTTTCATGTTCCCTGTGATGATACATTTGTTTTTAGAAATTGACAGAAATATTGTGCACAGGTTGCCTCTCTGCTTTTTATTCATTATGTGCTATTGTATTGTAAAGTTTTGAGAAATATTTACGAAACTAAAATATATATATATTTACGACAAATATTTACGAAAATGGAATTTACTATCACAATGATGTTTTTATTTGTCGCGCGTTTTTTTAACGCTCCATACTTTTACTTTGCTTATTCTCAAAGCAAAGAAACCTCCTTGACACGTGTCTTCTTTGGGCTCGTTAATTTCTGACCATGGCGAATTTGCTAATAATTTGTAGTCTCAGATATTCCCTGTCAGTTTAAAGGCACCTGTCAGAGCATTTGCACTCCCGATTGTATTTTTGTAGCATGAAAATCATAATGAAATAGTTTAAACGGATATTTCTCGGATATAACTATTTTTATTTCGATGTGCTCATTAATTTAGGCCACTTGATTTAACAATGCTGAGTGTTTTTATCTTTTGATCTACATTGTAACTGTTTGTATATTTATTTTTAACAATTTATTATTTTTAATTTTCTATGTTTTAATGTTATTAAAGGACTCACATTAATAACAAAAAATTTATTTTTGAATTGATAATCCTTTATAAATATTTGTTATACATAAATGATAAATAGATAAATCAATAAATCAATTAATGGGGTGGTTGTAATTTTTTCCAGCTACTCCCACCAGAATTTAGGACCATAAAATTTTGCCCCATCGCATTACTTTTTCTCTGTACATATAACTCACTTTTAACACAAAATAGTCCAAAATAGACCAAAAGATCTAATATCATTCTGTTGGTCTTGGATTTAATAGACTCAAAACATTTTTTTATTAACTTATAGTAACCGATCATTAAAGAAAAAGCATCTCGATGATATTAAATGTGGATTTTCAACAGTTTTAATCCTTATTGTTTGACCTTGAAATACCCTATTACCTGGGGATTTATTACCTTACAACACAAATCCAAATTTCTTTCCCAAAATAAAATTGTGCTTAAAGATTTGAGTTAATAAATCACCAATTTTCAATATTTTAAACAAATATACTGAGGTATCATGAAATTTTTTGCTGGACGTTTGTTGTAGAGGAGTAGGTGTACCAGCCTTATTTTACCAAAATACCAATGAAATAGTGAGAAATGTTAGCAAAACATTCTACAATGCAGCCCTTTACTTACTTCCAGAATGTTATTTAGCTTGCCATACATGTCTTAGGTGATAATTATCCTGTCAGACTGAACAAGAATTTTTCACTTGTTTTGAATTTTTTACTTATTTTGAATATTTCACGTATTTTGAATTTTTCACTTATTTTGAATTTTTCACTTATTTTGAATTTTTCATTTACTTTGAATTTTCCATTTACTTTGAATTTTTCACGTATTTTGAATTTTTCACTTATTTTGAATTTTTCATTTACTTTGAATTTTTCACGTATTTTGAATTTTTCACTTATTTTGAATTTTTCATTTACTTTGAATTTTTCACTTATTTTGAATTTTTCACTTACTTTGAATTCTTCACTTATTTTGAATTTTTCACTTACTTTGAATTTTTCATCTATTTTGAATTTTGCCTCTTATGTTTGTTCGTTGTAACCCCACCACACACATTAAAGTTTGTAATTTGACTTCTTTTTTTTGTCCATTTTGATATAATAGACAGAATTTTTGTGTGTTTTAGGCCTTTTTATCGTAGCTTAAGGACACAGCAAAACAGTAGAAACTATAGTATTAACTGGGAAGCCAGTTGGTTGTAGTAAAATACCTAGCCTGAGGTTTTTCAGCATTGCTTCTATTTTTACATGGGTTTCTTTTCCATTAGGAGTTCTGCTACCAACCCATCATGAACATATTTCTTAAAGTTACTTTAGAATCCGCATCAACAACATACACATCTGGTAATGTAGAACAACTACCGCATTCATACAGGTAAAGTTTAAATAAAAATAAATTTTTACCTGACACAACTTGCAACGATTTGTATATTTATCTTTGGTTTCGAAATTACAGTGCATATGATAATAAATATTCGCAATATTCTGCATACAGTAACCGCATTGATCATAAGCCTTTGATTGATATGTAACTAATCAACAAATATTTTGAAATGTGCACGTATAGATGTAGTCGTTTTTAACTAATAACCTAACCATTTAACGTCAGAAAAGCCGTATGGATCATGTATAATTCCATAAGTATCTTACATTTAGGTTATTGCCAAAATAAGTTCTCCGAGTTCAACATTTCACCAACAACCCAGGTCTACCATTACAGTTGCTAGATCTGCGTTACGATAATTTTTATGAAATGCGGCTGCTTCATTAATAAATCCAATACAAGAGCGATCCTGGTCTGAGAGAAGATTGGGACAGATAGTATTTTTAGGAAGCGTTACCACAAGTATGTCGCCATGCAGAGTAGCGTTATCGGGTTTGAGGGAAGGTTTAAACAGCATCCACCCGTACTGTGATGGTTACTTTTTGGAGTCGCACAAGAGGCAAGTTTGCCTGCAAGCTGGAACATTGTATAATACTCAAGGGGTTACACAGAATACTGTCTTTTGTATAAATGCGGGGTTTATACCCAACCCTTACAATGAGCTTCTACAACAGGCATAGCAAAAGTACTAGGGATTTTCTTATTTTCAATAGAAAGATCACAATAAATGACAGATATACCAAAGGACACCATACTAATTATGTCGCAAACGTAAGGCCAAAAAATTTCTTAACTCAATGAAGGTCTGCCAGGGGTTCGAATTCTTGCAATAGACGGGTTTCTGATGACGTATTATTATTATCGTTTTCAGTCTCCACGCAGTTTCGGGTGCAAAATATAAACAAAGATGGTGGATATCATTGTACTTCCCTTAATTACTACGTGATTTAATTCTGAAAACCATCCACTTTTTAATGTAATTTTTGCAAGATCTCAGCCGCCATCTTACTCCTGTTTTATCTATCACTGTTTTGTCTCGACTTCCAAACCTGGCTTTGATTATTTTTTTTT